>JAOPSE010001649.1:0-123990 GCA_029449295.1 Zea luxurians
ATGAGCGACCATTTTCAATAATATTAGAGGCTAAGACCTACGGATTTTTGACCAAGAAATGGTCTCCACCAGAAATCCAAGAATGTGATCTATGGCAAGGAAACATATGTGGGGTGAGGTGTATGAGCGTCTGGTCGATGATCAATGGCCACACAACCCCCATTTTTGTCGAAAATAGCCATGAACGACCATTTTCAAAAATATCGAAGGCTAACACCTACGGATTTTTTACCAAGAAATGGTCTCCACCAGAAATCCAAGAATGTGATCTACGACAAGGAAACATATGTGGGGTGAGGTGTATGAGCGTCTGGTCGATGATCAATGGCCACACAACCCCCATTTTTGTCGAAAATAGCCATGAACGACCATTTTCAATAATACCGAAGGCTAACACCTACGGATTTTTGACCAAGAAATGGTCTCCACCAGAAATCCAAGAATGTGATCTATGGCAAGGAAACATATGTGGGGTGAGGTGTACGAGCCTCTGGTCGATGATCAATGGCCACACAACCCCCATTTTGCCGAAAATAGCCATGAGCGACCATTTTCAATAATATTAGAGGCTAAGACCTACGGATTTTTGACCAAGAAATGGTCTCCACCAGAAATCCAAGAATGTGATCTATGACAAGGAAACATATGTGGGGTGAGGTGTATGAGCCTCTGGTCGACGATCAATGGCCACACAACCCCCATTTTGCCGAAAATAGCCATGAATGACCATTTTCAATAATACCAAAGGCTAATACGTACGAGTTTTTAACCAAGAAATGGTTTCCACCAGAAATCCAAGAATGTAATCTATGGCAAGGAAACATATGTGGGGTGAGGTTTATGAGCCTCTAGATGATGATAAATGGCCACACAACCCCCATTTTTTATGAAAATAGCCATGAGCGACCTTGAAAATAGCCATGAGCGACCATTTTCAATAATACTAGAGGCTAAGACCTACGGATTTTTGACCAAGAAATGGTCTCCACCAGAAATCCAAGAATGTGATCTATGGCAAGGAAACATATGTGGGGTGAGGTGTATGAGCCTCTGGTCGATGATCAATGGGCACACAACCCCCATTTTTGTCGAAAATAGCCATGAACGACCATTTTCAATAATATCGAAGGCTAACACCTACGGATTTTTGACCAAGAAATGGTCTCCACCAGAAATCCAAGAGTGTGATCTACGACAAGGAAACATATGTGGGGTGAGGTGTTTGAGCCTCTGGTCGATGATCAATGGCCACACAACCCCCATTTTTGCCGAAAATAGCCATGAATGACCATTTTCAATAATACCGAAGGCTAACACGTACGGATTTTTGACCAAGAAATGGTCTCCACCAGAAATCCAAGAATGTGATCTATGGCAAGGAAACATATGTGGGGTGAGGTGTATGAGCCTCTGGTCGATGATCAATGGCCACACAACCCCCATTTTTGTCGAAAATAGCCATGAACGACCATTTTCAATAATATCGAAGGCTAACACCTACGGATTTTTGACCAAGAAATGGTCTCCACCAGAAATCCAAGAATGTGATCTATGGCAAGGAAACATATGTGGGGTGAGGTTTATGAGCCTCTAGTCGATGATAAATGGCCACACAACCCCCATTTTTTATGAAAATAGCCATGAGCGACCATTTTCAATAATACTAGAGGCTAACACCTACGGATTTTAGACCAAGAAATGGTCTCCACCAGAAATCCAAGAATGTGATCTATGGCAAGGAAACATATGTGGGGTGAGGTGTACGAGCCTCTGGTCGATGATCAATGGCCACACAACCCCCATTTTTGTCGAAAATAGCCATGAACGACCATTTTCAATAATATCGAAGGCTAACACCTACGGATTTTTGACCAAGAAATGGTCTCCACCATAAATCCAAGAATGTGATCTATGGCAAGGAAACATATGTGGGGTGAGGTGTATGAGCCTCTGGTCGATGATCAATGGCCACACAACCCCCATTTTTGTCGAAAATAGCCATGAACGACCATTTTCAATAATATCGAAGGCTAACACGTACGAGTTTTTAACCAAGAAATGGTTTCCACCAGAAATCCAAGAATGTAATCTATGGCAAGGAAACATATGTGGGGTGAGGTGTATGAGCCTCTGGTCGATGATAAATGGCCACACAACCCCAATTTTTTATGAAAATAGCCATGAACGACCATTTTCAATAATACCGAAGGCTAACACCTACAGATTTTTGACCAAGAAATGGTCTCCACCAGAAATCCAAGAATGTGATCTATGGCAAGGAAACATATGTGGGGTGAGGTGTATGAGCCTCTGGTCGATGATCAATGGTCACACAACCACATTTTTGTCGAAAATAGCCAGGAGCAGCAATTTTCAATGACACTGATGGCTAACACCTATGGATTTTTGACCAGAAATGGTCTCCACCAGAAATCCAAGAATGTGGTCTATGGCAAGGAAACATATGTGGGGTGAGGTGTATGAGCCTTTGGTCGATGATCAATGGCCACACAACCCCCATTTTTGTCGAAAATAGCTATGAACGACCATTTTCAATAATACCGAAGGCTAACACCTACGGATTTTTGACCAAGAAATGGTCTCCCCCAGAAATCCAAGAATGTGATCTATGGCAAGGAAACATATGTGGGGTGAGGTGTACGAGCCTCTAGTCAATGATAAATGGCCACACAACCCCCATTTTGTCGAAAATAGTGATCAACGACCATTTTCAATAATACTGAAGGCTAACACGTATGGATTTTTGACCAAGAAATGGTCTCCACCAGAAATCCAAGAATGTGATCTATGGTAAGAAAACATACGTGGGGTGAGGTGTATGAGCCTCTGGTCGAAGATCAATGGCCACACAACCCCATTTGTGTCGAAAATAGCCATGAACGACCATTTACAATAATACCGAAGGCTAACAACTATGGATTTTTGACCAAGAGAAGATCTCCACCAGAAATCCAAGAATGTGATCTATGGCAAGGAAACATATGTGGGGTGAGGTGTACGAGCCTCAGATCGATGATCAATGGCCACACAACCCCCATTTTTGTCGAAAATAGCCATGAACGACCATTTTCAATACTTCCGAAGGCTAACACCTACGGATTTTTGACCAAGAAATCGTCTCCACCAGAAATCCAAGAATATGATCTATGGCAAGGAAACATATTGGGGTGAGGTGTACGAGCCTCTGGTCGATGATCAGTGGCCACACAACCCCCATTTTTTGTCGAAAATAGTGATCAACGACCATTTTCAATAATACTGAAGGCTAACACGTATGGATTTTGCCCAAGAAATGGTCTCCACCAGAAATCCAAGAGTGTGCTCTATGGCAAGGAAATGTATGTGGGGTGAGGTGTATGAGCCTCTGGTCGATGATCAATGGCCACACAACCCCCATTTTTGTCGAAAACAGCCATGAACGACCATTTTCAATAATACCGAAGGCTAACACGTACGGATTTTTGACCAAGAAATGGTCTCCACGAGAAATCCAAGATTGTGATCTATGGCAATTAAACATATGTGGGGTGAGGTGTACGAGCCTCTGGTCGATGTTAAATGGCCACACAACCCCCTTTTTTGTCGAAAATAGCCATGAACGACTATTTTCAATAATACCGAAGGCTAACACCTACGGATTTTTGACCAAGAAATGGTCACCACCAGAAATCCAAGAATGTGGTCTATGGCAAGGAAACACATGTGGGTGAGGTGTATGAGCCTTTGGTCGATGATCAATTGCCACACAACCCTCATTTTTGTCGAAAGTAGCCATGAACGACCATTTTCAATAATACCGAAGGCTAACACCTACGGATTTTTGACCAAGAAATGGTCTCCACCAGAAATCCAAGAATGTGATATATGGCAAGGAAACTTATGTGGGGTGAGGTGTACGATCCTCTGGTCGATGATCAATGGCGACACAACCCCCATTTTTTGTCGAAAATAGCCACGAATGACCATTTTCAATGACACTGAAGGCTAACACCTATGAATTTTTGACCAACAAATGGTCTCCACGAGAAATCCAAGATTATGATCTATGGCAAGAAAACATATGTGGGTGAAGTGTACGAGCCTCTGGTCGATGATCAATGGCAACACAACCCCCATTTTTGTCGAAAATAGCCATGAACGACCATTTTCAATAATACCGAAGGCTAACACGTACGAGTTTTTGACCAAGAAATGGTCTCCACCAGAAATCCAAGAATGTGATCTATGGCAAGGAAACATATGTGGGGTGAGGTGTACGAGCCTCTGGTCGATGATCAATGGCCACACAACCCCCATTTTTGTCGAAAATAGCCATGAACGACCATTTTCAATAATACCGAAGGCTAACACCTACGGATTTTTGACCAAGAAATGGTCTCCACCAGAAATCCAAGAATGTGATCTACGACAAGGAAACATATGTGGGGTGAGGTGTATGAGCGCCTGGTCGATGATCAATGGCCACACAACCCCCATTTTTGTCGAAAATAGCCATGAATGACCATTTACAATAATACCGAAGGCTAACACCTACGGATTTTTGACCAAGAAATGGTCTCCACCAGAAATCCAAGAATGTGATCTATGGCAAGGAAACATATGTGGGGTGAGGTGTATGAGCCTCTGGTCGATGATCAATGGCCACACAACCCCCATTTTTTATGAAAATAGCCATGAGCGACCTTGAAAATAGCCATGAGCGACCATTTTCAATAATACTAGAGGCTAACACGTACGGATTTTTGACCAAGAAATGGTCTCCACCAGAAATCCAAGAATGTGATCTATGGCAAGGAAACATATGTGGGGTGAGGTGTATGAGCCTCTGGTCGATGATCAATGGCCACACAACCCCCATTTTTGTCGAAAATAGCCTTGAATGACTATTTTCAATGACACTGAAGGCTAACACCTATGGATTTTTGACCAAGAAATGGTCTCCACCAGAAATCCAAGAATGTGATCTATGGCAAGGAAACATATGTGGGGTGAGGTGTATGAGCCTCTGGTCGACGACCATTTTCAATAATACTAGAGGCTAACACCTACGAATTTTAGACCAAGAAATGGTCTCCACCAGAAATCCAAGAATGTGATCTATGGCAAGGAAACATATGTGGGGTGAGGTGTATGAGCGTCTGGTCGATGATCAATGGCCACACAACCCCCATTTTTGTCGAAAATAGCCATGAACGACCATTTTCAATAATACCGAGGGCTAACACCTACGGATTTTTGACCAAGAAA
The DNA here is from genome assembly GCA_029449295.1 of Zea luxurians. Lineage (NCBI taxonomy): Eukaryota > Viridiplantae > Streptophyta > Magnoliopsida > Poales > Poaceae > Zea > Zea luxurians. Next base: position 5,269 of record JAOPSE010001649.1, read on the forward strand.
TGGTCTCCACCAGAAATCCAAGAATGTGATCTATGGCAAGGAAACATATGTGGGGTGAGGTGTATGAGCCTCTAGTCGATGATCAATGGCCACACAACCCCCATTTTTGTCGAAAATAGCCATGAATGACCATTTTCAAAAATACCAAAGGCTAACACGTACGGATTTTTAACCAAGAAATGGTCTCCACCAGAAATCCAAGAATGTGATCTATGGCAAGGAAACATATGTGGGGTGAGGTGTATGAGCCTCTGGTCGACGATCAATGGCCACACAACCCCCATTTTGCCGAAAATAGCCATGAATGACCATTTTCAATAATACCGAAGGCTAAGACCTACGGATTTTTGACCAAGAAATGGTCTCCACCAGAAATCCAAGAATGTGATATATGGCAAGGAAACATATGTGGGGTGAGGTGTATGAGCCTCTGGTCGATGATCAATGGCACACAACCCCCATTTTTGTCGAAAATAGCCATGAACGACCATTTTCAATAATACCGAAGGCTAACACCTACGGATTTTTGACCAAGAAATGGCCTCCACCAGAAATCCAAGAATGTGATCTACGACAAGGAAACATATGTGGGGTGAGGTGTATGAGCCTCTGGTCGATGATCAATGGCCACACAACCCCCATTTTTTATGAAAATATCCATGAATGACCATTTTCAAAAATACCAAAGGCTAACACGTACGGATTTTTAACCAAGAAATGGTCACCACCAGAAATCCAAGAATGTGATCTATGGCAAGGAAACATATGTGGGGTGAGGTGTATGAGCCTCTAGTCGACGATCAATGGCCACACAACCCCCATTTTGCCGAAAATAGCCATGAATGACCATTTTCAATAATACCGAAGGCTAAGACCTACGGATTTTTGACCAAGAAATGGTCTCCACCAGAAATCCAAGAATGTGATCTATGGCAAGGAAACATATGTGGGGTGAGGTGTATGAGCCTCTGGTCGATGATCAATGGCCACACAACCCCCATTTTTGTCGAAAATAGCCATGAACGACCATTTTCAATAATATCGAAGGCTAACACCTACGGATTTTTGACCAAGAAATGGTCTCCACCAGAAATCCAAGAATGTGATCTACGACAAGGAAACATATGTGGGGTGAGGTGTATGAGCCTCTGGTCGATGATCAATGGCCACACAACCCCCATTTTTATGAAAATAGCCATGAATGACCATTTTCAAAAATACCAAAGGCTAACACGTACGGATTTTTAACCAAAAATGGTCTCCACCAGAAATCCAAGAATGTGATCTATGGCAAGGAAACATATGTGGGGTGAGGTGTATGAGCCTCTGGTCGACGATCAATGGCCACACAACCCCCATTTTTTATGAAAATAGCCATGAGCGACCTTGAAAATAGCCATGAGCGACCATTTTCAATAATACTAGAGGCTAAGACCTATGGATTTTTGACCAAGAAATGGTCTCCACCAGAAATCCAAGAATGTGATCTACGACAAGGAAACATATGTGGGGTGAGGTTTATGAGCCTCTAATCGATGATAAATGGCCACACAACACCCATTTTTTATGAAAATAGCCATGAGCGACCTTGAAAATAGCCATGAGCGACCATTTTCAATAATACTAGAGGCTAACACCTACGGATTTTTGACCAAGAAATGGTCTCCACCAGAAATCCAAGAATGTGATCTATGACAAGGAAACATATGTGGGGTGAGGTGTATGAGCCTCTGGTCGATGATCAATGGCCACACAACCCCCATTTTTGTCGAAAATAGCCATGAACGACCATTTTCAATAATAACGATGGCTAACACCTACAGATTTTTGACCAAGAAATGGTCTCCACAAGAAATCCAAGAATGTGATCTATGGCAAGGAAACATATGTGGGGTGAGGTGTATGAGCCTCTAGTCGATGATCAATGGCCACACAACCCCCATTTTTGTCGAAAATAGCCATGAATGACCATTTTCAAAAATACCAAAGGCTAACACGTACGGATTTTTTACCAAGAAATGGTCTCCACCAGAAATCCAAGAATGTGATCTATGGCAAGGAAACTTATGTGGGGTGAGGTGTACGAGCCTCTGGTCGATGATCAATGGCCACACAACCCCCATTTTGCCGAAAATAGCCATGAACGACCATTTTCAATAATACCGAAGGCTAACACGTACGAGTTTTTAACCAAGAAATGGTCTCCACCAGAAATCCAAGAATGTGATCTATGGCAAGGAAACATATGTGGGGTGAGGTTTATGAGCCTCTAGTCGATGATAAATGGCCACACAACCCCCATTTTTTATTAAAATAGCCATGAGCGACCATTTTCAATAATACTAGAGGCTAAGACCTACGGATTTTTGACCAAGAAATGGTCTCCACCAAAAATCCAAGAATGTGATCTATGGCAAGGAAACATATGTGGGGTGAGGTGTATGAGCCTCTGGTCGATGATCAATGGCCACACAACCCCCATTTTGCCGAAAATAGCCATGAATGACCATTTTCAATAATACCGAAGGCTAACACGTACGAGTTTTTAACCAAGAAATGGTTTCCACCAGAAATCCAAGAATGTAATCTATGGCAAGGAAACATATGTGGGGTGAGGTGTACGAGCCTCTGGTCGATGATCAATGGCCACACAACCCCCATTTTTTATGAAAATAGCCATGAGCGACCATTTTCAATAATACTAGAGGCTAACACCTACGGATTTTAGACCAAGAAATGGTCTCCACCAGAAATCCAAGAATGTAATCTATGGCAAGGAAACATATGTGGGGTGAGGTGTATGAGCCTCTGGTCGATGATCAATGGCCACACAACCCCCATTTTTGTCGAAAATAGCCATGAACGACCATTTTCAATAATATCGAAGGCTAACACCTACGGATTTTTGACCAAGAAATGGTCTCCACCAGAAATCCAAGAATGTGATCTATGGCAAGGAAACATATGTGGGGTGAGGTGTATGAGCCTCTGGTCGATGATCAATGGCCACACAACCCCCATTTTTGTCGAAAATAGCCATGAATGACCATTTTCAATAATACCGAAGGCTAACACCTACGGATTTTTGACCCAGAAATGGTCTCCACCAGAAATCCAAGAATGTGATCTATGGCAAGCAAACATATGTGGGGTGAGGTGTACGAGCCTCTGGTCGATGATCAATGGCCACACAACCCCCATTTTGCCGAAAATAGCCATGAACGACCATTTTCAATAATACCGAAGGCTAACACCTACGGATTTTTGACCAAGAAATGGTTTCCACCAGAAATCCAAGAATGTGATCTGTGGCAAGGAAACATATGTGGGGTGAGGTGTATGAGCCTCTGGTCGATGATCAATGGCCACACAACCCAAATTTTTGTCGAAAATAGCCATGAACGACCATTTTCAATAATATCGAAGGCTAACACCTACGGATTTTTGACCAAGAAATGGTCTCCACCAGAAATCCAAGAATGTGATCTACGACAAGGAAACATATGTGGGGTGAGGTGTATGAGCCTCTGGTCGACGATCAATGGCCACACAACCCCCATTTTGACGAAAATAGCCATGAATGACCATTTTCAATAATACCGAAGGCTAACACGTACGAGTTTTTAACCAAGAAATGGTTTCCACCAGAAATCCAAGAATGTAATCTATGGCAAGGAAACATATGTGGGGTGAGGTTTATGAGCCTCTAGTCGATGATAAATGGCCACACAACCCCCATTTTTTATGAAAATAGCCATGAGCGACCTTGAAAATAGCCATGAGCGACCATTTTCAATAATACTAGAGGCTAACACCTACGGATTTTAGACCAAGAAATGGTCTCCACCAGAAATCCAAGAATGTGATCTATGGCAAGGAAACATATGTGGGGTGAGGTGTATGAGCGTCTGGTCGATGATCAATGGCCACACAACCCCCATTTTTGTCGAAAATAGCCATGAACGACCATTTTCAATAATACCGAAGGCTAACACCTACGGATTTTTGACCAAGAAATGGTCTCCACCAGAAATCCAAGAATGTGATCTATGGCAAGGAAACATATGTGGGGTGAGGTGTATGAGCCTCTGGTCGATGATCAATGGCCACACAACCCCCATTTTTGTCGAAAATAGCCATGAACGACCATTTTCAATAATATCGAAGGCTAACACCTACGGATTTTTGACCAAGAAATGGTCTCCACCAGAAATCCAAGAATGTGATCTATGGCAAGGAAACATATGTGGGGTGAGGTGTATGAGCCTCTGGTCGACGATCAATGGCCACAGAACCCTAATTTTTGTCGAAAATAGCCATGAACGACCATTTTCAATAATACCGAAGGCTAACACGTACGAGTTTTTAACCAAGAAATGGTCTCCACCAGAAATCCAAGAATGTGATCTATGGCAAGGAAACATATGTGGGGTGAGGTTTATGAGCCTCTAGTCGATGATAAATGGCCACACAACCCCCATTGTTTATGAAAATAGCCATGAGCGACCATTTTCAATAATACTAGAGGCTAAGACCTACGGATTTTTGACCAAGAAATGGTCTCCACCAGAAATCCAAGAATGTGATCTATGGCAAGGAAACATATGTGGGGTGAGGTGTATGAGCCTCTGGTCGATGATCAATGGCCACACAACCCCCATTTTGCCGAAAATAGCCATGAATGACCATTTTCAATAATACCGAAGGCTAACACATACGAGTTTTTAACCTAGAAATGGTTTCCACCAGAAATCCAAGAATGTAATCTATGGCAAGGAAACATATGTGGGGTGAGGTGTACGAGCCTCTGGTCGATGATCAATGGCCACACAACCCCCATTTTTTATGAAAATAGCCATGAGCGACCATTTTCAATAATACTAGAGGCTAACACCTACGGATGTTAGACCAAGAAATGGTCTCCACCAGAAATCCAAGAATGTAATCTATGGCAAGGAAACATATGTGGGGTGAGGTGTATGAGCCTCTGGTCGATGATCAATGGCCACACAACCCCCATTTTTGTCGAAAATAGCCATGAACGACCATTTTCAATAATATCGAAGGCTAACACCAACGGATTTTTGACCAAGAAATGGTCTCCACCAGAAATCCAAGAATGTGATCTATGGCAAGGAAACATATGTGGGGTGAGGTGTATGAGCCTCTGGTCGATGATCAATGGCCACACAACCCCCATTTTTGTCGAAAATAGCCATGAATGACCATTTTCAATAATACCGAAGGCTAACACCTACGGATTTTTGACCAAGAAATGGTCTCCACCAGAAATCCAAGAATGTGATCTATGGCAAGGAAACATATGTGGGGTGAGGTGTACGAGCCTCTGGTCGATGATCAATGGCCACACAACCCCCATTTTGCCGAAAATAGCCATGAACGACCATTTTCAATAATACCGAAGGCTAACACCTACGGATTTTTGACCAAGAAATGGTTTCCTCCAGAAATCCAAGAATGTGATCTATGGCAAGGAAACATATGTGGGGTGAGGTGTATGAGCCTCTGGTCGATGATCAATGGCCACACAACCCAAATTTTTGTCGAAAATAGCCATGAACGACCATTTTCAATAATATCGAAGGCTAACACCTACGGATTTTTGACCAAGAAATGGTCTCCACCAGAAATCCAAGAATGTGATCTACGACAAGGAAACATATGTGGGGTGAGGTGTATGAGCCTCTGGTCGACGATCAATGGCCACACAACCCCCATTTTGCCGAAAATAGCCATGAATGACCATTTTCAATAATACCGAAGGCTAACACGTACGAGTTTTTAACCAAGAAATGGTTTCCACCAGAAATCCAAGAATGTAATCTATGGCAAGGAAACATATGTGGGGTGAGGTTTATGATCCTCTAGTCGATGATAAATGGCCACACAACCCCCATTTTTTATGAAAATAGCCATGAGCGACCTTGAAAATAGCCATGAGCGACCATTTTCAATAATACTAGAGGCTAACACCTACGGATTTTAGACCAAGAAATGGTCTCCACCAGAAATCCAAGAATGTGATCTATGGCAAGGAAACATATGTGGGGTGAGGTGTATGAGCGTCTGGTCGATGATCAATGGCCACACAACCCCCATTTTTGTCGAAAATAGCCATGAACGACCATTTTCAATAATACCGAAGGCTAACACCTACGGATTTTTGACCAAGAAATGGTCTCCACCAGAAATCCAAGAATGTGATCTATGGCAAGGAAACATATGTGGGGTGAGGTGTATGAGCCTCTGGTCGATGATCAATGGCCACACAACCGCCATTTTTGTCGAAAATAGCCATGAACGACCATTTTCAATAATATCGAAGGCTAACACCTACGGATTTTTGACCAAGAAATGGTCTCCACCAGAAATCCAAGAATGTGATCTATGGCAAGGAAACATATGTGGGGTGAGGTGTATGAGCCTCTGGTCGACGATCAATGGCCACACAACCCTAATTTTTGTCGAAAATAGCCATGAACGACCATTTTCAATAATACCGAAGGCTAACACGTACGAGTTTTTAACCAAGAAATGGTCTCCACCAGAAATCCAAGAATGTGATCTATGGCAAGGAAACATATGTGGGGTGAGGTGTATGAGCGTCTGGTCGATGATCAATGGCCACACAACCCCCATTTTTGTCGAAAATAGCCATGAACGACCATTTTCAATAATACCGAAGGCTAACACCTACGGATTTTTGACCAAGAAATGGTCTCACCAGAAATCCAAGAATGTGATCTATGGCAAGGAAACATATGTGGGGTGAGGTGTATGAGCCTCTAGTTGATGATCAATGGCCACACAACCCCCATTTTTGTCGAAAATAGCCATGAACGACCATTTTCAAAAATACCAAAGGCTAATGGTCGTTCATGGCTATTTTTGACAAAATGGGGGTTGTGTGGCCATTGATCATCGACCAGAGGCTCATACACCTCACTGCACATATGTTTCCTTGCCATAGATCACATTCTTGGATTTATGGTGGAGACCATTTCTTGGTCAAAAATCCGTAGGTGTTAGCCTTCGGTATTATTGAAAATGGTCGTTCATGGCTATTTTTGACAAAAATGGGGGTTGTGTGGCCATTGATCATCGACCAGAGGCTCGTACACCTCACCTCACATATGTTTCCTTGCCATAGATCACATTATCGGATTTCTGGTGGAGACCATTTCTTGGTCGAAAATCCATACGTGTTAGCCTTCGGTATTATTGAAAATGGTCGTTCATGGCTATTTTCGACAAAAATGGGGGTTGTGTGGCCATTGATCATCGACCAGAGGCTCATACACCTCACCCCACATATGTTTCCTTGCCATAGATCACATTCTTGGCTTTCTGGTGGAGACCATTTCTTGGTCAAAAATCCGTAGGTGTTAGCCTTCGATATTATTGAAAATGGTCGTTCATGGCTATTTTCGACAAAAATGGGGGTTGTGTGGCCATTGATCATCGACCAGAGGCTCATACACCTCACCCCACATATGTTTCCTTGCCATAGATCACATTCATGGATTTCTGGTGGAGACCATTTCTTGGTCAAAAATCCGTAGGTGTTAGCCTTCGGTATTATTGTAAATGGTCATTCATGGCTATTTTCGACAAAAATGGGGGTTGTGTGGCCATTGATCGTCGACCAGAGGCTCATACACCTCACCCCACATATGTTTCCTTGCCATAGATCACATTCTTGGATTTCTGGTGGAGACCATTTCCTGGTCAAAAACTCGTACGTGTTAGCCTTCGGTATTATTGAAAATGGTCGTTCATGGCTATTTTCGGCAAAATGGGGGTTGTGTTGCCATTGATCATCGACCAGACGCTCATACACCTCACCCCACATATGTTTCCTTGCCATAGATCACATTCTTGGATTTCTGGTGGAGACCATTTCTTGGTCTAAAATCCGTAGGTGTTAGCCTCTAGTATTATTGAAAATGGTCGCTCATGGCTATTTTCATAAAAATGGGGGTTGTGTGGCCATTGATCATCGACAAGAGGCTCGTACACCTCACCCCACATATGTTTCCTTACCATAGATCACATTCTTGGAATTCTGGTGGAGACCATTTCTTGGTCTAAAATCCGTAGGTGTTAGCCTCTAGTATTATTGAAAATGGTCGCTCATGGCTATTTTCAAGGTCGCTCATGGCTATTTTCATAAAAAATGGGGGTTGTGTGGCCATTTATCATCGACTAGAGGCTCATACACCTCACCCCACATATGTTTCCTTGCCATAGATCACATTCTTGGATTTCTGGTGGAGACCATTTCTTGGTCTAAAATCCGTAGGTGTTAGCCTCTAGTATTATTGAAAATGGTCGCTCATGGCTATTTTCAAGGTCGCTCATGGCTATTTTCATAAAAAATGGGGGTTGTGTGGCCATTTATCATCGACTAGAGGCTCATACACCTCACCCCACATATGTTTCCTTGCCATAGATCACATTCTAGGATTTCTGGTGGAGACCATTTCTTGGTCAAAAATCCGTAGGTCTTAGCCTCTAATATTATTGAAAATGGTCGCTCATGGCTATTTTCATAAAAAAATGGGGGTTGTGTGGCCATTGATCGTCGACCAGAGGCTCATAAACCTCACCCCGCATATGTTTCCTTGCCATAGATTACATTCTTGGATTTCTGGTGGAAACCATTTCTTGGTCAAAAACTCGTACGTGTTAGCCTTCGGTATTATTGAAAATGGTCATTCATGGCTATTTTCGGCAAAATGGGGGTTGTGTGGCCATTGATCATCGACCAGAGGCTCGTACACCTCACCCCACATATGTTTCCTTGCCATAGATCACATTCTTGGATTTCTGGTGGAGACCATTTCTTGGTCAAAAATCCGTACGTGTTAGCCTTTGGTATTTTTGAAAATGGTCATTCATGGCTATTTTCGACAAAAATGGGGGTTGTGTGGCCATTGATCATCGACTAGAGGCTCATACACCTCACCCCACATATGTTTCCTTGCCATAGATCACATTCTTGGATTTCTGGTGGAGACCATTTCTTGGTCAAAAATCCGTAGGTGTTAGCCTTCGGTATTATTGAAAATGGTCGTTCATGGCTATTTTCGACAAAAATGGGGGTTGTGTGGCCATTGATCATCGACCAGACGCTCATACACCTCACCCCACATATGTTTCCTTGCCATAGATCACATTCTTGGATTTCTAGTGGAGTCCATTTCTTGGTCTAAAATCCATAGGTGTTAGCCTCTAGTATTATTGAAAATGGTCGCTCATGGCTATTTTCAAGGTCGCTCATGGCTATTTTCATAAAAAATGGGGGTTGTGTGGCCATTTATCATCGACTAGAGGCTCATAAACCTCACCCCACATATGTTTCCTTGCCATAGATTACATTCTTGGATTTCTGGTGGAAACCATTTCTTGGTTAAAAACTCGTACGTGTTAGCCTTCGGTATTATTGAAAATGGTCATTCATGGCTATTTTCGGCAAAATGGGGGTTGTGTGGCCATTGATCATCGACTAGAGGCTCATACACCTCACCCCACATATGTTTCCTTGCCATAGATCACATTCTTGGATTTCTGGTGGAGACCATTTCTTGGTCAAAAATCCGTAGGTGTTAGCCTTCGGTATTATTGAAAATGGTCGTTAATGGCTATTTTCGACAAAAATGGGGGTTGTGTGGCCATTGATCATCGACCAGACGCTCATACACCTCACCCCACATATGTTTCCTTGCCATAGATCACATTCTTGGATTTCTGGTGGAGACCATTTCTTGGTCTAAAATCCGTAGGTCTTAGCCTCTAGTATTATTGAAAATGGTCGCTCATGGCTATTTTCATAAAAAATGGGGGTTGTGTGGCCATTTATCATCGACTAGAGGCTCATAAACCTCACCCCACATATGTTTCCTTGCCATAGATCACATTCTTGGATTTCTGGTGGAGACCATTTCTTGGTTAAAAACTCGTACGTGTTAGCCTTCGGTATTATTGAAAATGGTCGTTCATGGCTATTTTCGGCAAAATGGGGGTTGTGTGGCCATTGATCATCGACCAGAGGCTCGTACACCTCACCCCACATATGTTTCCTTGCCATACATCACATTCTTGGATTTCTGGTGGAGACCATTTCTTGGTCAAAAATCCGTACGTGTTAGCCTTTGGTATTTTTGAAAATGGTCATTCATGGCTATTTTCGACAAAAATGGGGGTTGTGTGGCCATTGATCATCGACTAGAGGCTCATACACCTCACCCCACATATGTTTCCTTGCCATAGATCACATTCTTGGATTTCTGGTGGAGACCATTTCTTGGTCAAAAATCCGTAGGTGTTAGCCTTCGGTATTATTGAAAATTGTCGTTCATGGCTATTTTCGGGAAAATGGGGGTTGTGTGGTATGAGCCTCTGGTCGATGATCAATGGCCACACAACCCCCATTTCCATCTATCATCGACCAGACGCTCATACACCTCACCCCACATATGTTTCCTTGCCATAGATCACATTCTTGGATTTCTGGTGGAGACCATTTCTTGGTCTAAAATCCGTAGGTGTTAGCCTCTAGTATTATTGAAAATGGTCGCTCATGGCTATTTTCAAGGTCGCTCATGGCTATTTTCATAAAAAATGGGGGTTGTGTGGCCATTTATCATCGACTAGAGGCTCATAAACCTCACCCCACATATGTTTCCTTGCCATAGATTACATTCTTGGATTTCTGGTGGAGACCATTTCTTGGTCAAAAATCCGTAGGTGTTAGCCTTCGATATTATTGAAAATGGTCGTTCATGGCTATTTTCGACAAAAATGGGGGTTGTGTGGCCATTGATCATCGACCAGAGGCTCATACACCTCACCCCACATATGTTTCCTTGCCATAGATCACATTCTTGGATTTCTGGTGGAGACCATTTCTTGGTCAAAAATCCGTAGGTGTTAGCCTTCGGTATTATTGTAAATGGCCATTCATGGCTATTTTCGACAAAAATGGGGGTTGTGTGGCCATTGATCATCGACCAGAGGCTCATACACCTCACCCCACATATGTTTCCTTGCCATAGATCACATTCTTGGATTTCTGGTGGAGACCATTTCTTGGTCAAAAATCCGTAGGTCGTAGCCTCTAATATTATTGAAAATGGTCGCTCATGGCTATTTTCAAGGTCGCTCATGGCTATTTTCATAAAAAATGGGGGATGTGTGGCCATTTATCATCGACTAGAGGCTCATAAACCTCACCCCACATATGTTTCCTTGCCATAGATTACATTCTTGGATTTCTGGTGGAAACCATTTCTTGGTTAAAAACTAGTACGTGTTAGCCTTCGGTATTATTGAAAATGGTCATTCATGGCTATTTTCGGCAAAATGGGGGTTGTGTGGCCAATGATCGTCGACCAGAGGCTCATACACCTCACCCCACATATGTTTCCTTGTCGTAGATCACATTCTTGGATTTCTGGTGGAGACCATTTCTTGGTCAAAAATCCGTAGGTGTTAGCCTTCGATATTATTGAAAATGGTCGTTCATGGCTATTTTCGACAAAAATGGGGGTTGTGTGGCCATTGATCATCGACCAGAGGCTCATACACCTCACCCCACATATGTTTCCTTGCCATAGATCACATTCTTGGATTTCTGGTGGAGACCATTTCTTGGTCAAAAATCCGTAGGTGTTAGCCTTCGGTATTATTGTAAATGGTCATTCATGGCTATTTTCGACAAAAATGGGGGTTGTGTGGCCATTGATCGTCGACCAGAGGCTCATACACCTCACCCCACATATGTTTCCTTGCCATAGATCACATTCTTGGATTTCTGGTGGAGACCATTTCTTGGTCTAAAATCCGTAGGTGTTAGCCTCTAGTATTATTGAAAATGGTCGCTCATGGCTATTTTCAAGGTCGCTCATGGCTATTTTCATAAAAAATGGGGGTTGTGTGGCCATTTATCATCGACTAGAGGCTCATAAACCTCACCCCACATATGTTTACTTGCCATAGATTACATTCTTGGATTTCTGGTGGAAACCATTTCTTGGTTAAAAACTCGTACGTGTTAGCCTTCGGTATTATTGAAAATGGTCATTCATGGCTATTTTCGGCAAAATGGGGGTTGTGTGGCCATTGATCATCGACTAGAGGCTCATACACCTCACCCCACATATGTTTCCTTGCCATAGATTACATTCTTGGATTTCTGGTGGAAACCATTTCTTGGTTAAAAACTCGTACGTGTTAGCCTTCGGTATTATTGAAAATGGTCATTCATGGCTATTTTCGGCAAAATGGGGGTTGTGTGGCCATTGATCGTCGACCAGAGGCTCATACACCTCACCCCACATATGTTTCCTTGTCGTAGATCACATTCTTGGATTTCTGGTGGAGACCATTTCTTGGTCAAAAATCAGTAGGTGTTAGCCTTCGATATTATTGAAAATGGTCGTTCATGGCTATTTTCGACAAAAATGGGGGTTGTGTGGCCATTGATCATCGACCAGAGGCTCATACACCTCACCCCACATATGTTTCCTTGCCATAGATCACATTCTTGGATTTCTGGTGGAGACCATTTCTTGGTCAAAAATCCGTAGGTGTTAGCCTTTGGTATTATTGTAAATGGTCATTCATGGCTATTTTCGACAAAAATGGGGGTTGTGTGGCCATTGATCATCGACCAGAGGCTCATACACCTCACCCCACATATGTTTCCTTGCCATAGATCACATTCTTGGATTTCTAGTGGAGACCATTTCTTGGTCAAAAATCCGTAGGTCTTAGCCTCTAATATTATTGAAAATGGTCGCTCATGGCTATTTTCAAGGTCACTCATGGCTATTTTCATAAAAAATGGGGGTTGTGTGGCCATTTATCATCGACTAGAGGCTCATAAACCTCACCCCACATATGTTTCCTTGCCATAGATTACATTCTTGGATTTCTGGTGGAAACCATTTCTTGGTTAAAAACTCGTACGTGTTAGCCTTCGGTATTATTGAAAATGGTCATTCATGGCTATTTTCGGCAAATTGGGGGTTGTGTGGCCATTGATCATCGACCAGAGGCTCATACACCTCACCCCACATATGTTTCCTTGCCATAGATCACATTCTTGGATTTCTGGTGGAGACCATTTCTTGGGCAAAAATCCGAATGTGTTAGCCTTTGGTATTTTTGAAAATGGTCATTCATGGCTATTTTCGACAAAAATGGGGGTTGTGTGGCCATTGATCTTCGAACAGAGGCTCATACACCTCACTACACATATGTTTCCTTGCCATAGATCACATTCTTGGATTTATGGTGGAGACCATTTCTTGGTCAAAAATCCGTAGGTGTTAGCCGTCAGTGTCATTGAAAATGGTCGTTCATGGCTATTTTCGACAAAAAATAGGGTTGTGTGGCCATTGATCATCGACCAGAGGCTCATACACCTCACCCCACATATGTTTCCTTGCCATAGATCACATTCTTGGATTTCTGGTGGAGACCATTTCTTGGTCAAAAATCCGTAGGTGTTAGCCTCTAGTATTATTGAAAATGGTCGCTCATGGCTATTTTCAAGGTCGCTCATGGCTATTTTCATAAAAAATGGGGGTTGTGTGGACTTTGATCATCGACCAGAGGCTCATACACCTCACCCCACATATGTTTCCTTGCCATAGATCACATTCTTGGATTTCTGGTGGAGACCATTTCTTGGTCAAAAATCCGTAGGAGTTAGCCTTCGGTATTACCACACAACCCCCATTTTTGTCAAAAATTGCCATGAACGACTATTTTCAATAATACCGAAGGCTAACACCTACGGATTTCTGACCAAGAAATGGTTTCCACCAGAAATCCAAGAATGTGATCTATGGCAAGGAAACATATGTGGGGTGAGGTGTATGAGCGTCTGGTCGATGATCAATGGCCACACAACCCCCATTTTTGTCGAAAATAGCCATGAACGACCATTTTCAATAATACCGAAGCCTAACACCTACGGATTTTTGACCAAGAAATGGTCTCCACCAGAAATCCAAGAATGTGATCTATGGCAAGGAAACATATGTAGGGTGAGGTGTATGAGCCTCTGGTCGATGATCAATGGCCACACAACCCCCATTTTTGTCGAAAATAGCCATGAACGACCATTTTCAATAATACCGAAGGCTAACACCTATGGATTTTTGACCAAGAAATGGTCTCCACCAGAAATCCAAGAATGTGATCTATGGCAAGGAAACATATGTGGGGTGAGGTGTATGAGCCTCTAGTCGATGATCAATGGCCACACAACCCCCATTTTTGTCGAAAATAGCCATGAATGACCATTTTCAAAAATACCAAAGGCTGACACGTACGGATTTTTAACCAAGAAATGGTCTCCACCAGAAATCCAAGAATGTGATCTATGGCAAGGAAACATATGTGGGGTGAGGTGTACGAGCCTCTGGTCGATGATCAATGGCCACACAACCCCCATTTTGCCGAAAATAGCCATGAATGACCATTTTCAATAATACCGAAGGCTAACACGTACGAGTTTTTAACCAAGAAATGGTCTCCACCAGAAATCCAAGGATGTGATCTATGGCAAGGAAACATATGTGGGGTGAGGTGTATGAGCGTCTGGTCGATGATCAATGGTGTGGCCATTGATCATCGACTAGAGGCTCATACACCTCACCCCACATATGTTTCCTTGCCATAGATCACATTCTTGGATTTCTGGTGGAGACCATTTCTTGGTCAAAAATCCGTAGGTGTTAGCCTTCGGTATTATTGAAAATGGTCGTTCATGGCTATTTTCGACAAAAATGGGGGTTGTGTGGCCATTGATCATCGACCAGACGCTCATACACCTCACCCCACATATGTTTCCTTGCCATAGATCACATTCTTGGATTTCTGGTGGAGACCATTTCTTGGTCTAAAATCCATAGGTATTAGCCTCTAGTATTATTGAAAATGGTCGCTCATGGCTATTTTCAAGGTCGCTCATGGCTATTTTCATAAAAAATGGGGGTTGTGTGGCCATTTATCATCGACTAGAGGCTCATAAACCTCACCCCACATATGTTTCCTTGCCATAGATTACATTCTTGGATTTCTGGTGGAAACCATTTCTTGGTTAAAAACTCGTACGTGTTAGCCTTCGGTATTATTGAAAATGGTCATTCATGGCTATTTTCGGCAAAATGGGGGTTGTGTGGCCATTGATCATCGACCAGAGGCTCGTACACCTCACCCCACATATGTTTCCTTGCCATAGATCACATTCTTGGATTTCTGGTGGAGACCATTTCTTGGTTAAAAATCCGTACGTGTTAGCCTTTGGTATTTTTGAAAATGGTCATTCGTGGCTATTTTCGACAAAAATGGGGGTTGTGTGGCCATTGATCATCGACTAGAGGCTCATACACCTCACCCCACATATGTTTCCTTGCCATATATCACATTCTTGGATTTCTGGTGGAGACCATTTCTTGGTCAAAAATCCGTAGGTGTTAGCCTTCGGTATTATTGAAAATGGTCGTTCATGGCTATTTTCGACAAAAATGGGGGTTGTGTGGCCATTGATCATCGACCAGACGCTCATACACCTCACCCCACATATGTTTCCTTGCCATAGATCACATTCTTGGATTTCTGGTGGAGACCATTTCTTGGTCTAAAATCCGTAGGTGTTAGCCTCTAGTATTATTGAAAATGGTCGCTCATGGCTATTTTCAAGGTCGCTCATGGCTATTTTCATAAAAAATGGGGGTTGTGTGGCCATTTATCATCGACTAGAGGCTCATAAACCTCACCCCACATATGTTTCCTTGCCATAGATCACATTCTTGGATTTCTGGTTGAGACCATTTCTTGGTCAAATATCCGTAGGTGTTAGCCTTTGGTATTATTGAAAATGGTCGTTCATGGCTATTTTCGACAAAAATGGGGGTTGTGTGGCCATTGATCATCGACCAGACGCTCATACACCTCACCCCACATATGTTTCCTTGCATAGATCACATTCTTGGATTTCTGGTGGAGACCATTTCTTGGTCTAAAATCCGTAGGTGTTAGCCTCTAGTATTATTGAAAATGGTCGCTCATGGCTATTTTCAAGGTCGCTCATGGCTATTTTCATAAAAAATGGGGGTTGTGTGGCCATTTATCATCGACTAGAGGCTCATAAACCTCACCCCACATATGTTTACTTGCCATAGATTACATTCTTGGATTTCTGGTGGAAACCATTTCTTGGTTAAAAACTCGTACGTGTTAGCCTTCGGTATTATTGAAAATGGTCGTTCATGGCTATTTTCGACAAAAATGGGGGTTGTGTGGCCATTGATCATCGACCAGAGGCTCATACACCTCACCCCACATATGTTTCCTTGCCATAGATCACATTCTTGGATTTCTGGTGGAGACCATTTCTTGGTCAAAAATCGTAGGTGTTAGCCTTCGGTATTATTGTAAATGGTCATTCATGGCTATTTTCGACAAAAATGGGGGTTGTGTGGCCATTGATCATCGACTAGAGGCTCATACACCTCACCCCACATATGTTTCCTTGCCATAGATCACATTCTTGGATTTCTGGTGGAGACCATTTCTTGGTCAAAAATCCATAGGAGTTAGCCTTCGGTATTATTGAAAATGGTCGTTCATGGCTATTTTCGACAAAAATGGGGGTTGTGTGGCCATTGATCATCGACCAGAGGCTCATACACCTCACCCCACATATGTTTCCTTGCCATAGATCACATTCTTTGATTTCTGGTGGAGACCATTTCTTGGTTAAAAACTCGTACGTGTTAGCCTTCGGTATTATTGAAAATGGTCATTCATGGCTATTTTCGGCAAAATGGGGGTTGTGTGGCCATTGATCGTCGACCAGAGGCTCATACACCTCACCCCACATATGTTTCCTTGCCATAGATCACATTCTTGGATTTCTGGTGGAGACCATTTCTTGGTCAAAAATCCGTAGGTGTTAGCCTTCGATATTATTGAAAATGGTCGTTCATGGCTATTTTCGACAAAAATGGGGGTTGTGTGGCCATTGATATTCGACCAGAGGCTCATACACCTCACTACACATATGTTTCCTTGCCATAGATCACATTCTTGGATTTCTGGTGGAGACCATTTCTTGGTCAAAAATCCGTAGGTGTTAGCCTTCGGTATTATTGAAAATGGTCATTCATGGCTATTTTCGACAAAAATGGGGGTTCTGTGGCCATTTATCATCGAACAGACGCTCATACACCTCACCCCACATATGTTTCCTTGCCATAGATCACATTCTTGGATTTCTGGTGGAGACCATTTCTTGGTCAAAAATCCGTAGGTGTTAGCCTTCGGTATTATTGTAAATGGTCATTCATGGCTATTTTCGACAAAAATGGGGGTTGTGTGGCCATTGATCATCGACCAGAGGCTCATACACCTCACCCCACATATGTTTCCTTGCCATAGATCACATTCTTGGATTTCTGGTGGAGACCATTTCTTGGTCAAAAATCCGTAGGTCTTAGCCTCTAGTATTATTGAAAATGGTCGCTCATGGCTATTTTCATAAAAAATGGGGGTTGTGTGGCCATTGATCATCGACCAGAGGTTCGTACACCTCACCCCACATATGTTTCCTTGCCATAGATTACATTCTTGGATTTCTGGTGGAAACCATTTCTTGGTTAAAAACTCGTACGTGTTAGCCTTCGGTATTATTGAAAATGGTCATTCATGGCTATTTTCGGCAAAATGGGGGTTGTGTGGCCATTGATTATCGACCAGATGCTCATACACCTCACCCCACATATGTTTCCTTGCCATAGATCACATTCTTGGATTTTTGGTGGAGACCATTTCTTGGTCAAAAATCCGTAGGTCTTAGCCTCTAGTATTATTGAAAATGTTCGCTCATGGCTATTTTCAAGGTCGCTCATGGCTATTTTCATAAAAAATGGGGGTTGTGTGGCCATTTATCATCGACTAGAGGCTCATAAACCTCACCCCACATATGTTTCCTTGCCATAGATTACATTCTTGGATTTCTGGTGGAAACCATTTCTTGGTTAAAAACTCGTATGTGTTAGCCTTCGGTATTATTGAAAATGGTCATTCATGGCTATTTTCAACAAAAATGGGGGTTGTGTGGCTATTGATCATCGACCAGAGGCTCATACACCTCACCCCACATATGTTTTGTTGCCATAGATCACATTCTTGGATTTCTGGTGGAGACCATTTCTTGGTCAAAAATCCGTAGGTGTTAGCCTTCAGTATTATTGAAAATGGTCATTCATGCCATTTCTTGGTTAAAAACTCGTACGTGTTAGCCTTGAAAGGGAATTAGGCTTAAACCTAGTTCCTAAATAATTTTGGTGGTTGAATTGCCCAACACAAACATTGGACTAACTAGTTTACTCTAGTGCATAAGTTATACAGGTGCAAAAGGTTCACAATCAGCCTATAAAAAGACCATGTGTTGGATTCAACAAAGGAACAGCAAGGCAACCGAGGGCACCTCTGGCCGGAGGCACCGGACTGTCCGGTGTGCACCGGACTGTCCAGTGCGGCCAGAGGACTTCGACTTCAAACTCTTCGCCCTCGGGATTTCTCGGAAGCCGGCGCGCTATAATTCACCGGACTGTCCGGTGTGCACCGGACATGTCCGGTGCTCCAAGGAAGCGCGGCCTCCGGAACTCGCCAGCCTCGGGTTCGCGCGGCAGCCGCTCCGCTAAAATTCACCGGACTGTCCGGTGTGGACCGGACTGTCCGGTGTACCAGCGGAGCAACGGCTCCCTGCGGCGCCAACGGCTCCCTGCGGTGCATTAAATGCGCGCGCAGCGCGCGCAGACGTCAGGATCGCCCATGCCGGTGCACCGGACACCAAACAGTGCATGTCCAGTGTGCACCGGACACCCAGGAGGGCCCACAAGTCAGAAGCTCCAACGGTCAGAATCCAACGGCAACCGTGACGTGGCAGGGGCACCGGACTGTCCGGTGTGCACCGGACTGTCCGGTGCGCCATCGAACAGAGGACTCCAGCCAACGGTCACTTGTGGTGGTTGGGGCTATAAATACCCCAACCACCCCACATTCATTGCCATCCAAGTTTTCCACTTCTCAACCACTACAAGAGCTCTAGCATTCAATTCTAGACACACCAAATAGATCAAGTCCTCTCCAAATTCCACACAATTCCATAGTGACTAGAGAGAGTGATTTGCTTGTGTTCTTTCGAGCTCTTGCGCTTGGATCGCATTCTTTTCTTTCTCACTTGTTCTTGAGATCATCACTCAATTGTAACCAAGGCAAGAGGCACCAATTGTGTGGTGGCCCTTGCGGGGAAGTTTTGTTCCCGGTTGATTGAGAAGAAGAGAAAGCTCACTCGATCCGTGGGATCGTTTGAGAGAGGGAAGGGTTGAAAGAGACCCGGCCTTTGTGGCCTCCTCAACGGGGAGTAGGTTTGCGAGAACCGAACCTCGGTAAAACAAATCCTCGTGTCACACTCTTATTTGCTTGCGATTTGTTTTGCGCCCTCTCTCGCGGACTCGTTTCTTTATTACTAACGCTAACCCGGCTTGTAGTTGTGATTATTTTTGTAAATTTCAGTTTCGCCCTATTCACCCCCCCCCCTCTAGGCGACTATCAATTGGTATCAAAGCCCGGTGCTTCATTAGAGCCTAACCGCTCGAAGTGATGTCGGGAGATCACACCAAGAGGGAGATGGAGACCGGCGATGACAAGCCCACTACAAGTCAAGGGAGCACTTCATCTTCATCGGAAGAGTCCCGCACCAAGAGAAGAGAGAAGAAGAAGAAATCCTCCAAGCGGAAGGAGAAAAGATCTTCCTCTTCTCACCACAAAGAGAAGAAGGAAAAATCTTCTTCTCACAAGCCGCATCGGAGTGGGGACAAGCACAAAAGGATGAGGAAGGTGGTCTACTACGAGACCGACACTTCATCGACATCTACCTCCGGCTCCGACGCGGCGTCCATCACTTCTAAACGCCAAGAGCGTAAGAAGTATAGTAAGATCCCCCTACGCTACCCTCGCATCCCTAAACATACACCTTTACTTTCCGTCCCATTAGGCAAACCACCAACTTTTAGTGGTGAAGATTATGCTATGTGGAGTAATTTGATGCGATTTCATCTAACCTCTCTCCACAAAAGATTATGGGATGTTGTTGAGTATGGTGTACAGGTACCATCCGTAGGGGATGAAGACTACGACACGGACGAAGTGGCCCAAATCGAGCACTTCAACTCCCAAGCCACAACCATCCTCCTTGCCTCCCTAAGCAAGGAGGAATACAACAAAGTACAAGGGTTGAAGAACGCCAAGGAGATTTGGGACCTACTCAAGACGGCGCACGAGGGTGATGAACTCACCAAGATCACCAAGCGGGAAACGATCGAGGGGGAGCTCGGTCGCTTCCGTCTTCGCCAAGGGGAGGAGCCACAAGACATGTACAACCAGCTCAAGACCTTGGTGAACCAAGTGCGCAACCTCGGGAGCGCAAAATGGGATGACCACGAGGTGGTTAAGGTTATTCTAAGAGCCCTTATTTTCCTTAACCCTACTCAAGTACAATTAATTCGTGGCAACCCTAGATATACACAAATGACCCCCGAGGAAGTCATCGGGAATTTTGTTAGTTTTGAATGTATGATTAAGGGCTCCAAGAAGATCAACGAGCTTGATGAGCCCTCCACATCCGAGGCGCAACCGGTGGCCTTCAAGGCAACGGAGGAGAAGAAGGATGAGTCTACACCAAGTAGACAACCAATTGACGCCTCCAAGCTCGACAACGAGGAGATGGCCCTAATCATCAAAAGCTTCCGGCAAATCCTCAAGCAACGGAAGGGGAAGGATTACAAATCCCGTTCCAAGAAGGTTTGCTACAAGTGTGGTAAGCCCGGTCACTTTATTGCTAAATGTCCATTATCAAGTGATAGTGACAGGGACAACGACAAGAAGGGCAAGAGGAAGGAGAAGAAGAAGTACTACAAGAAGAAGGGCGGCGATGCCCATGTTTGTCGGGAGTGGGACTCCGACGAAAGCTCAAGCGACTCCTCCGACGACGAGGACGCCGCCAACATCGCCGTCACCAAGGGCCTCCTCTTCCCCAACGTCGGCCACAAGTGCCTCATGGCCAAGGACGGCAAAAAGAAGGTAAAATCAAAGTCCTCCACTAAATATGAAACTTCTAGTGATGAGGATGATGATAAAAATGAAGAGGATAATTTGCGTATTCTTTTTGCCAACCTTAACATGGAACAAAAAGAAAAATTAAATGAATTGATTAGTGCTATACATGAGAAGGATGATCTCTTGGATTCTCAAGAGGACTTCCTTATTAAAGAAAATAAAAAGCATGTTAAGGTTAAAAATGCTTATGCTCTAGAAAGAGAAAAATGTGAAAAATTGTCTAGTGAGCTAAGTATTTGCCATGAGACTTTAGACAACCTTAGAAATGAAAATGCAAATTTGTTGGCTAAGGTTGATTCTCATGTTTGCATTGATCCTAGAAATAATGATGTTGATTTGCTTGCTAGGATTGATGAATTAAATGCTTCCATTGCTAGCCTTAGAAATGAGAATGAGAAATTAATTGCTAAGGCTAAGGATTTTGATGTTTGCAATGCTACTATTTCCGACCTTAGAGCTAAAAATGATTTGTTGCATGCTAAGGTTGTTGAACTAAAATCTTGCAAACCCTCTACATCTAATGTTGAGCATATTTCCATTTGTACTAGATGTAGAGATATTAATGTTGATGCTATCCATGATCACCTAGCTTTAATTAAGAAACAAAATGATCATATAGCACAACTTAATGCTAAGATTAGAGAGCATGACTTAGAAAATGAAAAATTTAAACTTGCTAGAAGCATGCTCTATAATGGGAGACGCCCGGGCATTAAGGACGGCATTGGCTTCCAAAGGGGAGACAATGTCAAAATTAATGCCCCTCCTAAGAACTTGTCTAACTTTGTTAAGGGCAAGGCTCCCATGCCTCAGGATAACGAGGGTTACATTTTGTACCCTGCCGGCTATTCTGAGAGCAAGATTAAGAAAATTCATTCTAGGAAGTCTCACTCTGGCCCTAATCATGCTTTTATGTATAAGGGTGAGACATCTAGATCTAGGCAACCAACCCATGCCAAGTTGCCTAGAAAGAAAATTCCAAATGCATCAAATGATCATGCTATTTCATTTAAGACTTTTGATGCATCTTATGTTTTAACTAGCAAATCCGGCAAGGTAGTTGCCAAAATTGTTGGGGGCAAACACAAGGGTTCCAAGACTTGTGTTTGGGTACCCAAAGTTCTTGTATCTAATGCTAAAGGACCCAAAACCGTTTGGGTACCTAAAATCAAGAACTAAACTTGTTTTGTAGGTTTATGCATCCGGGGGCACAAGTTGGATACTCGACAGCGGGTGCACAAACCACATGACAGGGGAGAAAAGGATGTTCTCCTCATATGAGAAAAACCAAGATCCCCAACGAGCTATCACATTCGGGGATGGAAATCAAGGTTTGGTCAAAGGTTTGGGTAAAATTGCTATATCTCCTGACCACACTATTTCCAATGTTTTTCTTGTAGATTCCCTAGATTACAATTTGCTTTCCGTATCCCAATTATGTCAAATGGGCTACAACTGTCTTTTTACTGATACAGGTGTTACTGTCTTTAGAAGGAGTGATGATTCAATAGCATTTAAGGGTGTGTTAGAGGGTCAGCTATACTTAGTAGACTTTGAAAGAGCTGAACTCGACACATGCTTAATTGCTAAGACTAACTTGGGTTGGCTATGGCACCGTCGACTAGCCCATGTTGGAATGAAGAATCTTCACAAACTTCTAAAGGGAGAACACATTTTGGGACTAACCGATGTTCATTTTGAGAAAGACAGGATTTGTAGCGCCTGCCAAGCCGGGAAGCAAGTTGGTGCCCATCATCCACATAAAAACATCATGACTACCGACAGGCCACTGGAGCTCCTACACATGGATTTGTTCGGTCCGATTGCTTACATAAGCATCGGCGGTAGTAAGTATTGTCTTGTAATTGTGGATGATTATTCTCGCTTCACTTGGGTATTCTTTTTGCAGGAAAAATCACAAACCCAAGAGACCTTAAAAGGATTCTTGAGACGAGCTCAAAATGAGTTCGGCTTAAGGATCAAGAAAATTAGAAGCGACAACGGGACGGAGTTCAAGAACTCTCAAATAGAAGGCTTCCTTGAGGAGGAGGGCATCAAGCATGAGTTCTCTTCTCCCTACACTCCACAACAAAATGGTGTAGTGGAGAGGAAGAATCGAACTCTATTGGACATGGCAAGAACCATGCTTGATGAGTACAAGACACCGGATCGGTTTTGGGCCGAGGCGGTCAACACCGCTTGCTACGCCATCAACCGATTATATCTTCATCGAATCCTCAAGAAGACATCTTATGAACTCCTAACCGGTAAAAAGCCCAATATTTCATATTTTAGAGTTTTTGGTAGCAAATGTTTTATACTTGTTAAAAGAGGTAGAAAATCTAAATTTGCTCCTAAAACTGTAGAAGGCTTTTTACTAGGATATGACTCAAACACAAGGGCATATAGAGTCTTTAACAAGTCCTCAGGACTTGTTGAAGTTTCTTGTGACGTTGTGTTTGATGAGACTAACGGCTCTCAAGTAGAGCAAGTTGATCTTGATGATGTAGGTGAAGAACAGGCTCC
The DNA here is from genome assembly GCA_029449295.1 of Zea luxurians. NCBI lineage: Eukaryota > Viridiplantae > Streptophyta > Magnoliopsida > Poales > Poaceae > Zea > Zea luxurians. The sequence continues at coordinate 29,017 of JAOPSE010001649.1, forward strand.
ATGCATAGCGCTAAGGAACATGTCCATCGGGGATGTGTGTCCTAAGGAATCCGAAGAGCCTCCAAATGCACAAGATCAACCATCCTCCTCCACGCAAGCATCTCCACCAACTCAAGTTGAGGATGAGGCTCAAGATGTTGAACAAGAAGATCAAGAAGATGAGCCACCTCAAAATGACGGCAACGATCAAGGGGGAGATTCAAATAATGAAGACAAGGAGGATGAACAACCAAGGCCGCCACACCCAAGAGTCCACCAAGCAATACAACGAGATCACCCCGTCGACACCATCCTCGGCGACATTCATAAGGGGGTAACTACTCGATCACGTGTTGCTCATTTTTGTGAACATTACTCGTTTGTTTCCTCTATTGAGCCAACCAGGGTAGAGGAAGCACTTCAAGATTCGGATTGGGTGATGGCGATGCAAGAGGAGCTCAACAATTTCACGAGGAACGAGGTATGGCACTTAGTTCCACGTCCTAATCAAAATGTTGTAGGAACCAAGTGGGTCTTCCGCAACAAGCAAGACGAGCATGGTGTGGTGACAAGGAACAAAGCTCGACTCGTGGCCAAGGGGTATTCACAAGTCGAAGGTTTGGATTTTGGTGAAACCTATGCACCCGTAGCTAGGCTTGAGTCAATTCGCATATTATTAGCCTATGCTACTTACCATGGCTTCAAGCTTTATCAAATGGACATGAAGAGTGCCTTCCTCAATGGACCAATCAAGGAGGAGGTCTATGTTGAGCAACCTCCCGGCTTTGAAGATAGTGAGTACCCTAACCATGTTTATAGGCTCTCTAAGGCGCTTTATGGGCTCAAGCAAGCCCCAAGAGCATGGTATGAATGCCTTAGAGATTTCCTTATTGCAAATGGCTTCAAAGTCGGCAAGGCCGATCCTACTTTATTTACTAAAACTCTTGACAATGATTTGTTTGTATGCCAAATTTATGTTGATGATATCATATTTGGGTCTACTAACAAATCTACATGTGAAGAATTTAGTAGGATCATGACACAAAAATTCGAGATGTCAATGATGGGGGAGTTGAAGTATTTTCTAGGATTCCAAGTAAAGCAACTCCAAGAAGGCACCTTCATTTGCCAAACGAAGTATACTCAAGATATCCTAAGCAAGTTTGGAATGAAGGATGCCAAGCCCATCAAGACACCCATGGGAACAAATGGGCATCTCGACCTCGACACGGGAGGTAAGTCCGTGGATCAAAAGGTATACCGGTCGATGATTGGTTCATTGCTTTATTTATGTGCATCTCGACCGGATATTATGCTTTCTGTTTGCATGTGTGCAAGATTCCAAGCCGACCCTAAGGAATCACACCTTACGGCCGTGAAACGAATCTTGAGATATTTGGCTTTTACTCCTAAGTTTGGGCTTTGGTACCCTCGGGGATCCACATTTGATTTGATTGGTTATTCGGATGCCGATTGGGCGGGGTGTAGAATTAATAGGAAGAGCACATCGGGGACTTGCCAGTTCTTGGGAAGATCCTTGGTGTCTTGGGCTTCAAAGAAGCAAAATTCAGTCGCTCTTTCCACCGCCGAAGCCGAGTATATTGCCGCAGGCCATTGTTGCGCGCAATTACTTTGGATGAGGCAAACCCTGCGGGACTACGGTTACAAATTAACCAAAGTCCCTTTGCTATGTGACAATGAGAGTGCAATCAAAATGGCCGACAATCCCGTCGAGCACAGCCGCACTAAGCACATAGCCATTCGGTATCATTTTCTTCGGGATCACCAACAAAAGGGGGATATCGAGATTTCTTATATTAATACTAAAGATCAATTAGCCGATATCTTTACCAAACCACTTGATGAACAATCTTTTACCCGACTTAGGCATGAGCTTAATATTCTTGATTCTAGGAATTTCTTTTGCTAAGTCTTGCACACATAGCTCATAAATATACCTTTGATCATGTCTCTTTTATATATGCTATGACTAATGTGCTTTCAAGTGTATTTCAAACCAAGTCATAGGCATATTGAAAGGGAATTGGAGTCTTCGGCGAAGACAAGGCTTCCACTCCACTCTACTACTCATGCTTCGCCGTCGACATCACTCTCCAACTTTGGTATAATCCTAACTCATTCATTTCATGGCCAAAGGGGGAGAAAGTACTTCATTGGGCTCTAATGATTCCGTTTTTGGCGATTCATGCCAAAGGGGGAGAAAATATGAGCCCAAAGCAAAAGGACCGCACCACCACCCTAATTTTAAATTTGATGATTTTCAATGATAAATTTCAAAATTGGTATCTCTTTGTGTTCTAAAGGGGGAGCAAGTAGTGTTTTCAAAATTAATGGAAAACCCTCTTGAACACTAAGAGGAGACATTATTTTAGGGGGAGTTTTGTTTAGTCAAAGGAAAAGCATTTGAAACAGGGGGAGAAAATTTCAAATCTTGAAAATGCTTTACAAATCTTATTCATTTACCTTTGACTATCTTGCAAAAGTACTTTGAAAAGAATTTACAAAAGAATTTGCAAAAACAAAACTCGTGGTGCAAATGTGGTCCAATATGTGAAAAATAAAGAAAACCATCCATGCGCATCATATAAGTTTATATTGGCTCAATTCCAAGCAACCTTTGCACTTACATTATGAAAACTAGTTCAATTATGCACTTCTATATTTGCTTTGGTTTGTGTTGGCATCAATCACCAAAAAGGGGGAGATTGAAAGGGAATTAGGCTTAAACCTAGTTCCTAAATAATTTTGGTGGTTGAATTGCCCAACACAAACATTGGACTAACTAGTTTACTCTAGTGCATAAGTTATACAGGTGCAAAAGGTTCACAATCAGCCTATAAAAAGACCATGTGTTGGATTCAACAAAGGAACAGCAAGGCAACCGAGGGCACCTCTGGCCGGAGGCACCGGACTGTCCGGTGCGGCCAGAGGACTTCGACTTCAAACTCTTCGCCCTCGGGATTTCTCGGAAGCCGGCGCGCTATAATTCACCGGACTGTCTGGTGTGCACCGGACATGTCCGGTGCTCCAAGGAAGCGCGGCCTCCGGAACTCACCAGCCTCGGGTTCGCGCGGCAGCCGCTCCGCTAAAATTCACCGGACTGTCCGGTGTGCACCGGACTGTCCGGTGTACCAGCGGAGCAACGGCTCCCTGCGGCGCCAACGGCTCCCTGCGGTGCATTAAATGCGCGCGCAGCGCGCGCAGACGTCAGGATCGCCCATGCCGGTGCACCGGACACCAAACAGTGCATGTCCGGTGTGCACCGGACACCCAGGAGGGCCCACAAGTCAGAAGCTCCAACGGTCAGAATCCAACGGCAACCGTGACGTGGCAGGGGCACCGGACTGTCCGGTGTGCACCGGACTGTCCGGTGCGCCATCGAACAGAGGACTCCAGCCAACGGTCACTTGTGGTGGTTGGGGCTATAAATACCCCAACCACCCCACATTCATTGCCATCCAAGTTTTCCACTTCTCAACCACTACAAGAGCTCTAGCATTCAATTCTAGACACACCAAATAGATCAAGTCCTCTCCAAATTCCACACAATTCCATAGTGACTAGAGAGAGTGATTTGCTTGTGTTCTTTCGAGCTCTTGCGCTTGGATCGCATTCTTTTCTTTCTCACTTGTTCTTGAGATCATCACTCAATTGTAACCAAGGCAAGAGGCACCAATTGTGTGGTGGCCCTTGCGGGGAAGTTTTGTTCCCGGTTGATTGAGAAGAAGAGAAAGCTCACTCGATCCGTGGGATCGTTTGAGAGAGGGAAGGGTTGAAAGAGACCCGGCCTTTGTGGCCTCCTCAACGGGGAGTAGGTTTGCGAGAACCGAACCTCGGTAAAACAAATCCTCGTGTCACACTCTTATTTGCTTGCGATTTGTTTTGCGCCCTCTCTCGCGGACTCGTTTCTTTATTACTAACGCTAACCCGGCTTGTAGTTGTGATTATTTTTGTAAATTTCAGTTTCGCCCTATTCACCCCCCCCCTCTAGGCGACTATCAAGCCTTCGGTATTATTGAAAATGGTCATTCATGGCTATTTTCGACAAAAATGGGGGTTGTGTGGCCATTGATCATCGACCAGAGGCTCGTACACCTCACCCCACATATGTTTCCTTGCCATAGATCACATTCTTGGATTTCTGGTGGAGACCATTTCTTGGTCAAAAATCCGTAGGTGTTAGCCTTCGGTATTATTGAAAATGGTCATTCATGGCTATTTTCGACAAAAATGGGGGTTCTGTGGCCATTGATCATCGACCAGACGCTCATACACCTCACCCCACATATGTTTCCTTGCCATAGATCACATTCTTGGATTTCTGGTGGAGACCATTTCTTGGTCAAAAATCCGTAGGTGTTAGCCTTCGGTATTATTGTAAATGGTCATTCATGGCTATTTTCGACAAAAATGGGGGTTGTGTGGCCATTGATCATCGACCAGAGGCTCATACACCTCACCCCACATATGTTTCCTTGCCATAGATCACATTCTTGGATTTCTGGTGGAGACCATTTCTTGGTCAAAAATCCGTAGGTCTTAGCCTCTAGTATTATTGAAAATGGTCGCTCATGGCTATTTTCATAAAAAATGGGGGTTGTGTGGCCATTGATCATCGACCAGAGGTTCGTACACCTCACCCCACATATGTTTCCTTGCCATAGATTACATTCTTGGATTTCTGGTGGAAACCATTTCTTGGTTAAAAACTCGTACGTGTTAGCCTTCGGTATTATTGAAAATGGTCATTCATGGCTATTTTCGGCAAAATGGGGGTTGTGTGGCCATTGATTATCGACCAGATGTTCATACACCTCACCCCACATATGTTTCCTTGCCATAGATCACATTCTTGGATTTTTGGTGGAGACCATTTCTTGGTCAAAAATCCGTAGGTCTTAGCCTCTAGTATTATTGAAAATGTTCGCTCATGGCTATTTTCAAGGTCGCTCATGGCTATTTTCATAAAAAATGGGGGTTGTGTGGCCATTTATCATCGACTAGAGGCTCATAAACCTCACCCCACATATGTTTCCTTGCCATAGATTACATTCTTGGATTTCTGGTGGAAACCATTTCTTGGTTAAAAACTCGTATGTGTTAGCCTTCGGTATTATTGAAAATGGTCATTCATGGCTATTTTCAACAAAAATGGGGGTTGTGTGGCCATTGATCATCGACCAGAGGCTCATACACCTTACCCCACATATGTTTCGTTGCCATAGATCACATTCTTGGATTTCTGGTGGAGACCATTTCTTGGTCAAAAATCCGTAGGTGTTAGCCTTCAGTATTATTGAAAATGGTCATTCATGCCATTTCTTGGTTAAAAACTCGTACGTGTTAGCCTTCGGTATTATTGAAAATGGTCATTCATGGCTATTTTCGACAAAAATGGGGGTTGTGTGGCCATTGATCATCGACCAGAGGCTCGTACACCTCACCCCACATATGTTTCCTTGCCATAGATCACATTCTTGGATTTCTGGTGGAGACCATTTCTTGGTCAAAAATCCGTAGGTGTTAGCCTTCGGTATTATTGAAAATGGTCATTCATGGCTATTTTCGACAAAAATGGGGGTTCTGTGGCCATTGATCATCGACCAGACGCTCATACACCTCACCCCACATATGTTTCCTTGCCATAGATCACATTCTTGGATTTCTGGTGGAGACCATTTCTTGGTCAAAAATCCGTAGGTGTTAGCCTTCGGTATTATTGTAAATGGTCATTCATGGCTATTTTCGACAAAAATGGGGGTTGTGTGGCCATTGATCATCGACCAGAGGCTCATACACCTCACCCCACATATGTTTCCTTGCCATAGATCACATTCTTGGATTTCTGGTGGAGACCATTTCTTGGTCAAAAATCCGTAGGTCTTAGCCTCTAGTATTATTGAAAATGGTCGCTCATGGCTATTTTCATAAAAAATGGGGGTTGTGTGGCCATTGATCATCGACCAGAGGTTCGTACACCTCACCCCACATATGTTTCCTTGCCATAGATTACATTCTTGGATTTCTGGTGGAAACCATTTCTTGGTTAAAAACTCGTACGTGTTAGCCTTCGGTATTATTGAAAATGGTCATTCATGGCTATTTTCGGCAAAATGGGGGTTGTGTGGCCATTGATTATCGACCAGATGTTCATACACCTCACCCCACATATGTTTCCTTGCCATAGATCACATTCTTGGATTTTTGGTGGAGACCATTTCTTGGTCAAAAATCCGTAGGTCTTAGCCTCTAGTATTATTGAAAATGTTCGCTCATGGCTATTTTCAAGGTCGCTCATGGCTATTTTCATAAAAAAATGGGGGTTGTGTGGCCATTTATCATCGACTAGAGGCTCATAAACCTCACCCACATATGTTTCCTTGCCATAGATTACATTCTTGGATTTCTGGTGGAAACCATTTCTTGGTTAAAAACTCGTATGTGTTAGCCTTCGGTATTATTGAAAATGGTCATTCATGGCTATTTTCAACAAAAATGGGGGTTGTGTGGCCATTGATCATCGACCAGAGGCTCATACACCTCACCCCACATATGTTTCGTTGCCATAGATCACATTCTTGGATTTCTGGTGGAGACCATTTCTTGGTCAAAAATCCGTAGGTGTTAGCCTTCAGTATTATTGAAAATGGTCATTCATGCCATTTCTTGGTTAAAAACTCGTACGTGTTAGCCTTCGGTATTATTGAAAATGGTCATTCATGGCTATTTTCGACAAAAATGGGGGTTGTGTGGCCATTGATCATCGACCAGAGGCTCATACACCTCACCCCACATATGTTTCCTTGCCATAGATCACATTCTTGGATTTCTAGTGGAGACCATTTCTTGGTCTAAAATCCGTAGGTGTTAGCCTCTAGTATTATTGAAAATGGTCGCTCATGGCTATTTTCAAGGTCGCTCATGGCTATTTTCATAAAAATGGGGGTTGTGTGGCCATTGATCATCGACTAGAGGCTCATAAACCTCACCCCACATATGTTTCCTTGCCATAGATCACATTCTTGGATTTCTGGTGGAGACCATTTCTTGGTTAAAAACTCGTACGTGTTAGCCTTCGGTATTATTGAAAATGGTCGTTCATGGCTATTTTCGACAAAAATGGGGGTTGTGTGGCCATTGATCATCGACCAGAGGTTCATACACCTCACCCCACATATGTATCCTTGCCATAGATCACATTCTTGGATTTCTAGTGGAGACCATTTCTTGGTCAAAAATCCGTAGGTGTTAGCCTTCGATATTATTGAAAATGGTCATTCATGGCTATTTTCGGCAAAATGGGGGTTGTGTGGCCATTGATCATCGACCAGACGCTCATAGACCTCACCCCACATATGTTTCCTTGCCATAGATCACATTCTTGGATTTCTGGTGGAGACCATTTCTTGGTCAAAAATCCGTAGGTCTTAGCCACTAATATTATTGAAAATGGTCGCTCATGGCTATTTTCATAAAAAAAATGGGGGTTGTGTGGCCATTTATCATCGACTAGAGGCTCATAAATCTCACCCCACATATGTTTCCTTGCCATAGATCACATTCTTGGATTTCTGGTGGAGACCATTTCTTGGTCAAAAATCCGTAGGTGTTAGCCTTCGGTATTATTGAAAATGGTCGTTCATGGCTATTTTCGACAATAATGGGGGTTGTGTGGCCATTGATCATCGACCAGACGCTCATACACCTCACCCCACATATGTTTCCTTGCCATAGATCACATTCTTGGATTTCTGGTGGAGACCATTTCTTGGTCTAAAATCCGTAGGTGTTAGCCTCTAGTATTATTGAAAATGGTCGCTCATGGCTATTTTCAAGGTCGCTCATGGATATTTTCATAAAAAATGGGGGTTGTGTGGCCATTTATCATCGACTAGAGGCTCATAAACCTCACCCCACATATGTTTCCTTGCCATAGATTACATTCTTGGATTTCTGGTGGAAACCATTTCTTGGTTAAAAACTCGTACGTGTTAGCCTTCGGTATTATTGAAAATGGTCATTCATGGCTATTTTCGGCAAAATGGGGGTTGTCTGGCCATTGATCGTCGACCAGAGGCTCATACACCTCACCCCACATATGTTTCCTTGTCGTAGATCACATTCTTGGATTTCTGGTGGAGACCATTTCTTGGTCAAAAATCCGTACGTGTTAGCCTTTGGTATTTTTGAAAATGGTCATTCATGGCTATTTTCGACAAAAATGGGGGTTGTGTGGCCATTGATCATCGACTAGAGGCTCATACACCTCACCCCACATATGTTTCCTTGCCATAGATCACATTCTTGGATTTCTGGTGGAGACCATTTCTTGGTCAAAAATCCGTAGGTGTTAGCCTTCGATATTATTGAAAATGGTCGTTCATGGCTATTTTCGACAAAAATGGGGGTTGTGTGGCCATTGATCATCGACCAGACGCTCATACACCTCACCCCACATATGTTTCCTTGCCATAGATCACATTCTTGGATTTCTGGTGAAGACCATTTCTTGGTCTAAAATCCGTAGGTGTTAGCCTCTAGTATTATTGAAAATGGTCGCTCATGGCTATTTTCAAGGTCGCTCATGGCTATTTTCATAAAAAATAGGGGTTGTGTGGCCATTGATCATCGACCAGAGGCTCATACACCTCACCCCACATATGTTTCCTTGCCATAGATCACATTCTTGGATTTCTGGTGGAGACCATTTCTTGGTCAAAAATCCGTAGGTGTTAGCCTTCGGTATTATTGTAAATGGTCATTCATGGCTATTTTCGACAAAAATGGGGGTTGTGTGGCCATTGATCATCGACCAGAGGCTCATTCACCTCACCCCACATATGTTTCCTTACCATAGATCACATTCTTGGATTTCTGGTGGAGACCATTTCTTGGTCTAAAATCCGTAGGTGTTAGCCTCTAGTATTATTGAAAATGGTCGCTCATGGCTATTTTCAAGGTCGCTCATGGCTATTTTCATAAAAAATGGGGGTTGTGTGGCCATTTATCATCGACTAGAGGCTCATAAACCTCACCCCACATATGTTTCCTTGCCATAGATTACATTCTTGGATTTCTGGTGGAAACCATTTCTTGGTTAAAAACTCGTACGTGTTAGCCTTCGGTATTATTGAAAATGGTCATTCATGGCTATTTTCGGCAAAATGGGGGCTGTGTGGCCATTGATCGTCGACCAGAGGCTCATACACCTCACCCCACATATGTTTCCTTGTCGTAGATCACATTCTTGGATTTCTGGTGGAGACCATTTCTTGGTCAAAAATCCGTAGGTGTTAGCTTTCGATATTATTGAAAATGGTCGTTCATGGCTATTTTCGACAAAAATGGGGGTTGTGTGGCCATTGATCGTCGACTAGAGGCTCATACACCTCACCCCACATATGTTTCCTTGCCATAGATCACATTCTTGGATTTCTGGTGGAGACCATTTCTTGGTTAAAAACTCGTACGTGTTAGCCTTCGGTATTATTGAAAATGGTCATTCATGGCTATTTTCGGCAAAATGGGGGTTGTGTGGCCATTGATCATCGACCAGAGGCTCATACACCTCACCCCACATATGTTTCCTTGCCATAGATCACATTCTCGGATTTCTGGTGGAGACCATTTCTTGGTCAAAAATCCGTAGGTGTTAGCCTTCAGTGTCATTGAAAATGGTCGTTCATGGCTATTTTCGACAAAAATTAGGGTTGTGTGGCCATTGATCGTCGACCAGAGGCTCATACACCTCACCCCACATATGTTTCCTTGCCATAGATCACATCCTTAAATTTCTGGTGGAGACCATTTCTTGGGCAAAAATCCGTAGGTGTTAGCCTTTGGTATTTTTGAAAATGGTCATTCATGGCTATTTTCGACAAAAATGGGGGTTGTGTGGCCATTGATCTTCGACCAGAGGCTCATACACCTCACCCCACATATGTTTCCTTGCCATAGATCACATTCTTGGATTTCTGGTGGAGACCATTTCTTGGTCAAAAATCCGTAGGTGTTAGCCTTCGGTATTATTGTAAATGGTCATTCATGGCTATTTTCGACAAAAATGGGGGTTGTGTGGCCATTGATCATCGACCAGAGGCTCATTCACCTCACCCCACATATGTTTCCTTACCATAGATCACATTCTTGGATTTCTGGTGGAGACCATTTCTTGGTCTAAAATCCGTAGGTGTTAGCCTCTAGTATTATTGAAAATGGTCGCTCATGGCTATTTTCAAGGTCGCTCATGGCTATGTTCATAAAAAATGGGGGTTGTGTGGCCATTTATCATCGACTAGAGGCTCATAAACCTCACCCCACATATGTTTCCTTGCCATAGATTACATTCTTGGATTTCTGGTGGAAACCATTTCTTGGTTAAAAACTCGTACGTGTTAGCCTTCGGTATTATTGAAAATGGTCATTCATGGCTATTTTCGGCAAAATGGGGGTTGTGTGGCCATTGATCGTCGACCAGAGGCTCATACACCTCACCCCACATATGTTTCCTTGTCGTAGATCACATTCTTGGATTTCTGGTGGAGACCATTTCTTGGTCAAAAATCCGTAGGTGTTAGCCTTCGATATTATTGAAAATGGTCGTTCATGGCTATTTTCGACAAAAATGGGGGTTGTGTGGCCATTGATCGTCGACCAGAGGCTCATACACCTCACCCCACATATGTTTCCTTGCCATAGATCACATTCTTAGATTTCTGGTGGAGACCATTTCTTGGTTAAAAACTCGTACGTGTTAGCCTTCGGTATTATTGAAAATGGTCATTCATGGCTATTTTCGGCAAAATGGGGGTTGTGTGGCCATTGATCATCGACCAGAGGCTCATACACCTCACCCCACATATGTTTCCTTGCCATAGATCACATTCTCGGATTTCTGGTGGAGACCATTTCTTGGTCAAAAATCCGTAGGTGTTAGCCTTCAGTGTCATTGAAAATGGTCGTTCATGGCTATTTTCGACAAAAATTAGGGTTGTGTGGCCATTGATCGTCGACCAGAGGCTCATACACCTCACCCCACATATGTTTCCTTGCCATAGATCACATTCTTAAATTTCTGGTGGAGACCATTTCTTGGGCAAAAACCCGTAGGTGTTAGCCTTTGGTATTTTTGAAAATGGTCATTCATGGCTATTTTCGACAAAAATGGGGGTTGTGTGGCCATTGATCTTCGACCAGAGGCTCATAAACCTCACCCCACATATGTTTCCTTGCCATAGATTACATTCTTGGATTTATGGTGGAGACCATTTCTTGGTCAAAAATCCGTAGGTGTTAGCCTTCAGTGTCATTGAAAATGGTCGTTCATGGCTATTTTCATAAAAAAATGGGGGTTGTGTGGCCATTGATCATCGACCAGAGGCTCATACACCTCACCCCACATATGTTTCCTTGTCGTAGATCACATTCTTGGATTTCTGGTGGAGACCATTTCTTGGTCAAAAATCCGTAGTTGTTAGCCTTCGATATTATTGAAAATGGTCGTTCATGGCTATTTTCGACAAAAATGGGGGTTGTGTGGCCATTGATCTTCGACCAGAGGCTCATACATCTCACTACACATATGTTTCCTTGCCATAGATCACATTCTTGGATTTATTGTGGAGACCATTTCTTGGTCAAAAATCCGTAGGTGTTAGCCTTCAGTGTCATTGAAAATGGTCGTTCATGGCTATTTTCGACAAAAATTAGGGTTGTGTGGCCATTGATCGTCGACCAGAGGCTCATACACCTCACCCCACATATGTTTCCTTGCCATAGATCACATTCTTGGATTTCTGGTGGAGACCATTTCTTGGGCAAAAATCCGTAGGTGTTAGCCTTTGGTATTTTTGAAAATGGTCATTCATGGCTATTTTCGACAAAAATGGGGGTTGTGTGGCCATTGATCTTCGACCAAAGGCTCATAAACCTCACCCCACATATGTTTCCTTGCCATAGATTACATTCTTGGATTTATGGTGGAGACCATTTCTTGGTCAAAATACGTAGGTGTTAGCCTTCAGTGTCATTGATAATGGTCGTTCGTGGCTATTTTCATAAAAAATGGGGGTTGTGTGGCCATTGATCATCGACCAGAGGCTCGTACACCTCACCCCACATATGTTTCCTTGCCATAGATCACATTCTTGGATTTCTGGTGGAGACCATTTCTTGGTCAAAAATCCGTAGGTGTTAGCCTTCGGTATTATTGAAAATGGTCGTTCATGGCTATTTTCGTCAAAAATGGGGGTTGTGTGGCCATTGATCATCGACCAGACGCTCATACACCTCACCCCACATATGTTTCCTTGCCATAGATCACATTCTTGGAATTCTGGTGGAGACCATTTCTTGGTCTAAAATCCGTATGTGTTAGCCTCTAGTATTATTGAAAATGGTCGCTCATGGCTATTTTCAAGGTCGCTCATGGCTATTTTCATAAAAAATGGGGGTTGTGTGGCCATTTATCATCGACTAGAGGCTCATAAATCTCACCCCACATATGTTTCCTTGCCATAGATCACATTCTTGGATTTCTGGTGGAGACCATTTCTTGGTCAAAAATTCGTAGGTGTTAGCCTTCGGTATTATTGAAAATGGTCGTTCATGGCTATTTTCGACAAAAATGGGGGTTGTGTGGCCATTGATCATCGACCAGACGCTCATACACCTCACCCCACATATGTTTCCTTGCCATAGATCACATTCTTGGATTTCTGGTGGAGACCATTTCTTGGTCTAAAATCCGTAGGTGTTAGCCTCTAGTATTATTGAAAATGGTCGCTCATGGCTATTTTCAAGGTCGCTCATGGCTATTTTCATAAAAAATGGGGGTTGTGTGGCCATTCATCATCGACCACAGGCTCATACACCTCACCCCACATATGTTTCCTTGCCATAGATCACATTCTTGGATTTTTCTGGAGACCATTTCTTGGTCAAAAATCCGTAGGTGTTAGCCTTCGGTATTATTGTAAATGGTCATTCATGGCTATTTTCGACAAAAATGGGGGTTGTGTGGCCATTGATCATCGACCAGACGCTCATACAACTCACCCCACATATGTTTCCTTGCCATAGATCACATTCTTGGATTTCTGGTGGAGACCATTTCTTGGTCTAAAATCCGTAGGTGTTAGCCTCTAGTATTATTGAAAATGGTCGCTCATGGCTATATTCAAGGTCGCTCATGGCTATTTTCATAAAAAAATGGGGGTTGTGTGGCCATTTATCATCGACTAGAGGCTCATAAACCTCACCCCACATATGTTTCCTTGCCATAGATCACATTCTTGGATTTCTGGTGGAGACCATTTCTTGGTCAAAAATCCGTAGGTGTTAGCCTTCAGTGTCATTGAAAATGGTCGTTCATGGCTATTTTCGACAAAAATTAGGGTTGTGTGGCCATTGATCGTCGACCAGAGGCTCATACACCTCACCCCACATATGTTTCCTTGCCATAGATCACATTCTTAAATTTCTGGTGGAGACCATTTCTTTGGCAAAAATCCGTAGGTGTTAGCCTTTGGTATTTTTGAAAATGGTCATTCATGGCTATTTTCGACAAAAATGGGGGTTGTGTGGCCATTGATCTTCGACCAGAGGCTCATAAACCTCACCCCACATATGTTTCCTTGCCATAGATTACATTCTTGGATTTATGGTGGAGACCATTTCTTGGTCAAAAATCCGTAGGTGTTAGCCTTCAGTGTCATTGAAAATGGTCGTTCATGGCTATTTTCATAAAAAAATGGGGGTTGTGTGGCCATTGATCATCGACCAGAGGCTCATACACCTCACCCCACATATGTTTCCTTGTCGTAGATCACATTCTTGGATTTCTGGTGGAGACCATTTCTTGGTCAAAAATCCGTAGTTGTTAGCCTTCGATATTATTGAAAATGGTCGTTCATGGCTATTTTCGACAAAAATGGGGGTTGTGTGGCCATTGATCTTCGACCAGAGGCTCATACATCTCACTACACATATGTTTCCTTGCCATAGATCACATTCTTGGATTTATTGTGGAGACCATTTCTTGGTCAAAAATCCGTAGGTGTTAGCCTTCAGTGTCATTGAAAATGGTCGTTCATGGCTATTTTCGACAAAAATTAGGGTTGTGTGGCCATTGATCGTCGACCAGAGGCTCATACACCTCACCCCACATATGTTTCCTTGCCATAGATCACATTCTTGGATTTCTGGTGGAGACCATTTCTTGGGCAAAAATCCGTAGGTGTTAGCCTTTGGTATTTTTGAAAATGGTCATTCATGGCTATTTTCGACAAAAATGGGGGTTGTGTGGCCATTGATCTTCGACCAAAGGCTCATAAACCTCACCCCACATATGTTTCCTTGCCATAGATTACATTCTTGGATTTATGGTGGAGACCATTTCTTGGTCAAAATACGTAGGTGTTAGCCTTCAGTGTCATTGATAATGGTCGTTCATGGCTATTTTCATAAAAAATGGGGGTTGTGTGGCCATTGATCATCGACCAGAGGCTCGTACACCTCACCCCACATATGTTTCCTTGCCATAGATCACATTCTTGGATTTCTGGTGGAGACCATTTCTTGGTCAAAAATCCGTAGGTGTTAGCCTTCGGTATTATTGAAAATGGTCGTTCATGGCTATTTTCGTCAAAAATGGGGGTTGTGTGGCCATTGATCATCGACCAGACGCTCATACACCTCACCCCACATATGTTTCCTTGCCATAGATCACATTCTTGGAATTCTGGTGGAGACCATTTCTTGGTCTAAAATCCGTATGTGTTAGCCTCTAGTATTATTGAAAATGGTCGCTCATGGCTATTTTCAAGGTCGCTCATGGCTATTTTCATAAAAAATGGGGGTTGTGTGGCCATTTATCATCGACTAGAGGCTCATAAATCTCACCCCACATATGTTTCCTTGCCATAGATCACATTCTTGGATTTCTGGTGGAGACCATTTCTTGGTCAAAAATTCGTAGGTGTTAGCCTTCGGTATTATTGAAAATGGTCGTTCATGGCTATTTTCGACAAAAATGGGGGTTGTGTGGCCATTGATCATCGACCAGACGCTCATACACCTCACCCCACATATGTTTCCTTGCCATAGATCACATTCTTGGATTTCTGGTGGAGACCATTTCTTGGTCTAAAATCCGTAGGTGTTAGCCTCTAGTATTATTGAAAATGGTCGCTCATGGCTATTTTCAAGGTCGCTCATGGCTATTTTCATAAAAAATGGGGGTTGTGTGGCCATTCATCATCGACCACAGGCTCATACACCTCACCCCACATATGTTTCCTTGCCATAGATCACATTCTTGGATTTTTCTGGAGACCATTTCTTGGTCAAAAATCCATAGGTGTTAGCCTTCGGTATTATTGTAAATGGTCATTCATGGCTATTTTCGACAAAAATGGGGGTTGTGTGGCCATTGATCATCGACCAGACGCTCATACAACTCACCCCACATATGTTTCCTTGCCATAGATCACATTCTTGGATTTCTGGTGGAGACCATTTCTTGGTCTAAAATCCGTAGGTGTTAGCCTCTAGTATTATTGAAAATGGTCGCTCATGGCTATATTCAAGGTCGCTCATGGCTATTTTCATAAAAAAATGGGGGTTGTGTGGCCATTTATCATCGACTAGAGGCTCATAAACCTCACCCCACATATGTTTCCTTGCCATAGATCACATTCTTGGATTTCTGGTGGAGACCATTTCTTGGTCAAAAATCCGTAGGTGTTAGCCTTCAGTGTCATTGAAAATGGTCGTTCATGGCTATTTTCGACAAAAATTAGGGTTGTGTGGCCATTGATCGTCGACCAGAGGCTCATACACCTCACCCCACATATGTTTCCTTGCCATAGATCACATTCTTAAATTTCTGGTGGAGACCATTTCTTGGGCAAAAATCCGTAGGTGTTAGCCTTTGGTATTTTTGAAAATGGTCATTCATGGCTATTTTCGACAAAAATGTGGGTTGTGTGGCCATTGATCTTCGACCAGAGGCTCATAAACCTCACCCCACATATGTTTGCTTGCCATAGATTACATTCTTGGATTTATGGTGGAGACCATTTCTTGGTCAAAAATCCGTAGGTGTTAGCCTTCAGTGTCATTGAAAATGGTCGTTCATGGCTATTTTCATAAAAAAATGGGGGTTGTGTGGCCATTGATCATCGACCAGAGGCTCATACACCTCACCCCACATATGTTTCCTTGTCGTAGATCACATTCTTGGATTTCTGGTGGAGACCATTTCTTGGTCAAAAATCCGTAGGTGTTAGCCTTCGATATTATTGAAAATGGTCGTTCATGGCTATTTTCGACAAAAATGGGGGTTGTGTGGCCATTCATCTTCGACCAGAGGCTCATACATCTCACTACACATATGTTTCCTTGCCATAGATCACATTCTTGGATTTATTGTGGAGACCATTTCTTGGTCAAAAATCCGTAGGTGTTAGCCTTCAGTGTCATTGAAAATGGTCGTTCATGGCTATTTTCGACAAAAATTAGGGTTGTGTGGCCATTGATCGTCGACCAGAGGCTCATACACCTCACCCCACATATGTTTCCTTGCCATAGATCACATTCTTGGATTTCTGGTGGAGACCATTTCTTGGGCAAAAATCCGTAGGTGTTAGCCTTTGGTATTTTTGAAAATGGTCATTCATGGCTATTTTCGACAAAAATGGGGGTTGTGTGGCCATTGATCTTCGACCAGAGGCTCATAAACCTCACCCCACATATGTTTCCTTGCCATAGATTACATTCTTGGATTTATGGTGGAGACCATTTCTTGGTCAAAATACGTAGGTGTTAGCCTTCAGTGTCATTGAAAATGGTCGTTCATGGCTATTTTCATAAAAAATGGGGGTTGTGTGGCCATTGATCATCGACCAGAGGCTCGTACACCTCACCCCACATATGTTTCCTTGCCATAGATCACATTCTTGGATTTCTGGTGGAGACCATTTCTTGGTCAAAAATCCGTATGTGTTAGCCTTCGGTATTATTGAAAATGGTCGTTCATGGCTATTTTCGTCAAAAATGGGGGTTGTGTGGCCATTGATCATCGACCAGACGCTCATACACCTCACCCCACATATGTTTCCTTGCCATAGATCACATTCTTGGAATTCTGGTGGAGACCATTTCTTGGTCTAAAATCCGTATGTGTTAGCCTCTAGTATTATTGAAAATGGTCGCTCATGGCTATTTTCAAGGTCGCTCATGGCTATTTTCATAAAAAATGGGGGTTGTGTGGCCATTTATCATCGACTAGAGGCTCATAAATCTCACCCCACATATGTTTCCTTGCCATAGATCACATTCTTGGATTTCTGGTGGAGACCATTTCTTGGTCAAAAATCCGTAGGTGTTAGCCTTCGGTATTATTGAAAATGGTCGTTCATGGCTATTTTCGACAAAAATGGGGGTTGTGTGGCCATTGATCATCGACCAGACGCTCATACACCTCACCCCACATATGTTTCCTTGCCATAGATCACATTCTTGGATTTCTGGTGGAGACCATTTCTTGGTCTAAAATCCGTAGGTGTTAGCCTCTAGTATTATTGAAAATGGTCGCTCATGGCTATTTTCAAGGTCGCTCATGGCTATTTTCATAAAAAATGGGGGTTGTGTGGCCATTCATCATCGACCACAGGCTCATACACCTCACCCCACATATGTTTCCTTGCCATAGATCACATTCTTGGATTTTTGGTGGAGACCATTTCTTGGTAAAAAATCCGTAGGTGTTAGCCTTCGGTATTATTGTAAATGGTCATTCATGGCTATTTTCGACAAAAATGGGGGTTGTGTGGCCATTGATCATCGACCAGACGCTCATACAACTCACCCCACATATGTTTCCTTGCCATAGATCACATTCTTGGATTTCTGGCGGACACCATTTCTTGGTCTAAAATCCGTAGGTGTTAGCCTCTAGTATTATTGAAAATGGTCGCTCATGGCTATATTCAAGGTCGCTCATGGCTATTTTCATAAAAAATGGGGGTTGTGTGGCCATTGATCCGTAGGTGTTAGCCTCTAGTATTATTGAAAATGGTCGCTCATGGCTATTTTCAAGGTCGCTCATGGCTATTTTCATAAAAAATGGGGGTTGTGTGGCCATTTATCATCGACTAGAGGCTCATAAACCTCACCCCACATATGTTTCCTTGCCATAGATCACATTCTTGGATTTCTGGTGGAGACCATTTCTTGGTTAAAAACTCGTACGTGTTAGCCTTCGGTATTATTGAAAATGGTCATTCATGGCTATTTTCGGCAAAATGGGGGTTGTGTGGCCATTGATCGTCGACCAGAGGCTCGTACACCTCACCCCACATATGTTTCCTTGCCATAGATCACATTCTTGGATTTCTGGTGGAGACCATTTCTTGGTCAAAAATCCGTAGGTGTTAGCCTTCGGTATTATTGAAAATGGTCGTTCATGGCTATTTTCGACAAAAATGGGGGTTGTGTGGCCATTGATCATCGACCAGACGCTCATACACCTCACCCCACATATGTTTCCTGGCCATAGATCACATTCTTGGATTTCTGGTGGAGACCATTTCTTGGTCAAAAATCCGTATGTGTTAGCCTTTGGTATTTTTGAAAATGGTCATTCATGGCTATTTTCGACAAAAATGGGGGTTGTGTGGCCATTGATCTTCGACCAGAGGCTCATAAACCTCACCCCACATATGTTTCCTTGCCATAGATTACATTCTTGGATTTCTGGTGGAAACCATTTCTTGGTTAAAAACTCGTACGTGTTAGCCATCGGTATTATTGAAAATGGTCATTCATGGCTATTTTCGGCAAAATGGGGGTTGTGTGGCCATTGATCATCGACCAGAGGCTCGTACACCTCACCCCACATATGTTTCCTTGCCATAGATCACATTCTTGGATTTCTGGTGGAGACCATTTCTTGGTCAAAAATCCATACGTGTTAGCCTTTGGTATTTTTGAAAATGGTCATTCATGGCTATTTTCGACAAAAATGGGGGTTGTGTGGCCATTGATCATCGACTAGAGGCTCATACACCTCACCCCACATATGTTTCCTTGCCATAGATCACATTCTTGGATTTCTGGTGGAGACCATTTCTTGGTCAAAAATCCGTACGTGTTAGCCTTCGGTATTATTGAAAATGGTCGTTCATGGCTATTTTCATAAAAAATGGGGGTTGTGTGGCCATTGATCATCGACCAGACGCTCATACACCTCACCCCACATATGTTTCCTTGCCATAGATCACATTCTTGGATTTCTGGTGGAGACCATTTCTTGGTTAAAAACTCGTACGTATTAGCCTTCGGTATTATTGAAAATGGTCATTCATGGCTATTTTCGGCAAAATGGGGGTTGTGTGGCCATTGATCATCGACCAGAGGCTCGTACACCTCACCCCAAATATGTTTCCTTGCCATAGATCACATTCTTGGATTTCTGGTGGAGACCATTTCTTGGGCAAAAATCCGAATGTGTTAGCCTTTGGTATTTTTGAAAATGGTCATTCATGGCTATTTTCGACAAAAATGGGGGTTG
This sequence comes from Zea luxurians, assembly GCA_029449295.1. Taxonomy (NCBI): domain Eukaryota; kingdom Viridiplantae; phylum Streptophyta; class Magnoliopsida; order Poales; family Poaceae; genus Zea; species Zea luxurians. The sequence continues at coordinate 48,590 of JAOPSE010001649.1, forward strand.
TGTGGCCATTGATCATCGACTAGAGGCTCATACACCTCACCCCACATATGTTTCCTTGCCATAGATCACATTCTTGGATTTCTGGTGGAGACCATTTCTTGGTCAAAAATCCGTAGGTGTTAGCCTTCAGTGTCATTGAAAATGGTCGTTCATGGCTATTTTCGACAAAAATTAGGGTTGTGTGGCCATTGATCGTCGACCAGAGGCTCATACACCTCACCCCACATATGTTTCCTTGCCATAGATCACATTCTTGGATTTCTGGTGGAGACCATTTCTTGGTCAAAAACTCGTACGTGTTAGCCTTCGGTATTATTGAAAATGGTCGTTCATGGCTATTTTCGGCAAAATGGGGGTTCTGTGGCCATTGATCATCGACCAGAGGCTCGTACACCTCACCCCACATATGTTTCCTTGCCATAGATCACATTCTTGGATTTCTGGTGGAGACCATTTCTTGGTAAAAAATCCGTAGGTGTTAGCCTTCGGTATTATTGAAAATGGTCGTTCATGGCTATTTTCGGCAAAATGGGGGTTCTATGGCCATTGATCATCGACCACAGGCTCGTACACCTCACCCCACATATGTTTCCTTGCCATAGATCACATTCTTGGATTTCTGGTGGAGACCATTTCTTGGTCAAAAATCCGTAGGTGTTAGCCTTCGGTATTATTGAAAATGGTCATTCATGGCTATTTTCGGCAAAATAGGGGTTGTGTGGCCATTGATCGTCGACTAGAGGCTCATACACCTCACCCCACATATGTTTCCTTGTCGTAGATCACATTCTTGGATTTATGGTGGAGACCATTTCTTGGTCAAAAATCCGTAGGTCTTAGCCTCTAGTATTATTGAAAATGGTCGCTCATGGCTATTTTCATAAAAAATGGGGGTTGTGTGGCCATTGATCATCGACCAAGCCATGAACGACCATTTTCAAAAATACCAAAGGCTAACACGTACGGATTTTTGACCAAGAAATGGTCTCCACCAGAAATCCAAGAATGTGATCTATGGCAAGGAAACATATGTGGGGTGAGGTTTATGAGCCTCTAGTCGATGATAAATGGCCACACAACCCCCATTTTTTATGAAAATAGCCATGAGCGACCATTTTCAATAATACTAGAGGCTAACACCTACAAATTTTAGACCAAGAAATGGTCTCCACCAAAAATCCAAGAATGTGATCTATGGCAAGGAAACATATGTGGGGTGAGGTGTATGAGCGTCTGGTCGATGATCAATGGCCACACAACCCCCATTTTTCTCGAAAATAGCCATGAATGACCATTTTCAATAATACCGAAGGCTAACACCTACGGATTTTTGACCAAGAAATGGTCTCCACCAGAAATCCAAGAATGTGATCTATGGCAAGGAAACATATGTGGGGTGAGGTGTATGAGCCTCTGGTCGATGATCAATGGCCACACAACCCCCATTTTTGTCGAAAATAGCCATGAACGACCATTTTCAATAATATCGAAGGCTAACACCTACGGATTTTTGACCAAGAAATGGTCTCCACCAGAAATCCAAGAATGTGATCTATGGCAAGGAAACATATGTGGGGTGAGGTGTATGAGCCTCTGGTCGACGATCAATGGCCACACAACCCTAATTTTTGTCGAAAATAGCCATGAACGACCATTTTCAATAATACCGAAGGCTAACACGTACGAGTTTTTAACCAAGAAATGGTTTCCACCAGAAATCCAAGAATGTAATCTATGGCAAGGAAACATATGTGGGGTGAGGTGTATGAGCCTCTGGTCGACGATCAATGGCCACACAACCCTAATTTTTGTCGAAAATAGCCATGAACGACCATTTTCAATGACACTGAAGGCTAACACCTACGGATTTTTGACCAAGAAATGGTCTCCACCATAAATCCAAGAATGTAATCTATGGCAAGGAAACATATGTGGGGTGAGGTTTATGAGCCTCTGGTCGAAGATCAATGGCCACACAACCCCCATTTTTGTCGAAAATAGCCATGAATGACCATTTTCAAAAATACCAAAGGCTAACACCTACGGATTTTTGCCCAAGAAATGGTCTCCACCAGAAATCCAAGAATGTGATCTATGGCAAGGAAACATATGTGGGGTGAGGTGTATGAGCCTCTGGTCGACGATCAATGGCCACACAACCCTAATTTTTGTCGAAAATAGCCATGAACGACCATTTTCAATGACACTGAAGGCTAACACCTACGGATTTTTGACCAAGAAATGGTCTCCACCATAAATCCAAGAATGTGATCTATGGCAAGGAAACATATGTGTAGTGAGGTGTATGAGCCTCTGGTCGAAGATCAATGGCCACACAACCCCCATTTTTGTCGAAAATAGCCATGAATGACCATTTACAATAATACCGAAGGCTAACACATACGGATTTTTGACCAAGAAATGGTCTCCACCAGAAATCCAAGAATGTGATCTATGGCAAGGAAACATATGTGGTGTGAGGTGTACGAGCCTCTGGTCGATCATCAATGGCCACACAACCCCCATTTTTGTCGAAAATAGCCATGAACTACCATTTTCAATGACACTGAAGGCTAACACCTACGGATTTTTGACCAAGAAATGGTCTCCACCAGAAATCCAAGAATGTGATCTATGGCAAGGAAACATATGTGGGGTGAGGTGTACGAGCCTCTGGTCGATGATCAATGGCCACACAACCCCCATTTTGCCGAAAATAGCCATGAACGACCATTTTCAATAATACCGAAGGCTAACACGTACGAGTATTTAACCAAGAAATGGTCTCCACCAGAAATCCAAGAATGTGATCTATGGCAAGGAAACATATGTGGGGTGAGGTTTATGAGCCTCTAGTCGATGATAAATGGCCACACAACCCCCATTTTTTATGAAAATAGCCATGAGCGACCTTGAAAATAGCCATGAGCGACCATTTTCAATAATACTAGAGGCTAACACCTACGGATTTTAGGCCAAGAAATGGTCTCCACCAGAAATCCAAGAATGTGATCTACGACAAGGAAACATATGTGGGGTGAGGTGTATGAGCCTCTGGTCGACGATCAATGGCCACACAACCCCCATTTTGCCGAAAATAGCCATGAACGACCATTTTCAATAATACCGAAGGCTAACACGTACGAGTTTTTGACCAAGAAATGGTCTCCACCAAAAATCCAAGAATGTGATCTATGGCAAGGAAATATATGTGGGGTGAGATTTATGAGCCTCTAGTCGATGATAAATGGCCACACAACCCCCATTTTGCCGAAAAAAGCCATGAATGACCATTTTCAATAATACTGAAGGCTAACACCTACGGATTTTTGACCAAGAAATGGTCTCCACCAGAAATCCAAGAATGTGATCTATGGCAAGGAAACATATGTGGGGTGAGGTGTATGAGCCTCTGGTCGACGATCAATGGCCACACAACCCTAATTTTTGTCGAAAATAGCCATGAACGACCATTTTCAATGACACTGAAGGCTAACACCTACGAATTTTTGACCAAGAAATGGTCTCCACCATAAATCCAAGAATGTGATCTATGGCAAGGAAACATATGTGGGGTGAGGTGTATGAGCGTCTGGTCGATGATCAATGGCCACACAACCCCCATTTTTGTCGAAAATAGCCATGAACGACCATTTTCAATAATATCGAAGGCTAACACCTACGGATTTTTGACCAAGAAATGGTCTCCACCAGAAATCCAAGAATGTGATCTACGACAAGGAAACATATGTGGGGTGAGGTGTATGAGCCTCTGGTCGACGATCAATGGCCACACAACCCCCATTTTTGTCGAAAATAGCCATGAATGACCATTTTCAAAAATACCAAAGGCTAACACGTACGGATTTTTGACCAAGAAATGGTCTCCACCATAAATCCAAGAATGTGATCTATGGCAAGGAAACATATGTGGGGTGAGGTGTATGAGCCTCTGGTCGATGATCAATGGCCACACAACCCCCATTTTTGTCGAAAATAGCCATGAATGACCATTTACAATAATACTGAAGGCTAACACCTACAGATTTTTGACCAAGAAATGGTCTCCACCAGAAATCCAAGAATGTGATCTATGGCAAGGAAACATATGTGGGGTGAGGTGTATGAGCCTCTGGTCGATGATCAATGGCCACACAACCCCCATTTTTGTCGAAAATAGCCATGAACCACCATTTTCAATAATACCGAAGGCTAACACGTACGAGTTTTTGACCAAGAAATGGTCTCTACCAAAAATCCAAGAATGTGATCTATGGCAAGGAAACATATGTGTAGTGAGGTGTACGAGCCTCTGGTCGATGATCAATGGCCACACAACCCCCATTTTTGTCGAAAATAGCCAATGAATGACCATTTTCAATAATACCGAAGGCTAACACCTACGGATTTTTGACCAAGAAATGGTCTCCACCAGAAATCCAAGAATGTGATCTATGGCAAGCAAACATATGTGGGGTGAGGTGTACGAGCCTCTGGTCGATGATCAATGGCCACAGAACCCCCATTTTGCCGAAAATAGCCATGAACGACCATTTTCAATAATACCGAAGGCTAACACGTACGAGTTTTTGACCAAGAAATGGTCTCCACCAAAAATCCAAGAATGTGATCTATGGCAAGGAAACATATGTGTAGTGAGGTGTACGAGCCTTTGGTTGATGATCAATGGCCACACAACCCCCATTTTTGTCGAAAATAGCCATGAATGACCATTTTCAATAATACCGAAGGCTAACACCTACGGATTTTTGACCAAGAAATGGTCTCCACCAGAAATCCAAGAATGTGATCTATGGCAAGGAAACATATGTGGGGTGAGGTGTACGAGCCTCTGGTCGATGATCAATGGCCACACAACCCCCATTTTGCCGAAAATAGCCATGAACGACCATTTTCAATAATACCGAAGGCTAACACGTACGAGTTTTTAACCAAGAAATGGTCTCCACCAGAAATCCAAGAATGTGATCTATGGCAAGGAAACATATGTGGGGTGAGGTTTATGAGCCTCTAGTCGATGATAAATGGCCACACAACCCCCATGTTTTATGAAAATAGCCATGAGCGACCTTGAAAATAGCCATGAGCGACCATTTTCAATAATACAAGAGGCTAACACCTACGGATTTTAGACCAAGAAATGGTCTCCACCAGAAATCCAAGAATGTGATCTATGGCAAGGAAACATATGTGGGGTGAGGTGTATGAGCGTCTGGTCGATGATCAATGGCCACACAACCCCCATTTTTGTCGAAAATAGCCATGAACGACCATTTTCAATAATACCGAAGGCTAACACCTACGGATTTTTGACCAAGAAATGGTCTCCACCAGAAATCCAAGAATGTGATCTATGGCAAGGAAACATATGTGGGGTGAGGTGTATGAGCCTCTGGTCGACGATCAATGGCCACACAACCCTAATTTTTGTCGAAAATAGCCATGAACGACCATTTTCAATGACACTGAAGGCTAACACCTACGGATTTTTGACCAAGAAATGGTCTCCACCAGAAATCCAAGAATGTGATCTATGGCAAGGAAACATATGTGGTAGTGAGGTGTATGAGCCTCTGGTCGAAGATCAATGGCCACACAACCCCCATTTTTGTCGAAAATAGCCATGAATGACCATTTACAATAATACCGAAGGCTAACACATACGGATTTTTGACCAAGAAATGGTCTCCACCAGAAATCCAAGAATGTGATCTATGGCAAGGAAACATATGTGGTGTGAGGTGTACGAGCCTCTGGTCGATCATCAATGGCCACACAACCCCCATTTTTGTCGAAAATAGCCATGAACTACCATTTTCAATGACACTGAAGGCTAACACCTACGGATTTTTGACCAAGAAATGGTCTCCACCAGAAATCCAAGAATGTGATCTATGGCAAGGAAACATATGTGGGGTGAGGTGTACGAGCCTCTGGTCGATGATCAATGGCCACACAACCCCCATTTTGCCGAAAATAGCCATGAACGACCATTTTCAATAATACCGAAGGCTAACACGTACGAGTATTTAACCAAGAAATGGTCTCCACCAGAAATCCAAGAATGTGATCTATGGCAAGGAAACATATGTGGGGTGAGGTTTATGAGCCTCTAGTCGATGATAAATGGCCACACAACCCCCATTTTTTATGAAAATAGCCATGAGCGACCTTGAAAATAGCCATGAGCGACCATTTTCAATAATACTAGAGGCTAACACCTACGGATTTTAGGACCAAGAAATGGTCTCCACCAGAAATCCAAGAATGTGATCTACTGACAAGGAAACATATGTGGGGTGAGGTGTATGAGCCTCTGGTCGACTGATCAATGGCCACACAACCCCCATTTTTGCCGAAAATAGCCATGAACGACCATTTTCAATAATACCGAAGGCTAACACGTACGAGTTTTTGACCAAGAAATGGTCTCCACCAGAAATCCAAGAATGTGATCTATGGCAAGGAAATATATGTGGGGTGAGATTTATGAGCCTCTAGGTCGATGATAAATGGCCACACAACCCCCATTTTTGCCGAAAAATAGCCATGAATGACCATTTTCAATAATACTGAAGGCTAACACCTACGGATTTTTGACCAAGAAATGGTCTCCACCAGAAATCCAAGAATGTGATCTATGGCAAGGAAACATATGTGGGGTGAGGTGTATGAGCCTCTGGTCGACTGATCAATGGCCACACAACCCCTAATTTTTGTCGAAAATAGCCATGAACGACCATTTTCAATGACACTGAAGGCTAACACCTACGAATTTTTGACCAAGAAATGGTCTCCACCATAAATCCAAGAATGTGATCTATGGCAAGGAAACATATGTGGGGTGAGGTGTATGAGCGTCTGGTCGATGATCAATGGCCACACAACCCCCATTTTTTGTCGAAAATAGCCATGAACGACCATTTTCAATAATATCGAAGGCTAACACCTACGGATTTTTGACCAAGAAATGGTCTCCACCAGAAATCCAAGAATGTGATCTACGACAAGGAAACATATGTGGGGTGAGGTGTATGAGCCTCTGGTCGACGATCAATGGCCACACAACCCCCATTTTTGTCGAAAATAGCCATGAATGACCATTTTCAAAAATACCAAAGGCTAACACGTACGGATTTTTGACCAAGAAATGGTCTCCACCAGAAATCCAAGAATGTGATCTATGGCAAGGAAACATATGTGGGGTGAGGTGTATGAGCCTCTGGTCGATGATCAATGGCCACACAACCCCCATTTTTGTCGAAAATAGCCATGAATGACCATTTACAATAATACTGAAGGCTAACACCTACAGATTTTTGACCAAGAAATGGTCTCCACCAGAAATCCAAGAATGTGATCTATGGCAAGGAAACATATGTGGGGTGAGGTGTATGAGCCTCTGGTCGATGATCAATGGCCACACAACCCCCATTTTTGTCGAAAATAGCCATGAACCACCATTTTCAATAATACCGAAGGCTAACACGTACGAGTTTTTGACCAAGAAATGGTCTCTACCAAAAATCCAAGAATGTGATCTATGGCAAGGAAACATATGTGTAGTGAGGTGTACGAGCCTCTGGTCGATGATCAATGGCCACACAACCCCCATTTTTGTCGAAAATAGCCATGAATGACCATTTTCAATAATACCGAAGGCTAACACCTACGGATTTTTGACCAAGAAATGGTCTCCACCAGAAATCCAAGAATGTGATCTATGGCAAGCAAACATATGTGGGGTGAGGTGTACGAGCCTCTGGTCGATGATCAATGGCCACAGAACCCCCATTTTGCCGAAAATAGCCATGAACGACCATTTTCAATAATACCGAAGGCTAACACGTACGAGTTTTTGACCAAGAAATGGTCTCCACCAAAAATCCAAGAATGTGATCTATGGCAAGGAAACATATGTGTAGTGAGGTGTACGAGCCTTTGGTTGATGATCAATGGCCACACAACCCCCATTTTTGTCGAAAATAGCCATGAATGACCATTTTCAATAATACCGAAGGCTAACACCTACGGATTTTTGACCAAGAAATGGTCTCCACCAGAAATCCAAGAATGTGATCTATGGCAAGGAAACATATGTGGGGTGAGGTGTACGAGCCTCTGGTCGATGATCAATGGCCACACAACCCCCATTTTGCCGAAAATAGCCATGAACGACCATTTTCAATAATACCGAAGGCTAACACGTACGAGTTTTTAACCAAGAAATGGTCTCCACCAGAAATCCAAGAATGTGATCTATGGCAAGGAAACATATGTGGGGTGAGGTTTATGAGCCTCTAGTCGATGATAAATGGCCACACAACCCCCATGTTTTATGAAAATAGCCATGAGCGACCTTGAAAATAGCCATGAGCGACCATTTTCAATAATACAAGAGGCTAACACCTACGGATTTTAGACCAAGAAATGGTCTCCACCAGAAATCCAAGAATGTGATCTATGGCAAGGAAACATATGTGGGGTGAGGTGTATGAGCAGTCTGGTCGATGATCAATGGCCACACAACCCCCATTTTTGTCGAAAATAGCCATGAACGACCATTTTCAATAATACCGAAGGCTAACACCTACAGATTTTTGACCAAGAAATGGTCTCCACCAGAAATCCAAGAATGTGATCTATGGCAAGGAAACATATGTGGGGTGAGGTGTATGAGCCTCTGGTCGACGATCAATGGCCACACAACCCTAATTTTTGTCGAAAATAGCCATGAACGACCATTTTCAATGACACTGAAGGCTAACACCTACGGATTTTTGACCAAGAAATGGTCTCCACCAGAAATCCAAGAATGTGATCTACGACAAGGAAACATATGTGGGGTGAGGTGTATGAGCCTCTGGTCGACGATCAATGGCCACACAACCCCCATTTTGCCGAAAATAGCCATGAATGACCATTTTCAATAATATCGAAGGCTAACACCTACGGATTTTTGACCAAGAAATGGTCTCCACCAGAAATCCAAGAATGTGATCTACGACAAGGAAACATATGTGGGGTGAGGTGTATGAGCCTCTGGTCGACGATCAATGGCCACACAACCCCCATTTTGCCGAAAATAGCCATGAATGACCATTTTCAATAATACCTGAAGGCTAACACGTACGAGTTTTTAACCAAGAAATGGTTTCCACCAGAAATCCAAGAATGTAATCTATGGCAAGGAAACATATGTGGGGTGAGGTTTATGAGCCTCTAGTCGATGATAAATGGCCACACAACCCCCATTTTTTTATGAAAATAGCCATGAGCGACCTTGAAAATAGCCATGAGCGACCATTTTCAATAATACTAGAGGCTAACACCTACGGATTTTAGACCAAGAAATGGTCTCCACCAGAAATCCAAGAATGTGATCTATGGCAAAGGAAACATATGTGGGGTGAGGTGTATGAGCGTCTGGTCGATGATCAATGGCCACACAACCCCCATTTTTGTCGAAAATAGCCATGAACGACCATTTTCAATAATACCGAAGGCTAACACGTACGAGGTTTTAACCAAGAAACGGTTTCCACCAGAAATCCAAGAATGTAATCTATGGCAAGGAAACATATGTGGGGTGAGGTGTATGAGCCTCTGGTCGATGATCAATGGCCACACAACCCCCATTTTTGTCGAAAATAGCCATGAGCGACCATTTTCAATAATACCGAAGGCTAACACCTACGGATTTTAGGCCAAGAAATGGTCTCCACCAGAAATCCAAGAATGTGATCTATGGCAAGGAAACATATGTGGGGTGAGGTGTATGAGCCTCTGGTCGATGATCAATGGCCACACAACCCCCATTTTTGTCGAAAATAGCCATGAACGACCATTTTCAATAATACCGAAGGCTAACACGTACGAGTTTTTGACCAAGAAATGGTCTCCACCAAAAATCCAAGAATGTGATCTATGGCAAGGAAACATATGTGGGGTGAGATTTATGAGCCTCTAGTCGATGATAAATGGCCACACAACACCCATTTTTTTATGAAAACAGCCATGAGCGACCATTTTCAATAATACTAGAGGCTAAGACCTACTGATTTTTGACCAAGAAATGGTCTCCACCAGAAATCCAAGAATGTGATCTATGGCAAGGAAACATATGTGGGGTGAGGTGTATGAGCCTCTGATCGATGATTCAATGGCCACACAACCCCCATTTTGCCGAAAATAAGCCATGAATGACCATTTTCAATAATACCGAAGGCTAACACGTACGAGTTTTTAACCAAGAAATGGTTTCCACCAGAAATCCAAGAATGTGATCTATGGCAAGGAAACATATGTGGGGTGAGGTGTACGAGCCTCTGGTCGATGATCAATGGCCACACAACCCCCATTTTTTATGAAAATAGCCATGAGCGACCATTTTCAATAATACTAGAGGCTAAGACCTACGGATTTTAGACCAAGAAATGGTCTCCACCAGAAATCCAAGAATGTGATCTATGGCAAGGAAACATATGTGGGGTGAGGTGTATGAGCGTCTGGTCGATGATCAATGGTGTGGCCATTGATCATTGACCAGAGGCTCATACACCTCACCCCACATATGTTTCCTTGCCATAGATCACATTCTTGGATTTCTGGTGGAGACCATTTCTTGGTCAAAAATCCGTAGGTGTTAGCCTTCGGTATTATTGTAAATGGTCATTCATGGCTATTTTCGACAAAAATGGGGGTTGTGTGGCCATTGATCATCGACCAGATGCTCATACACCTCACCCCACATATGTTTCCTTGCCATAGATCACATTCTTGGATTTCTGGTGGAGACCATTTCTTGGTTAAAAACTCGTACGTGTTAGCCTTCGGTATTATTGAAAATGGTCGTTCATGGCTATTTTCGGCAAAATGGTGGTTGTGTGGCCATTGATCATCGACCTAGAGGCTCGTACACCTCACCCCACATATGTTTCCTTGCCATAGATCACATTCTTGGATTTCTGGTGGAGACCATTTATTGGTTAAAAACTCGTACGTGTTAGCCTTCGGTATTATTGAAAATGGTCGTTCATGGCTATTTTCGGCAAAATGGGGGTTGTGTGGCCATTCATCATCGACCAGAGGCTCATAAACCTCACCGCACATATGTTTCCTTGCCATAGATTACATTCTTGGATTTCTGGTGGAAACCATTTCTTGGTTAAAAACTCGTACGTGTTAGCCTTCGGTATTATTGAAAATGGTCATTCATGGCTATTTTCGGCAAAATGGGGGTTGTGTGGCCATTGATCATCGACCAGAGGCTCGTACACCTCACCCCACATATGTTTCCTTGCCATAGATCACATTCTTGGATTTCTGGTGGAGACCATTTCTTGGTCAAAAATCCGTATGTGTTAGCCTTTGGTATTTTTGAAAATGGTCATTCATGGCTATTTTCGACAAAAATGGGGGTTGTGTGGCCATTGATCATCGACTAGAGGCTCATACACCTCACCCCACATATGTTTCCTTGCCATAGATCACATTCTTGGATTTCTGGTGGAGACCATTTCTTGGTCAAAAATCCGTAGGTGTTAGCCTTCGGTATTATTGAAAATGGTCATTCATGGCTATTTTCGACAAACATGGGGGTTGTGTGGCCATTGATCATCGACCAGATGCTCATACACCTCACCCCACATATGTTTCCTTGCCATAGATCACATTCTTGGATTTCTGGTGGAGACCATTTCTTGGTCTAAAATCCGTAGGTGTTAGCCTCTAGTATTATTGAAAATGGTCGCTCATGGCTATTCTCAAGGTCGCTCATGGCTATTTTCATAAAAAATGGGGGTTGTGTGGCCATTTATCATCGACTAGAGGCTCATAAACCTCACCCCACATATGTTTCCTTGCCATAGATTACATTCTTGGATTTCTGGTGGAGACCATTTCTTGGTTAAAAACTCGTATGTGTTAGCCTTCGGTATTATTGAAAATGGTCATTCATGGCTATTTTTGGCAAAATGGGGGTTGTGTGGCCATTGATCGTCGACCAGAGGCTCATACACCTCACCCCACATATGTTTCCTTGCCATAGATCACATTCTTGGATTTCTGGTGGAGACCATTTCTTGGTCAAAAATCCGTAGGTGTTAGCCTTCGGTATTATTGTAAATGGTCATTCATGGCTATTTTCGACAAAAATGGGGGTTGTGTGGCCATTGATCATCGACCAGAGGCTCATACACCTCACTAGACATATGTTTCCTTGCCATAGATCACATTCTTGGATTTATGGTGGAGACCATTTCTTGGTCAAAAATCCGTAGGTGTTAGCCTTTAGTGTCATTGAAAATGGTCGTTCATGGCTATTTTCGACAAAAATTAGGGTTGTGTGGCCATTGATCGTCGACCAGAGGCTCATACACCTCACCCCACATATGTTTCCTTGCCATAGATCAAATTCTTGGATTTCTGGTGGAGACCATTTCTTGGTCAAAAATCTGTAGGTGTTAGCCTTCGGTATTATTGAAAATGGTCGTTCATGGATATTTTCGACAAAAATGGGGGTTGTGTGGCCATTGATCATCGACCAGACGCTCATACACCTCACCCCACATATGTTTCCTTGCCATAGATCACATTCTTGGATTTCTAGTGGAGACCATTTCTTGTTTAAAAACTCGTACGTGTTAGCCTTCGGTATTATTGAAAATGGTCATTCATGGCTATTTTCGGCAAAATGGGGGTTGTGTGGCCATTGATCATCGACAAGAGGCTCGTACACCTCACCCCACATATGTTTCCTTGCCATAGATCACATTCTTGGATTTCTGGTGGAGACCATTTCTTGGTTAAAAATCCGTACGTGTTAGCCTTTGGTATTTTTGAAAATGGTCATTCATGGCTATTTTCGACAAAAATAGGGGTTGTGTGGCCATTGATCATCGACTAGAGGCTCATACACCTCACCCCACATATGTTTCCTTGCCATAGATCACATTCTTGGATTTCTGGTGGAGACCATTTCTTGGTAAAAAATCCGTAGGTGTTAGCCTTCGGTATTATTGAAAATGGTCGTTCATGGCTATTTTCGACAAAAATGGGGGTTGTGTGGCCATTGATCATCGACCAGACACTCATACACCTCACCCCACATATGTTTCCTTGCCATAGATCACATTCTTGGATTTCTGGTGGAGACCATTTCTTGGTCTAAAATCCGTAGGTGTTAGCCTCTAGTATTTTTGAAAATGGTCGCTCATGGCTATTTTCAAGGTCGCTCATGGCTATTTTCATAAAAAATGGGGGTTGTGTGGCCATTTATCATCGACTAGAGGCTCATAAACCTCACCCCACATATGTTTCATTGCCATAGATTACATTCTTGGATTTCTAGTGGAAACCATTTCTTGGTTAAAAACTCGTACGTGTTAGCCTTCGGTATTATTGAAAATGGTCATTCATGGCTATTTTCGGCAAAATGGGGGTTGTGTGGCCATTGATCGTCGACCAGAGGCTCATACACCTCACCCCACATATGTTTCCTTGTCGTAGATCACATTCTTGGATTTCTGGTGGAGACCTATTTCTTGGTCAAAAATCCGTAGGTGTTAGCCTTCGATATTATTGAAAATGGTCATTCATGGCTATTTTCGGCAAAATGGGGGTTGTGTGGCCATTGATCGTCGACCAGAGGCTCATACACCTCACCCCACATATGTTTCCTTGTCGTAGATCACATTCTTGGATTTCTGGTGGAGACCATTTCTTGGTCAAAAATCCGTAGGTGTTAGCCTTCGATATTATTGAAAATGGTAGTTCATGGCTATTTTCGACAAAAATGGAGGTTGTGTGGCCATTGATCATCGACCAGAGGCTCATACACCTCACCCCACATATGTTTCCTTGCCATAGATCACATTCTTGGATTTCTGGTGGAGACCATTTCTTGGTCAAAATCCGTAGGTGTTAGCCTTCGGTATTATTGAAAATGGTCGTTCATGGCTATTTTCGACAAAAATGGGGGTTGTGTGGCCATTGATCATCGACCAGACACTCATACACCTCACCCCACATATGTTTCCTTGCCATAGATCACATTCTTGGATTTCTGGTGGAGACCATTTCTTGGTCTAAAATCCGTAGGTGTTAGCCTCTAGTATTATTGAAAATGGTCGCTCATGGCTATTTTCAAGGTCGCTCATGGCTATTTTCATAAAAAATGGGGGTTGTGTGGCCATTTATCATCGACTAGAGGCTCATAAACCTCACCCCACATATGTTTCCTTGCTATAGATTACATTCTTGGATTTCTGGTGGAAACCATTTCTTGGTTAAAAACTCGTACGTGTTAGCCTTCGGTATTATTGAAAATGGTCATTCATGGCTATTTTCGGCAAAATGGGGGTTGTGTGGCCATTGAATCGTCGACCAGAGGCTCATACACCTCACCCCACATATGTTTTCTTGTCGTAGATCACATTCTTGGATTTCTGGTGGAGACCATTTCTTGGTCAAAAATCCGTAGGTGTTAGCCTTCGATATTATTGAAAATGGTCATTCATGGCTATTTTCGGCAAAATGGGGGTTGTGTGGCCATTGATCGTCGACCAGAGGCTCATACACCTCACCCCACATATGTTTCCTTGTCGTAGATCACATTCTTGGATTTCTGGTGGAGACCATTTCTTGGTCAAAAATCCGTAGGTGTTAGCCTTCGATATTATTGAAAATGGTCGTTCATGGCTATTTTCGACAAAAATTGGGGTTGTGTGGCCATTGATCATCGACCAGAGGCTCATACACCTCACCCCACATATGTTTCCTGGCCATAGATCACATTCTTGGATTTCTGGTGGAGACCATTTCTTGGTCAAAAATCTGTAGGTGTTAGCCTTCGGTAGTTATTGAAAATGGTCGTTCATGGCTATTTTCGACAAAAATGGGGGTTGTGTGGCCATTGATCATCGACCAGACGCTCATACACCTCACCCCACATATGTTTCCTTGCCATAGATCACATTCTTGGATTTCTGGTGGAGACCATTTCTTGGTCTAAAATCCGTAGGTGTTAGCCTCTAGTATTATTGAAAATGGTCGCTCATGGCTATTTTCAAGGTCGCTCATGGCTATTTTCATAAAAATGGGGGTTGTGTGGCCATTGATCGTCGACCAGAGGCTCATACACCTCACCCCACATATGTTTCCTTGCCATAGATCACATTCTTGGATTTCTGGTGGAGACCATTTCTTGGTCACAAATCCGTAGGTGTTAGCCTTCGGTATTATTGAAAATGGTCGTTCATGGCTATTTTCGACAAAAATGGGGGTTGTGTGGCCATTGAATCATCGACCAGACGCTCATACACCTCACCCCACATATGTTTCCTTGCCATAGATCACATTCTTGGATTTCTGGTGGAGACCATTTCTTGGTCTAAAATCCGTAGGTGTTAGCCTCTAGTATTATTGAAAATGGTCGCTCATGGCTATTTTCAAGGTCGCTCATGGCTATTTTCATAAAAAATGGGGGTTGTGTGGCCATTTATCATCGACTAGAGGCTCATAAACCTCACCCCACATATGTTTCCTTGCCATAGATTACATTCTTGGATTTCTGGTGGAAACCATTTCTTGGTTAAAAACTCGTACGTGTTAGCCTTCGGTATTATTGAAAATGGTCATTCATGGCTATTTTTGGCAAAATGGGGGTTGTGTGGCCATTGATCATCGACCAGAGGCTCGTACACCTCACCCCACATATGTTTCCTTGCCATAGATCACATTCTTGGATTTCTGGTGGAGACCATTTCTTGGTCAAAAATCCGTACGTGTTAGCCTTTGGTATTTTTGAAAATGATCATTCATGGCTATTTTCGACAAAAATGGGGGTTGTGTGGCCATTGATCATCGACTAGAGGCTCATACACCTCACCCCACATATGTTTCCTTGCCATAGATCACATTCTTGGATTTCTGGTGGAGACCATTTCTTGGTCAAAAATCCGTAGGTGTTAGCCTTCGGTATTATTGAAAATGGTCATTCATGGCTATTTTCGACAAAAATGGGGGTTGTGTGGCCATTGATCATCGACCAGACGCTCATACACCTCACCCCACATATGTTTCCTTGCCATAGATCACATTCTTGGATTTCTGGTGGAGACCATTTCTTAGTCTAAAATCCGTAGGTGTTAGCCTCTAGTATTATTGAAAATGGTCGCTCATGGCTATTTTCAAGGTCGCTCATGGCTATTTTCATAAAAAATGGAGCTTGTGTGGCCATTTATCATCGACTAGAGGCTCATAAACCTCACCCCACATATGTTTCCTTGCCATAGATTACATTCTTGGATTTCTGGTGGAGACCATTTCTTGGTTAAAAACTCGTACGTGTTAGCCTTCGGTATTATTGAAAATGGTCATTCATGGCTATTTTCGGCAAAATGGGGGTTGTGTGGCCATTGATCGTCGACCAGAGGCTCATACACCTCACCCCACATATGTTTCCTTGCCATAGATCATATTCTTGGATTTCTGGTGGAGACCATTTCTTGGTCAAAAATCCGTAGGTGTTAGCCTTCGGTATTATTGTAAATGGTCATTCATGGCTATTTTCGACAAAAATGGGGGTTGTGTGGCCATTGATCATCGACCAGAGGCTCATACACCTCACTACACATATGTTTCCTTGCCATATATCACATTCTTGGATTTATGGTGGAGACCATTTCTTGGTCAAAAATCCGTAGGTGTTAGCCTTCAATGTCATTGAAAATGGTCGTTCATGGCTATTTTCGACAAAAATTAGGGTTGTGTGGCCATTGATCGTCGACCAGAGGCTCATACACCTCACCCCACATATGTTTCCTTGCCATAGATCACATTCTTGGATTTCTGGTGGAGACCATTTCTTGGTCAAAAATTCCGTAGGTGTTAGCCTTCGGTATTATTGAAAATGGTCGTTCATGGCTATTTTCGACAAAAATGGGGGTTGTGTGGCCATTGATCATCGACCAGACGCTCATACACCTCACCCCACATATGTTTCCTTGCCATAGATCACATTCTTGGATTTCTGGTGGAGACCATTTCTTGGTTAAAAACTCGTACGTGTTAGCCTTCGGTATTATTGAAAATGGTCATTCATGGCTATTTTCGGCAAAATGGGGGTTGTGTGGCCATTGATCATCGACCAGAGGCTCGTACACCTCACCCCACATATGTTTCCTTGCCATAGATCACATTCTTGGATTTCTGGTGGAGACCATTTCTTGGTTAAAAATCCGTACGTGTTAGCCTTTGGTATTTTTGAAAATGGTCATTCATGGCTATTTTCGGACAAAAATGGGGGTTGTGTGGCCATTGATCATCGACTAGAGGCTCATACACCTCACCCCACATATGTTTCCTTGCCATAGATCACATTCTTAGATTTCTGGTGGAGACCATTTCTTGGTAAAAAATCCGTAGGTGTTAGCCTTCGGTATTATTGAAAATGGTCGTTCATGGCTATTTTCGACAAAAATGGGGGTTGTGTGGCCATTGATCATCGACCAGACGCTCATACACCTCACCCCACATATGTTTCCTTGCCATAGATCACATTCTTGGATTTCTGGTGGAGACCATTTCTTGGTCTAAAATCCGTAGGTGTTAGCCTCTAGTATTATTGAAAATGGTCGCTCATGGCTATTTTCAAGGTCGCTCATGGCTATTTTCATAAAAATGGGGGTTGTGTGGCCATTTATCATCGACTAGAGGCTCATAAACCTCACCCCACATATATTTCATTGCCATAGATTACATTCTTGGATTTCTGGTGGAAACCATTTCTTGGTTAAAAACTCGTACGTGTTAGCCTTCGGTATTATTGAAAATGGTCATTCATGGCTATTTTCGGCAAAATGGGGGTTGTGTGGCCATTGATCGTCGACCAGAGGCTCATACACCTCACCCCACATATGTTTCCTTGTCGTAGATCACATTCTTGGATTTCTGGTGGAGACCATTTCTTGGTCAAAAATCCGTAGGTGTTAGCCTTCGATATTATTGAAAATGGTCATTCATGGCTATTTTCGGCAAAATGGGGGTTGTGTGGCCATTGATCGTCGACCAGAAGCTCATACACCTCACCCCACATATGTTTCCTTGTCGTAGATCACATTCTTGGATTTCTGGTGGAACCATTTCTTGGTCAAAAATCAGTAGGTGTTAGCCTTCGATATTATTGAAAATGGTCGTTCATGGCTATTTTCGACAAAAATGGAGGTTGTGTGGCCATTGATCATCGACCAGAGGCTCATACACCTCACCCCACATATGTTTCCTTGCCATAGATCACATTCTTGGATTTCTGGTGGAGACCATTTCTTGGTCAAAAATCCGTAGGTGTTAGCCTTCGGTATTATTGAAAATGGTCGTTCATGGCTATTTTCGACAAAAATGGGGGTTGTGTGGCCATTGATCATCGACCAGACGCTCATACACCTCACCCCACATATGTTTCCTTGCCATAGATCACATTCTTGGATTTCTGGTGGAGACCATTTCTTGGTCTAAAATCCGTAGGTGTTAGCCTCTAGTATTATTGAAAATGGTCGCTCATGGCTATTTTCAAGGTCGCTCATGGCTATTTTCATAAAAAATGGGGGTTGTGTGGCCATTGATCGTCGACCAGAGGCTCATACACCTCACCCCACATATGTTTCCTTGCCATAGATCACATTCTTGGATTTCTGGTGGAGACCATTTCTTGGTCAAAATTCCGTAGGTGTTAGCCTTCGGTATTATTGAAAATGGTCGTTCATGGCTATTTTCGACAAAAATGGGGGTTGTGTGGCCATTGATCATCGACCAGACACTCATACACCTCACCCCACATATGTTTCCTTGCCATAGATCACATTCTTGGATTTCTGGTGGAGACCATTTCTTGGTCTAAAATCCGTAGGTGTTAGCCTCTAGTATTATTGAAAATGGTCGCTCATGGCTATTTTCAAGGTCGCTCATGGCTATTTTCATAAAAAATGGGGGTTGTGTGGCCATTTATCATCGACTAGAGGCTCATAAACCTCACCCCACATATGTTTCCTTGCCATAGATTACATTCTTGGATTTCTGGTGGAAACCATTTCTTGGTTAAAAACTCGTACGTGTTAGCCTTCGGTATTATTGAAAATGGTCATTCATGGCTATTTTCGGCAAAATGGGGGTTGTGTGGCCATTGATCGTCGACCAGAGGCTCATACACCTCACCCCACATATGTTTCCTTGTCGTAGATCACATTCTTGGATTTCTGGTGGAGACCATTTCTTGGTCAAAAATCCGTAGGTGTTAGCCTTCGATATTATTGAAAATGGTCATTCATGGCTATTTTCGACAAAAATGGGGGTTGTGTGGCCATTGATTTTCGACCAGAGGCTCATACACCTAACCCCACATATGTTTCCTTGCCATAGATCACATTCTTGGATTTCTGGTGGAGACCATTTCTTGGTCAAAAATCCGTAGGTGTTAGCCTTCGGTATTATTGTAAATGGTCATTCATGGCTATTTTCGACAAAAATGGGGGTTGTGTGGCCATTGATCATCGACCAGAGGCTCATACACCTCACCCCACATATGTTTCCTTGCCATAGATCACATTCTTGGATTTCTGGTGGAGACCATTTCTTGGTCAAAAATCCGTAGGTCTTAGCCTCTAATATTATTGAAAATGGTCGCTCATGGCTATTTTCAAGGTCGCTCATGGCTATTTTCATAAAAAAATGGGGGTTGTGTGGCCATTTATCATCGACTAGAGGCTCATAAACCTCACCCCACATATGTTTCCTTGCCATAGATTACATTCTTGGATTTCTGGTGGAAACCATTTCTTGGTTAAAAACTCGTACGTGTTAGCCTTCGGTATTATTGAAAATGGTCATTCATGGCTATTTTCGGCAAAATGGGGGTTGTGTGGCCATTGATCATCGACCAGAGGCTCATACACCTCACCCCACATATGTTTCCTTGTCGTAGATCACATTCTTGGATTTCTGGTGGAGACCATTTCTTGGTCAAAAATCCGTAGGTGTTAGCCTTCGATATTATTGAAAATGGTCGTTCATGGCTATTTTCGACAAAAATGGGGGTTGTGTGGCCATTGATCATCGACCAGAGGCTCATACACCTCACCCCACATATGTTTCCTTGCCATAGATCACATTCTTGGATTTCTGGTGGAGACCATTTCTTGGTCAAAAATCCGTAGGTGTTAGCCTTCGGTATTATTGTAAATGGTCATTCATGGCTATTTTCGACAAAAATGGGGGTTGTGTGGCCATTGATCATCGACCAGAGGCTCATACACCTCACCCCACATATGTTTCCTTGCCATAGATCACATTCTTGGATTTCTGGTGGAGACCATTTCTTGGTCAAAAATCCGTAGGTCTTAGCCTCTAATATTATTGAAAATGGTCGCTCATGGCTATTTCCATAAAAAAATGGGGGTTGTGTGGCCATTTATCATCGACTAGAGGCTCATAAATCTCACCCCACATATGTTTCCTTGCCATAGATCACATTCTTGGATTTTTGGTGGAGACCATTTCTTGGTCAAAAACTCGTACGTGTTAGCCTTCGGTATTATTGAAAATGGTCGTTCATGGCTATTTTCGGCAAAATGGGGGTTCTGTGGCCATTGATCATCGACCAGAGGCTCGTACACCTCACCCCACATATGTTTCCTTGCCATAGATCACATTCTTGGATTTCTGGTGGAGACCATTTCTTGGGCAAAAATCCGAATGTGTTAGCCTTTGGTATTTTTGAAAATGGTCATTCATGGCTATTTTCGACAAAAATGGGGGTTGTGTGGCCATTGATCTTCAACCAGAGGCTCATACACCTCACTACACATATGTTTCCTTGCCATAGATCACATTCTTGGATTTATGGTGGAGACCATTTCTTGGTCAAAAATCCGTAGGTGTTAGCCTTCAGTGTCATTGAAAATGGTCGTTCATGGCTATTTTCGACAAAAAATAGGGTTGTGTGGCCATTGATCGTCGACCAGAGGCTCATACACCTCACCCCACATATGTTTCCTTGCCATAGATCACATTCTTGGATTTCTGGTGGAGACCATTTCTTGGTCAAAAATCCGTAGGTGTTAGCCTTAGGTATTATTGAAAATGGTCGTTCATGGCTATTTTTCGACAAAAATGGGGGTTGTGTGGCCATTGATCATCGACCAGACGCTCATACACCACACCCCACATATGTTTCCTTGCCATAGATCACATTCTTGGATTTCTGGTGGAGACCATTTCTTGGTCTAAAATCCGTAGGTGTTAGCCTCTAGTATTATTGAAAATGGTCGCTCATGGCTATTTTCAAGGTCGCTCATGGCTATTTTCATAAAAAATGGGGGTTGTGTGGCCATTTATCATCGACTAGAGGCTCATAAACCTCACCCCACATATGTTTCATTGCCATAGATCACATTCTTGGATTTCTGGTGGAGACCATTTCTTGGTTAAAAACTCGTACGTGTTAGCCTTCGGTATTATTGAAAATGGTCGTTCATGGCTATTTTCGGCAAAATGGGGGTTGTGTGGCCATTGATCATCGACCGGAGGCTCGTACACCTCACCCCACATATGTTTCCTTGCCATAGATCACATTCTTGGATTTCTGGTGGAGACCATTTCTTGGTCAAAAATCCGTACGTGTTAGCCTTTGGTATTTTTGAAAATGGTCATTCATGGCTATTTTCGACAAAAATGGGGGTTGTGTGGCCATTGATCTTCGACCAGAGGCTCATACACCTCACTACACATATGTTTCCTTGCCATAGATCACATTCTTGGATTTATGGTGGAGACCATTTCTTGGTCAAAAATCCGTAGGTGTTAGCCTTCAGTGTCATTGAAAATGGTCGTTCATGGCTATTTTCGACAAAAATTAGGGTTGTGTGGCCATTGATCGTCGACCAGAGGCTCATACACCTCACCCCACATATGTTTCTTTGCCATAAATCACATTCTTGGATTATTGGTGGAGACCATTTCTTGGTCAAAAATCCGTAGGTGTTAGCCTTCGGTATTATTGAAAATGGTCGTTCATGGCTATTTTCGACAAAAATGGGGGTTGTGTGTCCATTGATCATCGACCAGACGCTCATACACCTCACCCCACATATGTTTCCTTGCCATAGATCACATTCTTGGATTTCTGGTGGAGACCATTTCTTGGTCTAAAATCCGTAGGTGTTAGCCTCTAGTATTATTGAAAATGGTCGCTCATGGCTATTTTCAAGGTCGCTCATGGCTATTTTCATAAAAAATGGGGGTTGTGTGGCCATTTATCATCGACTAGAGGCTCATAAACCTCACCCCACATATGTTTCCTTGCCATAGATTACATTCTTGGATTTCTGGTGGAAGCCATTTCTTGGTTAAAAACTCGTAGGTGTTAGCCTTCGGTATTATTGAAAATGGTCATTCATGGCTATTTTCGGCAAAATGGGGGTTGTGTGGCCATTGATCGTCGACCAGAGGCTCATACACCTCACCCCACATATGTTTCCTTGTCGTAGATCACATTCTTGGATTTCTGGTGGAGACCATTTCTTGGTCTAAAATCCGTAGGTGTTAGCCTCTAGTATTATTGAAAATGGTCGCTCATGGCTATTTTCAAGGTCGCTCATGGCTATTTTCATAAAAAATGGGGGTTGTGTGGCCATTTATCATCGACTAGAGGCTCATAAACCTCGCCCCACATATGTTTCCTTGCCATAGATCACATTCTTGGATTTCTGGTGGAGACCATTTCTTGGTTAAAAACTCGTACGTGTTAGCCTTCGGTATTATTGAAAATGGTCGTTCATGGCTATTTTCGGCAAAATGGGGGTTGTGTGACCATTCATTATCGACCAGAGGCTCGTACACCTCACCCCACATATGTTTCCTTGCCATAGATCACATTCTTGGATTTCTGGTGGAGACCATTTCTTGGTCAAAAATCCGTACGTGTTAGCCTTTGGTATTTTTGAAAATGGTTATTCATGGCTATTTTCGACAAAAATGGGGGTTGTGTGGCCATTGATCTTCGACCAGAGGCTCATACACCTCACTACACATATGTTTCCTTGCCATAGATCACATTCTTGGATTTATGGTGGAGACCATTTCTTGGTCAAAAATCCGTAGGTGTTAGCCTTCAGTGTCATTGAAAATGGTCGTTCATGGCTATTTTCGACAAAAATTAGGGTTGTGTGGCCATTGATCGTCGACCAGAGGCTCATACACCTCACCCCACATATGTTTCCTTGCCATAGATCACATTCTTGGATTTCTGGTGGAGACCATTTCTTGGTCAAAAATCCGTAGGTGTTAGCCTTCGGTATTATTGAAAATGGTCGTTCATGGCTATTTTCGACAAAAATGGGGGTTGTGTGGCCATTGATCATCGACCAGACGCTCATACACCTCACCCCACATATGTTTCCTTGCCATAGATCACATTCTTGGATTTCTGGTGGAGACCATTTCTTGTTCTAAAATCCGTAGGTGTTAGCCTCTAGTATTATTGAAAATGGTCGCTCATGGCTATTTTCAAGGTCGCTCATGGCTATTTTCATAAAAAATGGGGGTTGTGTGGCCATTTATCATCGACTAGAGGCTCATAAACCTCACCCCACATATGTTTCCTTGCCATAGATTACATTCTTGGATTTCTGGTGGAAACCATTTCTTGGTTAAAAACTCGTACGTGTTAGCCTTCGGTATTATTGAAAATGGTCATTCATGGCTATTTTCGGCAAAATGGGGGTTGTGTGGCCATTGATCATCAACCAGAGGCTCGTACACCTCACCCCACATATGTTTCCTTGCCATATATCACATTCTTGGATTTCTGGTGGAGACCATTTCTTGGTTAAAAATCCGTACGTGTTAGCCTTTGGTATTTTTGAAAATGGTCATTCATGGCTATTTTCGACAAAAATGGGGGTTATGTGGCCATTGATCATCGACTAGAGGCTCATACACCTCACCCCACATATGTTTCCTTGCCATAGATCACATTCTTGGATTTCTGGTGCAGACATTTCTTGGTCAAAAATCCGTAGGTGTTAGCCTTCGGTATTATTGAAAATGGTCGTTCATGGCTATTTTCGACAAAAATGGGGGTTGTGTGGCCATTGATCATCGACCAGACGCTCATACACCTCACCCCACATATGTTTCCTTGCCAAAGATCACATTCTTGGATTTCTGGTGGAGACCATTTCTTGGTCTAAAATCCGTAGGTGTTAGCCTCTAGTATTATTGAAAATGGTCGCTCATGGCTATTTTTAAGGTCGCTCATGGCTATTTTCATAAAAAATGGGGGTTGTGTGGCCATTTATCATCGACTAGAGGCTCATAAACCTCACCCCACATATGTTTCCTTGCCATAGATTACATTCTTGGATTTCTGGTGGAAACCATTTCTTGGTTAAAAACGCGTACGTGTTAGCCTTCGGTATTATTGAAAATGGTCATTCATGGCTATTTTCGGCAAAATGGGGGTTGTGTGGCCATTGATCGTCGACCAGAGGCTCATACACCTCACCCCACATATGTTTCCTTGTCGTAGATCACATTCTTGGATTTCTGGTGGAGACCATTTCTTGGTCAAAAAACCGTAGGTGTTAGCCTTCGATATTATTGAAAATGGTCGTTCATGGCTATTTTCGACAAAAATGGGGGTTGTGTGGCCATTGATCATCGACCAGAGGCTCATACACCTCACCCCACATATGTTTCCTTGCCATAGATCACATTCTTGGATTTCTGGTGGAGACCATTTCTTGGTCAAAAACTCGTACGTGTTAGCCTTCGGTATTATTGAAAATGGTCGTTCATGGCTATTTTCGGCAAAATGGGGGTTCTGTGGCCATTGATCATCGACCAGAGGCTCGTACACCTCACCCCACATATGTTTCCTTGCCATAGATCACATTCTTGGATTTCTGGTGGAGACCATTTCTTGGTCAAAAATCCGTAGGTGTTAGCCTTCGGTATTATTGAAAATGGTCGTTCATGGCTATTTTCGGCAAAATGGGGGTTCTGTGGCCATTGATCATCGACCAGAGGCTCGTACACCTCACCCCACATATGTTTCCTTGCCATAGATCACATTCTTGGATTTCTGGTGGAGACCATTTCTTGGTCAAAAATCCGTAGGTGTTAGCCTTCGGTATTATTGAAAATGGTCGTTCATGGCTATTTTCGACAAAAATGGGGGTTGTGTGGCCATTGATCATCGACCAGAGGCTCATACACCTCACCCCACATATGTTTCCTCGCCATAGATCACATTCTTGGATTTCTGGTGGAGACCATTTCTTGGTCAAAAATCCGTAGGTCTTAGCCTCTAATATTATTGAAAATGGTCGCTCATGGCTATTTTCGGCAAAATGGGGGTTCTGTGGCCATTGATCGTCGACCAGAGGCTCATACACCTCACCCCACATATGTTTCCTTGTCGTAGATCACATTCTTGGATTTCTGGTGGAGACCATTTCTTGGTCAAAAATCCGTAGGTGTTAGCCTTCGATATTATTGAAAATGGTCGTTCATGGCTATTTTCGACAAAAATGGGGGTTGTGTGGCCATTGATCATCGACCAGAGGCTCATACACCTCACCCCACATATGTTTCCTTGCCATAGATCACATTCTTGGATTTATGGTGGAGACCATTTCTTGGTCAAAAATCTGTAGGTGTTAGCCTTCGGTATTATTGAAAATGGTCGTTCATGGCTATTTTCGACAAAAATGGGGGTTGTGTGGCCATTGATCATCGACCAGAGGCTCATACACCTCACCCCACATATGTTTCCTTGTCGTAGATCACATTCTTGGATTTCTGGTGGAGACCATTTCTTGGTCAAAAATCCGTAGGTGTTAGCCTTCGGTATTATTGAAAATGGTCGTTCATGGCTATTTTCGACAAAAATGGGGGTTGTATGGCCATTGATCATCGACCAGACGCTCATACACCTCACCCCACATATGTTTCCTTGCCATAGATCGCATTCTTGGATTTCTGGTGGAGACCATTTCTTGGTCAAAAATCCGTACGTGTTACCCTTCGGTATGATTGAAAATGGAGGTTGTGTGACCATTGATCATCGACCAGAGGCTCATACACCTCACCCCACATATGTTTCCTTGTCGTAGATCACATTCTTGGATTTCTGGTGGAGACCATTTCTTGGTCAAAAATCCGTAGGTGTTAGCCTTCGATATTATTGAAAATAGTCGTTCATGGCTATTTTCGACAAAAATGGGGGTTGTGTGGCCATTGATCATCGACCAGAGGCTCATACACCTCACCCCACATATGTTTCCTTGCCATAGATCACATTCTTGGATTTCTGGTGGAGACCATTTCTTGGTCAAAAATCCGTAGGTGTTAGCCTTCGGTATTATTGAAAATGGTTGTTCATGGCTATTTTCGACAAAAATGGGGGTTGTGTGGCCATTGATCATCGACCAGACGCTCATACACCTCACTACACATATGTTTCCTTGCCATAGATCACATTCTTGGATTTATGGTGGAGACCATTTCTTGGTCAAAAATCCGTAGGTGTTAGCCTTCGGTATTATTGAAAATGGTCGTTCATGGCTATTTTCGACAAAATGGGGGTTGTGTGGCAATTGATCATCGACCAGAGGCTCATACACCTCACCCCACATATGTTTCCTTGCCATAGATCACATTCTTGGATTTCTGGTGGAGACCATTTCTTGGGCAAAAATCCGAATGTGTTAGCCTTTGGTATTTTTGAAAATGGTCATTCATGGCTATTTTCGACAAAAATGGGGGTTGTGTGTCCATTGATCTTCGACCAGAGGCTCATACACCTCACTACACATATGTTTCCTTGCCATAGATCACATTCTTGGATTTATGGTGGAGACCATTTCTTGGTCAAAAATCCGTAGGTGTTAGCCTTCAGTGTCATTGAAAATGGTCGTTCATGGCTATTTTCGACAAAAATTAGGGTTGTGTGGCCATTGATCGTCGACCAGAGGCTCATACACCTCACCCCACATATGTTTCATTGCCATAGATCACATTCTTGGATTTCTGGTGGAGACCATTTCTTGGTCAAAAATCCGTAGGTGTTAGCCTTCGGTATTATTGAAAATGGTCATTCATGGCTATTTTCGGCAAAATGGGGGTTGTGTGGCCATTGATCGTCGACCAGAGGCTCATACACCTCACCCCACATATGTTTCCTTGCCATAGATCACATTCTTGGATTTCTGGTGGAAACCATTTCTTGGTCTAAAATCCGTAGGTGTTAGCCTCTAGTATTATTGAAAATGGTCGCTCATGGCTATTTTCAAGGTCGCTCATGGCTATTTTCATAAAAAATGGGGGTTGTGTGGCCATTGATCATCGACCAGAGGCTCGTAAACCTCACCCCGACCATTTCTTGGTCAAAAATCCGTAGGTGTTAGCCTTTGGTATTATTGAAAATGGTCGTTCATGGCTATTTTCGACAAAAATGGGGGTTGTGTGGCCATTGATCGTCGACCAGACGCTCATACACCTCACCCCACATATGTTTCCTTGTCGTAGATCACATTCTTGGATTTCTGGTGGAGACCATTTCTTGGTTAAAAATCCGTAAGTCTTAGCCTCTAGTATTATTGAAAATGGTCGCTCATGGCTATTTTCATAAAAAATGGGGGCTGTGTGGCCATTGATCATTGACCAGAGGCTCATACACCTCACCCCACATATGTTTCCTTGCCATAGATTACATTCTTGGATTTCTGGTGGAAACCATTTCTTGGTTAAAAACTCGTACGTGTTAGCCTTCGGTATCATTGAAAATGGTCATTCATGGCTATTTTCGACAAAAATGGGGGTTGTGTGGCCATTGATCATCGACCAGAGGCTCGTACACCTCACCCCACATATGTTTCCTTGCCATAGATCACATTCTTCGATTTCTGGTGGAGACCATTTCTTGGTCAAAAATCCGTACGTGTTAGCCTTTGGTATTTTTGAAATTGGTCATTCATGGCTATTTTCGACAAAAATGGGGGTTGTGTGGCCATTGATCATCGACTAGAGGCTCATACACCTCACCCCACATATGTTTCCTTGCCATAGATCACATTCTTGGATTTCTGGTGGAGACCATTTCTTGGTCAAAAATCCGTAGGTGTTAGCCTTCGGTATTATTGAAAATGGTCGTTCATGGCTATTTTCGACAAAAATGGGGGTTGTGTGGCCATTGATCATCGACCAGAGGCTCATACACCTCACCCCACATATGTTTCCTTGCCATAGATCACATTCTTGGATTTCTGGTGGAGACCATTTCTTGGTCAAAAATCCGTAGGTCTTAGCCTCTAGTATTATTGAAAATGGTCTCTCATGGCTATTTTCATAAAAATTGGGGGTTGTGTGGCCATTGAACATCGACCAGAGGCTCGTACACCTCACCCCACATATGTTTCCTTGCCATAGATCACATTCTTGGATTTCTGGTGGAGACCATTTCTTGGTCAAAAATCCGTAGGTGTTAGCCTTCGATATTATTGAAAATGGTCGTTCATGGCTATTTTCGACAAAAATGGGGGTTGTGTGGCCATTGATCATCGACCAGAGGCTCATACACCTCACCCCACATATGTTTCCTTGCCATAGATCACATTCTTGGATTTCTGGTGGAGACCATTTCTTGGTCAAAAATCCGTAGGTCTTAGCCTCTAATATTATTGAAAATGGTCGCTCATGGCTATTTTCATAAAAAATGGGGGCTGTGTGGCCATTGATCATCGACCAGAGGCTCATACACCTCACCCCACATATGTTTCCTTGCCATAGATTACATTCTTGGATTTCTGGTGGAAACCATTTCTTGGTTAAAAACTCGTACGTGTTAGCCTTCGGTATCATTGAAAATGGTCATTCATGGCTATTTTCGACAAAAATGGGGGTTGTGTGGCCATTGATCATCGACCAGAGGCTCGTACACCTCACCCCACATATGTTTCCTTGCCATAGATCACATTCTTCGATTTCTGGTGGAGACCATTTCTTGGTCAAAAATCCGTACGTGTTAGCCTTTGGTATTTTTGAAATTGGTCATTCATGGCTATTTTCGACAAAAATGGGGGTTGTGTGGCCATTGATCATCGACTAGAGGCTCATACACCTCACCCCACATATGTTTCCTTGCCATAGATCACATTCTTGGATTTCTGGTGGAGACCATTTCTTGGTCAAAAATCCGTAGGTGTTAGCCTTCGGTATTATTGAAAATGGTCGTTCATGGCTATTTTCGACAAAAATGGGGGTTGTGTGGCCATTGATCATCGACCAGAGGCTCATACACCTCACCCCACATATGTTTCCTTGCCATAGATCACATTCTTGGATTTCTGGTGGAGACCATTTCTTGGTCAAAAATCCGTAGGTCTTAGCCTCTAGTATTATTGAAAATGGTCTCTCATGGCTATTTTCATAAAAATTGGGGGTTGTGTGGCCATTGAACATCGACCAGAGGCTCGTACACCTCACCCCACATATGTTTCCTTGCCATAGATCACATTCTTGGATTTCTGGTGGAGACCATTTCATGGTCAAAAATCCGTAGGTGTTAGCCTTCGATATTATTGAAAATGGTCGTTCATGGCTATTTTCGACAAAAATGGGGGTTGTGTGGCCATTGATCATCGACCAGAGGCTCATACACCTCACCCCACATATGTTTCCTTGCCATAGATCACATTCTTGGATTTCTGGTGGAGACCATTTCTTGGTCAAAAATCCGTAGGTCTTAGCCTCTAATATTATTGAAAATGGTCGCTCATGGCTATTTTCATAAAAAAATGGGGGTTGTGTGGCCATTTATCATCGACTAGAGGCTCATAAATCTCACCCCACATATGTTTCCTTGCCATAGATCACATTCTTGGATTTCTGGTGGAGACCATTTCTTGGTCAAAAATCCGTAGGTGTTAGCCTTCGGTATTATTGAAAATGGTCGTTCATGGCTATTTTCGACAAAAATGGGGGTTGTGTGGCCATTGATCATCGACCAGACGCTCATACACCTCACCCCACATATGTTTCCTTGCCATAGATCACATTCTTGGATTTCTGGTGGAGACCATTTCTTGGTCTAAAATCCGTAGGTGTTAGCCTCTAGTATTATTGAAAATGGTCGCTCATGGCTATTTTCAAGGTCGCTCATGGCTATTTTCATAAAAATGGGGGTTGTGTGGCCATTTATCATCGACTAGAGGCTCATAAACCTCACCCCACATATGTTTCCTTGCCATAGATTACATTCTTGGATTTCTGGTGGAAACCATTTCTTGGTTAAAAACTCGTACGTGTTAGCCTTCGGTATTATTGAAAATGGTCATTCATGGCTATTTTCGGCAAAATGGGGGTTGTGTGGCCATTGATCGTCGACCAGAGGCTCATACACCTCACCCCACATATGTTTCCTTGTCGTAGATCACATTCTTGGATTTCTGGTGGAGACCATTTCTTGGTCAAAAATCCGTAGGTGTTAGCCTTCGATATTATTGAAAATGGTCGTTCATGGCTATTTTCGACAAAAATGGGGGTTGTGTGGCCATTGATCATCGACCATAGGCTCATACACCTCACCCCACATATGTTTCCTTGCCATAGATCATATTCTTGGATTTCTGGTGGAGACCATTTCTTGGTCAAAAATCCGTAGGTGTTAGCCTTTGGTATTATTGTAAATGGTCATTCATGGCTATTTTCGACAAAAATGGGGGTTGTGTGGCCATTGATCATCGACGAGAGGCTCATACACCTCACCCCACATATGTTTCCTTGCCATAGATCACATTCTTGGATTTCTGGTGGAGACCATTTCTTGGTCAAAAATCCGTAGGTCTTAGCCTCTAGTATTATTGAAAATGGTCGCTCATGGCTATTTTCATAAAAAATGGGGGCTGTGTGGCCATTGATCATCGACCAGAGACTCATACACCTCACCCCACATATGTTTCCTTGCCATAGATTACATTCTTGGATTTCTGGTGGAAACCATTTCTTGGTTAAAAACTCATACGTGTTAGCCTTCGGTATCATTGAAAATGGTCATTCATGGCTATTTTCGACAAAAATGGGGGTTGTGTGGCCATTGATCATCGACCAGAGGCTCGTACACCTCACCCCACATATGTTTCCTTGCCATAGATCACATTCTTGGATTTCTGGTGGAGACCATTTCTTGGTCAAAAATCCGTACGTGTTAGTCTTTGGTATTTTTGAAAACGGATTTTGGTGTACGAGCATTTTCAAAATGGGTTTTTGACCAGAGGCTCATACACCTCACCACACAACGACCATTTTCAAAAATACCAAAGGCTAACACGTACGGATTTTTGACCAAGAAATGGTCTCCACCAGAAATCCAAGAATGTGATCTATGGCAAGGAAACATATGTGGGGTGAGGTTTATGAACCTCTAGTCGATGAAAATGGCCACACAACCCCCATTTTTTATGAAAATAGCCATGAGCGACCTTGAAAATAGCCATGAGCTACCATTTTCAATAATACTAGAGGCTAACACCTACGGATTTTAGACCAAGAAATGGTCTCCACCAGAAATCCAAGAATGTGATCTATGGCAAGGAAACATATGTGGGGTGAGGTGTATGAGCGTCTGGTCGATGATCAATGGCCACACAACCCCCATTTTTGTCGAAAATAGCCATGAACGACCATTTTCAATAATACCGAAGGCTAACACCTACAGATTTTTGACCAAGAAATGGTCTCCACCAGAAATCCAAGAATGTGATCTATGGCAAGGAAACATATGTGGGGTGAGGTGTATGAGCCTCTGGTCGATGATCAATGGCCACACAACCCCCATTTTTGTCGAAAATAGCCATGAACGACCATTTTCAATAATATCGAAGGCTAACACCTACGGATTTTTGACCAAGAAATGGTCTCCACCAGAAATCCAAGAATGTGATCTACGACAAGGAAACATATGTGGGGTGAGGTGTATGAGCCTCTGGTCGACGATCAATGGCCACAGAACCCCCATTTTGCCGAAAATAGCCATGAGCGACCATTTTCAATAATATTAGAGGCTAAGACCTACGGATTTTAGACCAAGAAATGGTCTCCACCAGAAATCCAAGAATGTGATCTATGGCGAGGAAACATATGTGGGGTGAGGTGTATAAACCTCTGGTCGATGATCAATGGCCACACAACCCCCATTTTTGTCGAAAATAGCCATGAACGACCATTTTCAATAATACCGAAGGCTAACACCTACGGATTTTTGACCAAGAAATGGTCTCCACCAGAAATCCAAGAATGTGATCTATGGCAAGGAAACATATGTGGGGTGAGGTGTACGAGCCTCTGGTCGATAATCAATGGCCACAGAACCCCCATTTTGCCGAAAATAGCCATGAACGACCATTTTCAATAATACCGAAGGCTAACACCTACGGATTTTTGACCAAGAAATGGTCTCCACCAGAAATCCAAGAATGTGATCTATGGCAAGGAAACATATGTGGGGTGAGGTGTACGAGCCTCTGGTCGATGATCAATGGCGACAGAACCCCCATTTTGCCGAAAATAGCCATGAACGACCATTTTCAATAATACCGAAGGCTAACACGTACGAGTTTTTGACCAAGAAATGGTCTCCACCAGAAATCCAAGAATGTGATCTATGGCAAGGAAACATATGTGGGGTGAGGTGTATGAGCCTCTGGTCGATGATCAATGGCCACACAACCCCCATTTTTGTCGAAAATAGCCATGAACGACCATTTTCAATAATATCGAAGGCTAACACCTACGGTTTTTTGACCAAAAAATTGGTCTCCACCAGAAATCCAAGAATGTGATCTACGACAAGGAAACATATGTGGGGTGAGGTGTATGAGCCTCTGGTCGACGATCAATGGCCACACAACCCCCATTTTGCCGAAAATAGCCATGAATGACCATTTTCAATAATACCGAAGGCTAACACGTACGCGTTTTTAACCAAGAAATGGTTTCCACCAGAAATCCAAGAATGTAATCTATGGCAAGGAAACATATGTGGGGTGAGGTTTATGAGCCTCTAGTCGATGATAAATGGCCACACAACCCCCATTTTTTATGAAAATAGCCATGAGCGACCTTGAAAATAGCCATGAGCGACCATTTTCAATAATACTAGAGGCTAACACCTACGGATTTTAGACCAAGAAATGGTCTCCACCAGAAATCCAAGAATGTGATCTATGGCAAGGAAACAAATGTGGGGTGAGGTGTATGAGCGTCTGGTCGATGATCAATGGCCACACAACCCCCATTTTTGTCGAAAATAGCCATGAACGACCATTTTCAATAATACCGAAGGCTAACACCTACGGATTTTTGACCAAGAAATGGCCTCCACCAGAAATCCTAGAATGTGATCTATGGCAAGGAAACATATGTGGGGTGAGGTGTATGAGCCTCTAGTCGATGATCAATGGCCACACAACCCCCATTTTTGTCGAAAATAGCCATGAATGACCATTTTCAAAAATACCAAAGGCTAACACGTATGGATTTTTGACCAAGAAATGGTCTCCACCAGGAATCCAAGAATGTGATCTATGGCAAGGAAACATATGTCGGGTGAGGTGTATGATCCTCTGGTCGATGATCAATGGCCACACAACCCCCATTTTGCCGAAAATAGCCATGAATGACCATTTTCAATAATACCGAAGGCTAACACGTACGAGTTTTTAACCAAGAAATGGTCTCCACCAGAAATCCAAGAATGTGATCTATGGCAAGGAAACATATGTGGGGTGAGGTTTATGAGCCTCTAGGTGATGATAAATGGCCACACAACCCCCATTTTTTATGAAAATAGCCATGAGCGACCATTTTCAATAATACTAGAGGCTAAGACCTACGGATTTTAGACCAAGAAATGGTCTCCACCAGAAATCCAAGAATGTGATCTATGGCAAGGAAACATATGTGGGGTGAGGTGTATGAGCATCTGGTCGATGATCAATGGCCACACACCCCCATTTTTGTCGAAAATAGCCATGAACGACCATTTTCAATAATACCGAAGGCTAACACCTACGGATTTTTGACCAAGAAATGGTCTCCACCAGAAATCCAAGAATATGATCTATGGCAAGGAAACATATGTGGGGTGAGGTGTATGAGCCTCTGGTCGATGATCAATGGCCACACAACCCCCATTTTGCCGAAAATAGCCATGAATGACCATTTTCAATAATACCGAAGGCTAACACGTACGAGTTTTTAACCAAGAAATGGTTTCCACCAGAAATCCAATAATGTAATCTATGGCAAGGAAACATATGTGGGGTGAGGTTTATGAGCCTCTAGTCGATGATAAATGGCCACACAACCCCCATTTTTTATGAAAATAGCCATGAGCGACCTTGAAAATAGCCATGAGCGACCATTTTCAATAATACTAGAGGCTAACACCTACGGATTTTAGACCAAGAAATGGTCTCCACCAGAAATCCAAGAATGTGATCTATGGCAAGGAAACATATGTGGGGTGAGGTGTATGAGCGTCTGGTCGATGATCAATGGCCACACAACCCCCATTTTTGTCGAAAATAGCCATGAACGACCATTTTCAATAATACCGAAGGCTAACACCTACGGATTTTTGACCAAGAAATGTCTGCACCAGAAATCCAAGAATGTGATCTATGGCAAGGATACATATGTGGGGTGAGGTGTATGAGCCTCTAGTCGATGATCAATGGCCACACAACCCCCATTTTTGTCGGAAATAGCCATGAATGACCATTTTCAAAAATACCAAAGGCTAACACGTACGGATTTTTAACCAAGAAATGGTCTCCACCAGAAATCCAAGAATGTGATCTATGGCAAGGAAACATATGTGGGGTGAGGTGTACAAGCCTCTGGTTGATGATCAATGGCCACACAACCCCCATTTTGCCGAAAATAGCCATGAATGACCATTTTCAATAATACCGAAGGCTAACACGTACGAGTTTTTAACCAAGAAATGGTTTCCACCAGAAATCCAAGAATGTAATCTATGGCAAGGAAACATATGTGGGGTGAGGTTTATGAGCCTCTAGTCGATGATAAATGGCCACACAACCCCCATTTTTTATGAAAATAGCCATGAGCGACCTTGAAAATAGCCATGAGCGACCATTTTCAATAATACTAGAGGCTAACACCTACGGATTTTAGACCAAGAAATGGTCTCCACCAGAAATCCAAGAATGTGATCTATGGCAAGGAAACATATGTGGGGTGAGGTGTATGAGCGTCTGGTCGATGATCAATGGCCACACAACCCCCATTTTTGTCGAAAATAGCCATGAACGACCATTTTCAATAATACCGAAGGCTAACACCTACGGATTTTTGACCAAGAAATGGTCTCCACCAGAAATCCAAGAATGTGATCTATGGCAAGGAAACATATGTGGGGTGAGGTGTATGAGCCTCTGGTCGACGATCAATGGCCACACAACCCTAATTTTTGTCGAAAATAGCCATGAACGACCATTTTCAATGACACTGAAGGCTAACACCTACGGATTTTTGACCAAGAAATGGTCTCCACCATAAATCCAAGAATGTGATCTATGGCAAGGAAACATATGTGTGGTGAGGTGTATGAGCCTCTGGTCGAAGATCAATGGCCACACAACCCCCATTTTTGTCGAAAATAGCCATGAATGACCATTTTCAAAAATACCAAAGGCTAACACGTACGGATTTTTGACCAAGAAATGGTCTCCACCAGAAATCCAAGAATGTGATCTATGGCAAGGAAACATATGTGGGGTGAGGTGTACGAGCCTCTGGTCGATAATGAATGGCCACACAACCCCCATTTTGCCGAAAATAGCCATGAACGACCATTTTCAATAATACCGAAGGCTAACACGTACGAGTTTTTAACCAAGAAATGGTCTCCACCAGAAATCCAAGAATGTGATCTATGGCAAGGAAACATATGTGGGGCGAGGTTTATGAGCCTCTAGTCGATGATAAATGGCCACACAACCCCCATTTTTTATGAAAATAGCCATGAGCGACCTTGAAAATAGCCATGAGCGACCATTTTCAATAATACTAGAGGCTAACACCTATGGATTTTAGACCAAGAAATGGTCTCCACCAGAAATCCAAGAATGTGAT
Organism: Zea luxurians; assembly: GCA_029449295.1. Classification (NCBI taxonomy): domain Eukaryota; kingdom Viridiplantae; phylum Streptophyta; class Magnoliopsida; order Poales; family Poaceae; genus Zea; species Zea luxurians. The sequence goes on from JAOPSE010001649.1 coordinate 84,827, forward strand.
CTATGGCAAGGAAACATATGTGGGGTGAGGTGTATGAGCGTCTGGTCGATGATCAATGGCCACACAACCCCCATTTTTGTCGAAAATAGCCATGAACGACCATTTTCAATAATACCGAAGGCTAACACCTACGGATTTTTGACCAAGAAATGGTCTCCACCAGAAATCCAAGAATGTGATCTATGGCAAGGAAACATATGTGGGGTGAGGTGTATGAGCCTCTGGTCGATGATCAATGGCCACACAACCCCCATTTTTGTCGAAAATAGCCATGAACGACCATTTTCAATAATACCGAAGGCTAACACCTACGGATTTTTGACCAAGAAATGGTCTCCACCAGAAATCCAAGAATGTGATCTATGGCAAGGAAACATATGTGGGGTGAGGTGTATGAGCGTCTGGTCGATGATCAATGGCCACACAACCCCCATTTTTGTCGAAAATAGCCATGAATGACCATTTACAATAATACCGAAGGCTAACACCTACGGATTTTTGACCAAGAAATGGTCTCCACCAGAAATCCAAGAATGTGATCTATGGAAAGGAAACATATGTGGGGTGAGGTGTACGAGCCTCTGGTCGATGATCAATGGCCACAGAACCCCCATTTTGCCGAAAATAGCCATGAACGACCATTTTCAATAATACCGAAGGCTAACACGTACGAGTTTTTGACCAAGAAATGGTCTCCACCAAAAATCCAAGAATGTGATCTATGGCAAGGAAACATATGTGGGGTGAGGTGTACTGAGCGTCTGGTCGATGATCAATGGCCACACAACCCCCATTTTTGTCCGAAAATAGCCATGAATGACCATTTTCAATAATACCGAAGGCTAACACCGTACGAGTTTTTGAACCAAGAAATGGTCTCCACCAGAAATCCAAGAATGTGATCTATGGCAAGGAAACATATGTGGGGTGAGGTGTATGAGCGTCTGGTCGATGATCAATGGCCACACAACCCCCATTTTTGTCGAAAATAGCCATGAATGACCATTTACAATAATACCGAAGGCTAACACCTACGGATTTTTGACCAAGAAATGGTCTCCACCAGAAATCCAAAAATGTGATCTATGGAAAGGAAACATATGTGGGGTGAGGTGTACGAGCCTCTGGTCGATGATCAATGGCCACAGAACCCCCATTTTGCCGAAAATAGCCATGAACGACCATTTTCAATAATACCGAAGGCTAACACGTACGAGTTTTTGACCAAGAAATGGTCTCCACCTAAAATCCAAGAATGTGATCTATGGCAAGGAAACATATGTGGGGTGAGGTGTATGAGCGTCTGGTCGATGATCAATGGCCACACAACCCCCATTTTTGTCGAAAATAGCCATGAATGACCATTTACAATAATACCGAAGGCTAACACCTACGGATTTTTGACCAAGAAATGGTCTCCACCAGAAATCCAAGAATGTGATCTATGGCAAGGAAACATATGTGGGGTGAGGTGTATGAGCGTCTGGTCGACTGATCAATGGCCACACAACCCCTAATTTTTGTCGAAAATAGCCATGAACTGACCATTTTACAATAATACCTGAAGGCTAACACCTACGGATTTTTGACCAAGAAATGGTCTCCACCATAAATCCAAGAATGTGATCTATGGCAAGGAAACATATGTGTGGTGAGGTGTATGAGCCTCTGGTCGATGATCAATGGCCACACAACCCCCATTTTGTCGAAAATAGCCATGAACTGACCATTTTCAATAATACCGAAGGCTAACACGTACGGAGTTTTTGACCAAGAAATGGTCTCCACCAGAAATCCAAGAATGTGATCTATGGCAAGGAAACATATGTGGGGTGAGGTGTACGAGCCTCTGGTCGATAATGAATGGCCACACAACCCCCATTTTGCCGAAAATAGCCATGAACTGACCATTTTCAATAATACCGAAGGCTAACACGTACGAGTTTTTAACCAAGAAATGGTCTCCACCAGAAATCCAAGAATGTGATCTATGGCAAGGAAACATATGTGGGGCGAGGTTTATGAGCCTCTAGTCGATGATAAATGGCCACACAACCCCCATTTTTTATGAAAATAGCCATGAGCGACCTTGAAAATAGCCATGAGCGACCATTTTCAATAATACTAGAGGCTAACACCTATGGATTTTAGACCAAGAAATGGTCTCCACCAGAAATCCAAGAATGTGATCTATGGCAAGGAAACATATGTGGGGTGAGGTGTATGAGCGTCTGGTCGATGATCAATGGCCACACAACCCCCATTTTTGTCGAAAATAGCCATGAACTGACCATTTTCAATAATACCGAAGGCTAACACCTACGGATTTTTGACCAAGAAATGGTCTCCACCAGAAATCCAAGAATGTGATCTATGGCAAGGAAACATATGTGGGGTGAGGTGTATGAGCCTCTGGTCGACGATCAATGGCCACACAACCCTAATTTTTGTCGAAAATAGCCATGAACGACCATTTTCAATGACACTGAAGGCTAACACCTACGGATTTTTGACCAAGAAATGGTCTCCACCATAAATCCAAGAATGTGATCTATGGCAAGGAAACATATGTGTGGTGAGGTGTATGAGCCTCTGGTCGAAGATCAATGGCCACACAACCCCCATTTTTGTCGAAAATAGCCATGAATGACCATTTTCAAAAATACCAAAGGCTAACACGTACGGATTTTTGACCAAGAAATGGTCTCCACCAGAAATCCAAGAATGTGATCTATGGCAAGGAAACATATGTGGGGTGAGGTGTACGAGCCTCTGGTCGATAATGAATGGCCACACAACCCCCATTTTGCCGAAAATAGCCATGAACGACCATTTTCAATAATACCGAAGGCTAACACGTACGAGTTTTTAACCAAGAAATGGTCTCCACCAGAAATCCAAGAATGTGATCTATGGCAAGGAAACATATGTGGGGCGAGGTTTATGAGCCTCTAGTCGATGATAAATGGCCACACAACCCCCATTTTTTATGAAAATAGCCATGAGCGACCTTGAAAATAGCCATGAGCGACCATTTTCAATAATACTAGAGGCTAACACCTATGGATTTTAGACCAAGAAATGGTCTCCACCAGAAATCAAAGAATGTGATCTATGGCAAGGAAACATATGTGGGGTGAGGTGTATGAGCGTCTGGTCGATGATCAATGGCCACACAACCCCCATTTTTGTCGAAAATAGCCATGAACGACCATTTTCAATAATACCGAAGGCTAACACCTACGGATTTTTGACCAAGAAATGGTCTCCACCAGAAATCCAAGAATGTGATCTATGTCAAGGAAACATATGTGGGGTGAGGTGTATGAGCCTCTGGTCGATGATCAATGGCCACACAACCCCCATTTTTGTCGAAAATAGCCATGAACGACCATTTTCAATAATACCGAAGGCTAACACCTACGGATTTTTGACCAAGAAATGGTCTCCACCAGAAATCCAAGAATGTGATCTATGGCAAGGAAACATATGTGGGGTGAGGTGTATGAGCGTCTGGTCGATGATCAATGGCCACACAACCCCCATTTTTGTCGAAAATAGCCATGAATGACCATTTACAATAATACCGAAGGCTAACACCTACGGATTTTTGACCAAGAAATGGTCTCCACCAGAAATCCAAAAATGTGATCTATGAAAGGAAACATATGTGGGGTGAGGTGTACGAGCCTCTGGTCGATGATCAATGGCCACAGAACCCCCATTTTGCCGAAAATAGCCATGAACGACCATTTTCAATAATACCGAAGGCTAACACGTACGAGTTTTTGACCAAGAAATGGTCTCCACCAAAAATCCAAGAATGTGATCTATGGCAAGGAAACATATGTGGGGTGAGGTGTATGAGCGTCTGGTCGATGATCAATGGCCACACAATGTAACACCCCAGGTGTTACCTTGGCTAGAGCCACCTTGGCACTAGAAGCTGTTTTCACAAAGGTAAAGGCTTAGGGCATCACATGAGTACTTTGGAGCTCTTGTGCTAATCAAGTTGCCAATGACACAAGAACCATTACTCTAATCCTTGCACACTTACTACCTTGGGTAATAAGGGGAGAAGAACCCTAGACCTCTCCAAAACCCTACCTGCCAAAACCTTAAGTAAGGGGGGAAGAAGAGTGAGCAAGTGGGCAAAGCATGTGTAATTTTTACCCAAACCCTAAGCAACATGTTAACCATCACTTAAGGGAGGGAAATATTTCAAAAAGGCCCCTGGAGAAACCCCAATTCAAATCTCCAAGTGGAGAGAGAGCTAGAGCTCTCTATTTCCCTCTAAGTCACCTTTTAGCCCTAATTCAAAGACCAGCCGTGTTCACTTTGAAAATGGCACCAAAACCACTTGGGTTCTATACCAAAAATGTGCTATACCACTTAGGGCACCCACTGGAAAAAGTTGAGCTCGAGACTCGGACGTTTGACATGCCATGGCATGGCTTTTGTCGCGAAGTGCTCAGTATGACACACCTGTTTTGGCGCCCGAAGATCTCACTCCCTAGGCCGTATCTGCCCCGACGTCTCACAGTTGAGTGACAGCCCTAGGTGCCAGGAAGAGGTCTGCGCCGGACTTTTGCAAAGATTCGCACGTTTGCGACCTCGGGCGACATTTGAACACTGGAAGAAACAAACCGCCACGTGTTCGACGCCGTCTGCTGCGCCAGAACACGCCCGCGCGCGCGCCCGCGCCGCGCCCGAGCCAAGCCAGTGCCCTGGTCCGCGTCCGCGGCTATAAAACGCCCAGAAGCCTTGGCCGTACCCCTCCGCACGCGCTCAAGCCTCACCGGAGCTCAGTTCGCCGCCGTTTGCCCATACGCGACGTGCCCGCGGCCACCCGAGCCCCGGCCACCGTAGACCGGCCAGCCCAGCCATTCCCAAACCCATCCAGCCCTCGGAGAGGACTGTGCACGTCTCCGTGAAGCTCCCCGAGCAAGGAATCGGGCTCTGCTTCACCGGAGAGGCCGGCCCAAGGTCACCGGACTTCACCCGACCGCCGGCAACCGTGGACCGAGGTACACAGTGAACCTCTCTTCAATTCCTTGCACGGTTAGACTCCTTAGACCTCCACGAAGTTCCCTATGCCCTTGGATTGAACTATGCCGCCGTGGATAGGCCGGAGCACACGCCGCCGACGAGCTCGCCCGCCTGCACACGTGGACCGGGCGATTCCGGCCGTCTCCAGCGACGAGCCGTACCTCGGCGTGACCGCCAAAGTCTCCCCGAGCCGACCCCACCCTTCGCCGGACCTCCCTCGCCGCCGGTAAGCCGCGCCATCCTTTTCCTTCCTACGGCTACTGTTTTGATTAGGGGAGGGACTGCGGGTGTGAAGGAGGGAAACCCAGGGGGGTTAAGTGTAAAGCCCAAGACTCGCATGAATAGTGGCCCAAGGGTAGATCTGCGAGTTTTGAATCAGTTTAACCCCAGGGGTCTCGGTGCAAACTACGTTTTCAGAAAAACCTAATTAAAATCTGTTTTAAATTCAAACAGAGACTTTAAAAACCCATAACTTCTGTTTGGTTTATCCAAATCTAGTCAAACCAATTTTGCTAGACTCTAAATAATGTAACCGTGTCTAAGAAAAATATAGAACCCCATATGAACTAGAGAAAAATATAAGATTCTGATTTAATGTTAGTTTTGGCCAAAAGCTAAATAATAGCAAAAAAATTAGTTGTGCCATTTGACTAAGGTTAGAAAAATTTGGAGGAGTTCATATCTACCTACTAACTTAGTTAAAAATGTTAAACCCCTCTGTCAACTAACTCAAGTTAGTTTTTACCCCTTAATCCATAATATGCTTAGGATTAAGAAAAATGGAAAATATAAGTTAAATAGTAAACCAGAGAGTATCCCTATTTTTGTTAGGTTACTTATTTAATATAGTTCACTGGAAAAATATATCCTACCCTGGTTTAGTGTAAAACAAGTAGGATGCCTTTCATTTTAATAAAACAGAGATAACTTAGAAAAACCATACAAAAATAATCCCAAGGTGAAAACACCCCCACCCTTGGGATAGCTCATGATTTGTTAATGAGAACCTAGGAAAAATAAGAAATCTGCTGTTTGACATTTTTCAAAGAATAATGTAGTAGAAAGTGCCTTTTTGATATTAAACTTAAGAAAATCATAACTAAATAACCACCCTTTAGTTTTCTGTGATTTTTAGCACAAAGGCCTATTATCACTATAGAATGCCAGCAAAAATAACCTTTAGGACAGAACCTACACCTAACTAAGAGGTGTAGTGTAAAGTAGTCCATTTTTTCCTAACTGTTGTTATTTTTGTTTAAAGCCTAGCTTTTATACCTTAAGCCTCAAATTCCTTAAACAAGCTAGAATAGCAAGTGACAATCCACTGAAATTTTTACAGGATTTTTGGAAATTATTAAAACCCTGTTGTAGTTCAAACCTACCCTAGAAACCCTAAATGGAAATTAAGGAAAGGGAAATGAATAATGTAAATTAATATGATCCTAAAACCTTTGTAATCTGTCCACTAAAAATGTATCAAGGCAATGCCAATCCACTATGTCATCCTAAAAGAAAACCCAATCTTAAAAGGTAACAAGTCTATGTCTATGTATACCACTAGAAGCCCCACAGAACCAGGAAACCCTAAGTTAATTCTTAACTTAGTATTCTTTAGCTTAATGTTCTTAAATCTTGCATAATCATGACATACATGTTCATTGCATTCGATAGACTGTAATCTTGCTGACGGGGAATACATCCTCGTGCCGGAGCAAGGAGCTGCCCAGGAGGTTGCCCCAGATCCAGCACCCGAGTCTGCACCAGAGGACCTGCCTGCCACTGCTTTGGAAGGCAAGCCCCGGTTTTATGCATAACCTGTTAATTATGCTATTTTACTTCACTTAATGCTTGTAGGATTGATTGTGCACTTAGGTGTAGGAATTGTTTGAAACCCTAGTTGCATGATCTCAGGAAATCCTATTGAGATGAATACTAGTATGCTAGATCGAGTAGCTGCTTTATTAAATTAGGATCTCGGTAGAAGTCGAGTGATTTTTCTAGCACTCGCGCGAGGTCAGGAATTGGTTGTATCCACTTTGATAACAGAATGGTGATGTTATGTGGACACGGTCCATGGGGACGCGTGGTCTACGAGGCAAAAATTGGAATAAGGATTAACGTGCGGATACCTGTGTCAAGCGTTTGAACGTACTAAACACATACCGAGAAATATGGTAAATCGGTAAGCCTAGTACCTGAGTGAACCTGGCAGTGGACATACCCCCTCATGCGACCTGAGACGTAGTCTCCCATTCCGGTTATGGTGGGTACAAGTGCGGTCACTGCACGACGGCCAGTCGGGGTCAGTGAGGCATTGTACGCCAAGGCGGTGAGACCTGATCTGCTGACGGGGAATCGATGGGGACGGTTGAGGTGTGTGGGGACGGAGTGCCCCTACATGTCGTGTGTTTAGGTTTACCTTGCAAGGATAAAAACTCGATTCGAATCGTCTGCTTCTCGCAGCTAATGAGACTGCTTGATCCATTGTACTGCATTGAGTAATAAGTGGAAGTATGATGAGTTGAGATAAGATGTTGATTGATAATAATGCTTGCTACCATGTATGAGTAGATAGTCCACTTTTAGCCTTAAGAGAGTCACACTTAACTTGACTAAGTTAAAATCTTGATTTAGAAACTCAGCTAGTGCTTTTGGCAACCAAACCCCACAGCCAAACAGCTGCATGTCTAGAGGTAGAGGAGTAGACTCCTCACACCGGGTAAGTCTAGCTGAGTATTAGTATACTCAGCCTTGCTTGTGGCATAATTTTTTACAGGTTCTCTGGAGGAAATGGTTGCTGGCGTGACTTGGCCGTCCATCTTGCCACCGGGCTGGACTGTCGAGTGGGACCCTGCCTCGGCTGAGGAGGAGCATGAGGAGTGATGGGATAGGCTTCCCCATCTCTCTGTTTATTTATCGTTAGTTTTATTTCCGCTGCATTCCGAACAATGACGTTTACTTTTGGCAAAACTCCGATGATGATGATGTAATAATTAACACTCTTCCATGTATGGTTTTATGCTTTATTGTATTTGCTCTGTGACTCACCATCGAGTGAGATTGTGGTACTTGATCCTGTCAGTGGCCGAGTCGGACTTGATCCGAGGGATTGACGGGTTATTCCTATTTAAGTGTGGTCTAGCCTTAAGGCAGGGCCTAGGCACTTAAGTTGGAATAATTCGGGCAGTTCCGCCACACACAACCCCCATTTTTGTCGAAAATAGCCATGAATGACCATTTACAATAATACCGAAGGCTAACACCTACGGATTTTTGACCAAGAAATGGTCTCCACCAGAAATCCAAGAATGTGATCTATGGCAAGGAAACATATGTGGGGTGAGGTGTATGAGCGTCTGGTCGATGATCAATGGCCACACAACCCCCATTTTTGTCGAAAATAGCCATGAATGACCATTTACAATAATACCGAAGGCTAACACCTACGGATTTTTGACCAAGAAATGGTCTCCACCAGAAATCCAAGAATGTGATCTATGGAAAGGAAACATATGTGGGGTGAGGTGTATGAGCCTTTGGTCGATGATCAATGGCCACAGAACCCCCATTTTGCCGAAAATAACCATGAACGACCATTTTCAATAATACCGAAGGCTAACACGTACGAGTTTTTGACCAAGAAATGGTCTCCACCAAAAATCCAAGAATGTGATCTATGGCAAGGAAACATATGTGGGGTGAGGTGTACGAGCCTCTGGTTGATGATCAATGGCCACACAACCCCCATTTTGCCGAAAATAGCCATGAATGACCATTTTCAATAATACCGAAGGCTAACACGTACGAGTTTTTAACCAAGAAATGGTTTCCACCAGAAATCCAAGAATGTAATCTATGGCAAGGAAACATATGTGGGGTGAGGTTTATGAGCCTCTAGTCGATGATAAATGGCCACACAACCCCCATTTTTTATGAAAATAGCCATGAGCGACCTTGAAAATAGCCATGAGCGACCATTTTCAATAATACTAGAGGATAACACCTACGGATTTTAGACCAAGAAATGGTCTCCACCAGAAATCCAAGAATGTGATCTATGGCAAGGAAACATATGTGGGGTGAGGTGTATGAGCGTCTGGTCGATGATCAATGGCCACACAACCCCCATTTTTGTCGAAAATAGCCATGAATGACCATTTTCAATAATACCGAAGGCTAACACCTACGGATTTTTGACCAAGAAATGGTCTCCACCAGAAATCCAAGAATGTGATCTATGGCAAGGAAACATATGTGGGGTGAGGTGTATGAGCCTCTGGTCGACGATCAATGGCCACACAACCCTAATTTTTGTCGAAAATAGCCATGAACGACCATTTTCAATGACACTGAAGGCTAACACCTACGGATTTTTGACCAAGAAATGGTCTCCAACATAAATCCAAGAATGTGATCTATGGCAAGGAAACATATGTGTGGTGAGGTGTATGAGCCTCTGGTCGAAGATCAATGGCCACACAACCCCCATTTTTGTCGAAAATAGCCATGAATGACCATTTTCAAAAATACCAAAGGCTAACACGTACGGATTTTTGACCAAGAAATGGTCTCCACCAGAAATCCAAGAATGTGATCTATGGCAAGGAAACATATGTGGGGTGAGGTGTACGAGCCTCTGGTCGATAATGAATGGCCACACAACCCCCATTTTGCCGAAAATAGCCATGAACGACCATTTTCAATAATACCGAAGGCTAACACGTACGAGTTTTTAACCAAGAAATGGTCTCCACCAGAAATCCAAGAATGTGATCTATGGCAAGGAAACATATGTGGGGCGAGGTTTATGAGCCTCTAGTCGATGATAAATGGCCACACAACCCCCATTTTTTATGAAAATAGCCATGAGCGACCTTGAAAATAGCCATGAGCGACCATTTTCAATAATTCTAGAGGCTAACACCTATGGATTTTAGACCAAGAAATGGTCTCCACCAGAAATCAAAGAATGTGATCTATGGCAAGGAAACATATGTGGGGTGAGGTGTATGAGCGTCTGGTCGATGATCAATGGCCACACAACCCCCATTTTTGTCGAAAATAGCCATGAACGACCATTTTCAATAATACCGAAGGCTAACACCTACGGATTTTTGACCAAGAAATGGTCTCCACCAGAAATCCAAGAATGTGATCTATGTCAAGGAAACATATGTGGGGTGAGGTGTATGAGCCTCTGGTCGATGATCAATGGCCACACAACCCCCATTTTTGTCGAAAATAGCCATGAACGACCATTTTCAATAATACCGAAGGCTAACACCTACGGATTTTTGACCAAGAAATGGTCTCCACCAGAAATCCAAGAATGTGATCTATGGCAAGGAAACATATGTGGGGTGAGGTGTATGAGCGTCTGGTCGATGATCAATGGCCACACAACCCCCATTTTTGTCGAAAATAGCCATGAATGACCATTTACAATAATACCGAAGGCTAACACCTACGGATTTTTGACCAAGAAATGGTCTCCACCAGAAATCCAAAAATGTGATCTATGGAAAGGAAACATATGTGGGGTGAGGTGTACGAGCCTCTGGTCGATGATCAATGGCCACAGAACCCCCATTTTGCCGAAAATAGCCATGAACGACCATTTTCAATAATACCGAAGGCTAACACGTACGAGTTTTTGACCAAGAAATGGTCTCCACCAAAAATCCAAGAATGTGATCTATGGCAAGGAAACATATGTGGGGTGAGGTGTATGAGCGTCTGGTCGATGATCAATGGCCACACAACCCCCATTTTTGTCGAAAATAGCCATGAATGACCATTTACAATAATACCGAAGGCTAACACCTACGGATTTTTGACCAAGAAATGGTCTCCACCAGAAATCCAAGAATGTGATCTATGGCAAGGAAACATATGTGGGGTGAGGTGTATGAGCGTCTGGTCGATGATCAATGGCCACACAACCCCCATTTTTGTCGAAAATAGCCATGAATGACCATTTACAATAATACCGAAGGCTAACACCTACGGATTTTTGACCAAGAAATGGTCTCCACCAGAAATCCAAGAATGTGATCTATGGAAAGGAAACATATGTGGGGTGAGGTGTACGAGCCTTTGGTCGATGATCAATGGCCACAGAACCCCCATTTTGCCGAAAATAACCATGAACGACCATTTTCAATAATACCGAAGGCTAACACGTACGAGTTTTTGACCAAGAAATGGTCTCCACCAAAAATCCAAGAATGTGATCTATGGCAAGGAAACATATGTGGGGTGAGGTGTACGAGCCTCTGGTTGATGATCAATGGCCACACAACCCCCATTTTGCCGAAAATAGCCATGAATGACCATTTTCAATAATACCGAAGGCTAACACGTACGAGTTTTTAACCAAGAAATGGTTTCCACCAGAAATCCAAGAATGTAATCTATGGCAAGGAAACATATGTGGGGTGAGGTTTATGAGCCTCTAGTCGATGATAAATGGCCACACAACCCCCATTTTTTATGAAAATAGCCATGAGCGACCTTGAAAATAGCCATGAGCGACCATTTTCAATAATACTAGAGGATAACACCTACGGATTTTAGACCAAGAAATGGTCTCCACCAGAAATCCAAGAATGTGATCTATGGCAAGGAAACATATGTGGGGTGAGGTGTATGAGCGTCTGGTCGATGATCAATGGCCACACAACCCCCATTTTTGTCGAAAATAGCCATGAATGACCATTTTCAATAATACCGAAGGCTAACACCTACGGATTTTTGACCAAGAAATGGTCTCCACCAGAAATCCAAGAATGTGATCTATGGCAAGGAAACATATGTGGGGTGAGGTGTATGAGCCTCTGGTCGACGATCAATGGCCACACAACCCTAATTTTTGTCGAAAATAGCCATGAACGACCATTTTCAATGACACTGAAGGCTAACACCTACGGATTTTTGACCAAGAAATGGTCTCCACCATAAATCCAAGAATGTGATCTATGGCAAGGAAACATATGTGTGGTGAGGTGTATGAGCCTCTGGTCGAAGATCAATGGCCACACAACCCCCATTTTTGTCGAAAATAGCCATGAATGACCATTTTCAAAAATACCAAAGGCTAACACGTACGGATTTTTGACCAAGAAATGGTCTCCACCAGAAATCCAAGAATGTGATCTATGGCAAGGAAACATATGTGGGGTGAGGTGTACGAGCCTCTGGTCGATAATGAATGGCCACACAACCCCCATTTTGCCGAAAATAGCCATGAACGACCATTTTCAATAATACCGAAGGCTAACACGTACGAGTTTTTAACCAAGAAATGGTCTCCACCAGAAATCCAAGAATGTGATCTATGGCAAGGAAACATATGTGGGGCGAGGTTTATGAGCCTCTAGTCGATGATAAATGGCCACACAACCCCCATTTTTTATGAAAATAGCCATGAGCGACCTTGAAAATATCCATGAGCGACCATTTTCAATAATACTAGAGGCTAACACCTATGGATTTTAGACCAAGAAATGGTCTCCACCAGAAATCCAAGAATGTGATCAATGGCAAGGAAACATATGTGGGGTGAGGTGTATGAGCGTCTGGTCGATGATCAATGGCCACACAACCCCCATTTTTGTCGAAAATAGCCATGAACGACCATTTTCAATAATACCGAAGGCTAACACCTACGGATTTTTGACCAAGAAATGGTCTCCACCAGAAATCCAAGAATGTGATCTATGGCAAGGAAACATATGTGGGGTGAGGTGTATGAGCCTCTGGTCGATGATCAATGGCCACACAACCCCCATTTTTGTCGAAAATAGCCATGAACGACCATTTTCAATAATACCGAAGGCTAACACCTACGGATTTTTGACCAAGAAATGGTCTCCACCAGAAATCCAAGAATGTGATCTATGGCAAGGAAACATATGTGGGGTGAGGTGTATGAGCGTCTGGTCGATGATCAATGGCCACACAACCCCCATTTTTGTCGAAAATAGCCATGAATGACCATTTACAATAATACCGAAGGCTAACACCTACGGATTTTTGACCAAGAAATGGTCTCCACCAGAAATCCAAAAATGTGATCTATGGAAAGGAAACATATGTGGGGTGAGGTGTACGAGCCTCTGGTCGATGATCAATGGCCACAGAACCCCCATTTTGCCGAAAATAGCCATGAACGACCATTTTCAATAATACCGAAGGCTAACACGTACGAGTTTTTGACCAAGAAATGGTCTCCACCAAAAATCCAAGAATGTGATCTATGGCAAGGAAACATATGTGGGGTGAGGTGTATGAGCGTCTGGTCGATGATCAATGGCCACACAACCCCCATTTTTGTCGAAAATAGCCATGAATGACCATTTACAATAATACCGAAGGCTAACACCTACGGATTTTTGACCAAGAAATGGTCTCCACCAGAAATCCAAGAATGTGATCTATGGCAAGGAAACATATGTGGGTGAGGTGTATGAGCCTCTAGTCGACGATCAATGGCCACACAACCCTAATTTTTGTCGAAAATAGCCATGAACGACCATTTTCAATGACACTGAAGGCTAACACCTACGGATTTTTGACCAAGAAATGGTCTCCACCATAAATCCAAGAATGTGATCTATGGCAAGGAAACATATGTGGGGTGAGGTGTATGAGCCTCTGGTCGATGATCAATGGCCACACAACCCCCATTTTTGTCGAAAATAGCCATGAATGACCATTTACAATAATACCGAAGGCTAACACCTACGGATTTGTGACCAAGAAATGGTATCCACCAGAAATCCAAGAATGTGATCTATGGGAAGGAAACATATGTGGGGTGAGGTGTATGAGCCTCTGGTCGATGATCAATGGCCACACAACCCCCATTTTTGTCGAAAATAGCCATGAACGACCATTTTCAATAATATCGAAGGCTAACACCTACGGATTTTTGACCAAGAAATGGTCTCCACCAGAAATCCAAGATTGTGATCTACAACAAGGAAACATTTGTGGGGTGAGGTGTATGAGCCTCTGGTCGACGATCAATGGCCACACAACCCCCATTTTGCCGAAAATAGCCATGAATGACCATTTTCAATAATACCGAAGGCTAACACGTACGAGTTTTTAACCAAGAAATGGCTTCCACCAGAAATCCAAGAATGTAATCTATGGCAAGGAAACATATGTGGGGTTAGGTTTATGAGCCTCTAGTCGATGATAAATGGCCACACAACCCCCATTTTTTATGAAAATAGCCATGAGCGACCTTGAAAATAGCCATGAGCGACCATTTTCAATAATACTAGAGGCTAACACCTACGGATTTTAGACCAAGAAATGGTCTCCACCAGAAATCCAAGAATGTGATCTACGACAAGGAAACATATGTGGGGTGAGGTGTATGAGCCTCTGGTCGACGATCAATGGCCACACAACCCCCATTTTGCCGAAAATAGCCATGAATGACCATTTTCAATAATACCGAAGGCTAACACGTACGAGTTTTTAACCAAGAAATGGCTTCCACCAGAAATCCAAGAATGTAACCTATGGCAAGGAAACATATGTGGGGTGAGGTTTATGAGCCTCTAGTCGATGATAAATGGCCACACAACCCCCATTTTTTATGAAAATAGCCATGAGCGACCTTGAAAATAGCCATGAGCGACCATTTTCAATAATACTAGAGGCTAACACCTACGGATTTTAGACCAAGAAATGGTCTCCACCAGAAATCCAAGAATGTGATCTATGGCAAGGAAACATATGTGGGGTGAGGTGTATGAGCGTCTGGTCGATGATCAATGGACACACAACCCCCATTTTTGTCGAAAATAGCCATGAACGACCATTTTCAATAATACCGAAGGCTAACACCTACGGATTTTTGACCAAGAAATGGTCTCCACCAATAATCCAAGAATGTGATTTATGGCAAAGAAACATATGTGGGGTGAGGTGTATGAGCCTCTGGTCGACGATCAATGGCCACACAACCCTAATTTTTGTCGAAAATAGCCATGAACGACCATTTTCAATGACACTGAAGGCTAACACCTACGGATTTTTGACCAAGAAATGGTCTCCACCATAAATCCAAGAATGTGATCTATGGCAAGGAAACATATGTGTAGTGAGGTGTATGAGCCTCTGGTCGAAGATCAATGGCCACACAACCCCCATTTTTATCGAAAATAGCCATGAATGACCATTTTCAAAAATACCAAAGGCTAACACGTACGGATTTTTGACCAAGAAATGGTCTCCACCAGAAATCCAAGAATGTGATCTATGGCAAGGAAACATATGTGGGGTGAGGTGTACGAGCCTCTGGTCGATGATCAATGGCCACACAACCCCCATTTTGCCGAAAATAGCCATGGACGACCATTTTCAATAATACCGAAGGCTAACACGTACGAGTCTTTAACCAAGAAATGGTCTCCACCAGAAAACCAAGAATGTGATCTATGGCAATGAAACATATGTGGGGTGAGGTTTATGAGCCTCTAGTCGATGATAAATGGCCACACAACCCCCATTTTTTATGAAAATAGCCATGAGCGACCTTGAAAATAGCCATGAGCGACCATTTTCAATAATACTAGAGGCTAACACCTACGGATTTTAGACCAAGAAATGGTCTCCACTAGAAATCCAAGAATGTGATCTATGGCAATGGAAACATATGTGGGGTGAGGTGTATGAGCGTCTGGTCGATGATCAATGGCCACACTACCCCCATTTTTGTCGAAAATAGCCATGAACGACCATTTTCAATAATACCTAAGGCTAACACCTACGGATTTTTGACCAAGAAATGGTCTCCACCAGAAATCCAAGAATGTGATCTATGGCAAGGAAACATATGTGGGGTGAGGTGTATGAGCCTCTGGTCGACGATCAATGGCCACACAACCCTAATTTTTGTCGAAAATAGCCATGAACGACCATTTTCAATGACACTGAAGGCTAACACCTACGGATTTTTGACCAAGAAATGGTCTCCACCATAAATCCAAGAATGTGATCTATGGCAAGGAAACATATGTGTAGTGAGGTGTATGAGCCTCTGGTCGAAGATCAATGGCCACACAACCCCCATTTTTGTCGAAAATAGCCATGAATGACCATTTTCAAAAATACCAAAGGCTAACACATTCGGATTTTTGCTCAAGAAATGGTCTCCACCAGAAATCCAAGAATGTGATCTATGGCAAGGAAACATATGTGGGGTGAGGTGTATGAGCCTCTGGTCGATGATCAATGGCCACAGAACCCCCATTTTGCCGAAAATAGCCATGAACGACCATTTTCAATAATACCGAAGGCTAACACGTACGAGTTTTTGACCAAGAAATGGTCTCCACCAAAAATCCAAGAATGTGATCTATGGCAAGGAAACATATGTGGGGTGAGATTTATGAGCCTCTAGTCGATGATAAATGGCCACACAACCCCCATTTTTTTATGAAAATAGCCATGAGCGACAATTTTCAATAATATTAGAGGCTAAGACCTACGGATTTTTGACCAAGAAATTGGTCTCCACCAGAAATCCAAGAATGTGATCTATGGCAAGGAAACATATGTGGGGTGAGGTGTATGAGCCTCTGGTCGATGATCAATGGCCACACAACCCCCATTTTTGTCGAAAATAGCCATGAATGACCATTTACAATAATACCGAAGGCTAACACCTACGGATTTTTGACCAAGAAATGGTCTCCACCAGAAATCCAAGAATGTGATCTATGGCAAGGAAACATATGTGGGGTGAGGTGTATGAGCCTCTGGTCGATGATCAATGGCCACACAACCCCCATTTTTGTCGAAAATAGCCATGAACGACCATTTTCAATAATATCGAAGGCTAACACCTACGGATTTTTGACCAAGAAATGGTCTCCACCAGAAATCCAAGAATGTGATCTACGACAAGGAAACATATGTGGGGTGAGGTGTATGAGCCTCTGGTCAACGATCAATGGCTACACAACCCCCATTTTGCCGAAAATAGCCATGAATGACCATTTTCAATAATACCGAAGGCTAACACGTACGAGTTTTTAACCAAGAAATGGTTTCCACCAGAAATCCAAGAATGTAATCTATGGCAAGGAAACATATGTGGGGTGAGGTTTATGAGCCTCTAGTCGATGATAAATGGCCACACAACCCCCATTTTTTATGAAAATAGCCATGAGCGACCTTGAAAATAGCCATGAGCGACCATTTTCAATAATATTAGAGGCTAAGACCTACGGATTTTTGACCAAGAAATGGTCTCCACTAGAAATCCAAGAATGTGATCTATGGCAAGGAAACATATGTGGGGTGAGGTGTATGAGCCTCTGGTCGATGATCAATGGCCACACAACCCCCATTTTTGCCGAAAATAGCCATGAATGACCATTTACATTAATACCGAAGGCTAACACCTACGGATTTTTGACCAAGAAATGGTCTCCACTAGAAATCCAAGAATGTGATCTATGGCAAGGAAACATATGTGGGGTGAGGTGTATGAGCCTCTGGTCGATAATCAATGGCCACACAACCCCCATTTTTGTCGAAAATAGCCATGAACGACCATTTTCAATAATATCGAAGGCTAACACCTATGGATTTTTGACCAAGAAATGGTCTCCACCAGAAATCCAAGAATGTGATCTACGACAAGGAAACATATGTGGGGTGAGGTGTATGAGCCTCTGGTCGATGATCAATGGCCACACAACCCCCATTTTGCCGAAAATAGCCATGAATGACCATTTTCAATAATACCGAAGGCTAACACGTACGAGTTTTTAACCAACAAATGGTTTCCACCAGAAATCCAAGAATGTAATCTATGGCAAGGAAACATATGTGGGGTGAGGTTTATGAGCCTCTAGTCGATGATAAATGGCCACACAACCCCCATTTTTTATGAAAATAGCCATGAGCGACCTTGAAAATAGCCATGAGCGACCATTTTCAATAATACTAGAGGCTAACACCTACGGATTTTAGACCAAGAAATGGTCTCCACCAGAAATCCAAGAATGTGATCTATGGCAAGGAAACATATGTGGGGTGAGGTGTATGAGCGTCTGGTCGATGATCAATGGCCACACAACCCCCATTTTTGTCGAAAATAGCCATGAACGACCATTTTCAATAATACCGAAGGCTAACACCTACGAAATTTTGACCAAGAAGTGGTCTCCACCAGAAATCCAAGAATGTGATTTATGGCAAGGAAACATATGTGGGGTGAGGTGTATGAGCCTCTGGTCGATGATCAATGGCCACACAACCCCCATTTTTTATGAAAATAGCCATGAGCGACCTTGAAAATAGCCATGAGCGACCATTTTCAATAATACTAGAGGCTAACACCTACGGATTTTAGACCAAGAAATGGTCTCCACCAGAAATCCAAGAATGTGATCTATGGCAAGGAAACATATGTGGGGTGAGGTGTATGAGCGTCTGGTCGATGATCAATGGACACACAACCCCCATTTTTGTCGAAAATAGCCATGAACGACCATTTTCAATAATACCGAAGGCTAACACCTACGGATTTTTGACCAAGAAATGGTCTCCACCAATAATCCAAGAATGTGATCTATGGCAAAGGAAACATATGTGGGGTGAGGTGTATGAGCCTCTGGTCGACGATCAATGGCCACACAACCCCTAATTTTTGTCGAAAATAGCCATGAACGACCATTTTCAATGACTACTGAAGGCTAACACCTACGGATTTTTGACCAAGAAATGGTCTCCACCATAAATCCAAGAATGTGATCTATGGCAAGGAAACATATGTGTAGTGAGGTGTATGAGCCTCTGGTCGAAGATCAATGGCCACACAACCCCCATTTTTATCGAAAATAGCCATGAATGACCATTTTCAATAATACCGAAGGCTAACACGTACGGATTTTTGACCAAGAAATGGTCTCCACCAGAAATCCAAGAATGTGATCTATGGCAAGGAAACATATGTGGGGTGAGGTGTACTGAGCCTCTGGTCGATGATCAATGGCCACACAACCCCATTTTGCCGAAAATAGCCATGGACTGACCATTTTCAATAATACCGAAGGCTAACACGTACGAGTCTTTAACCAAGAAATGGTCTCCACCAGAAAATCCAAGAATGTGATCTATGGCAATGAAACATATGTGGGGTGAGGTTTATGAGCCTCTAGTCGATGATAAATGGCCACACAACCCCCATTTTTTATGAAAATAGCCATGAGCGGCCTTGAAAATAGCCATGAGCGACCATTTTCAATAATACTAGAGGCTAACACCTACGGATTTTAGACCAAGAAATGGTCTCCACTAGAAATCCAAGAATGTGATCTATGGCATGGAAACATATGTGGGGTGAGGTGTATGAGCGTCTGGTCGATGATCAATGGCCACACTACCCCCATTTTTGTCGAAAATAGCCATGAACGACCATTTTCAATAATACCTAAGGCTAACACCTACGGATTTTTGACCAAGAAATGGTCTCCACCAGAAATCCAAGAATGTGATCTATGGCAAGGAAACATATGTGGGGTGAGGTGTATGAGCCTCTGGTCGACGATCAATGGCCACACAACCCCTAATTTTTGTCGAAAATAGCCATGAACTGACCATTTTCAAATGACACTGAAGGCTAACACCTACGGATTTTTGACCAAGAAATGGTCTCCACCATAAATCCAAGAATGTGATCTATGGCAAGGAAACATATGTGTAGTGAGGTGTATGAGCCTCTGGTCGAATGATCAATGGCCACACAACCCCCATTTTTGTCGAAAATAGCCATGAATGACCATTTTCAATAATACCAAAGGCTAACACATTACGGATTTTTAGCTCAAGAAATGGTCTCCACCAGAAATCCAAGAATGTGATCTATGGCAAGGAAACATATGTGGGGTGAGGTGTATGAGCCTCTGGTCGATGATCAATGGCCACAGAACCCCCATTTTGCCGAAAATAGCCATGAACGACCATTTTCAATAATACCGAAGGCTAACACGTACGAGTTTTTGACCAAGAAATGGTCTCCACCAAAATCCAAGAATGTGATCTATGGCAAGGAAACATATGTGGGGTGAGATTTATGAGCCTCTAGTCGATGATAAATGGCCACACAACCCCCATTTTTTTATGAAAATAGCCATGAGCGACAATTTTCAATAATATTAGAGGCTAAGACCTACGGATTTTTGACCAAGAATTGGTCTCCACCAGAAATCCAAGAATGTGATCTATGGCAAGGAAACATATGTGGGGTGAGGTGTATGAGCCTCTGGTCGATGATCAATGGCCACACAACCCCCATTTTTGTCGAAAATAGCCATGAATGACCATTTACAATAATACCGAAGGCTAACACCTACGGATTTTTGACCAAGAAATGGTCTCCACCAGAAATCCAAGAATGTGATCTATGGCAAGGAAACATATGTGGGGTGAGGTGTATGAGCCTCTGGTCGATGATCAATGGCCACACAACCCCCATTTTTGTCGAAAATAGCCATGAACGACCATTTTCAATAATATCGAAGGCTAACACCTACGGATTTTTGACCAAGAAATGGTCTCCACCAGAAATCCAAGAATGTGATCTACGACAAGGAAACATATGTGGGGTGAGGTGTATGAGCCTCTGGTCAACGATCAATGGCTACACAACCCCCATTTTGCCGAAAATAGCCATGAATGACCATTTTCAATAATACCGAAGGCTAACACGTACGAGTTTTTAACCAAGAAATGGTTTCCACCAGAAATCCAAGAATGTAATCTATGGAAAGGAAACATATGTGGGGTGAGGTTTATGAGCCTCTAGTCGATGATAAATGGCCACACAACCCCCATTTTTTATGAAAATAGCCATGAGCGACCTTGAAAATAGCCATGAGCGACCATTTTCAATAATATTAGAGGCTAAGACCTACGGATTTTTGACCAAGAAATGGTCTCCACTAGAAATCCAAGAATGTGATCTATGGCAAGGAAACATATGTGGGGTGAGGTGTATGAGCCTCTGGTCGATGATCAATGGCCACACAACCCCCATTTTTGCCGAAAATAGCCATGAATGACCATTTACATTAATACCGAAGGCTAACACCTACGGATTTTTGACCAAGAAATGGTCTCCACCAGAAATCCAAGAATGTGATCTACGACAAGGAAACATATGTGGGGTGAGGTGTATGAGCCTCTGGTCGATGATCAATGGCCACACAACCCCCATTTTGCCGAAAATAGCCATGAATGACCATTTTCAATAATACCGAAGGCTAACACGTACGAGTTTTTAACCAACAAATGGTTTCCACCAGAAATCCAAGAATGTAATCTATGGCAAGGAAACATATGTGGGGTGAGGTTTATGAGCCTCTAGTCGATGATAAATGGCCACACAACCCCCATTTTTTATGAAAATAGCCATGAGCGACCTTGAAAATAGCCATGAGCGACCATTTTCAATAATACTAGAGGCTAACACCTACGGATTTTAGACCAAGAAATGGTCTCCACCAGAAATCCAAGAATGTGATCTATGGCAAGGAAACATATGTGGGGTGAGGTGTATGAGCGTCTGGTCGATGATCAATGGCCACACAACCCCCATTTTTGTCGAAAATAGCCATGAACGACCATTTTCAATAATACCGAAGGCTAACACCTACGAAATTTTGACCAAGAAGTGGTCTCCACCAGAAATCCAAGAATGTGATTTATGGCAAGGAAACATATGTGGGGTGAGGTGTATGAGCCTCTGGTCAACGATCAATGGCCACACAACCCCCATTTTTTATGAAAATAGCCATGAGCGACCTTGAAAATAGCCATGAGCGACCATTTTCAATAATACTAGAGGCTAACACCTACGGATTTTAGACCAAGAAATGGTCTCCACCAGAAATCCAATAATGTGATCTATGGCAAGGAAACATATGTGGGGTGAGGTGTATGAGCGTCTGGTCGATGATCAATGGCCACACAACCCCCATTTTTGTCGAAAATAGCCATGAACGACCATTTTCAATAATACCGAAGGCTAACACCTACGGATTTTTGACCAAGAAATGGCCTCCACCAGAAATCCAAGAATGTGATCTATGGCAAGGAAACATATGTGGGGTGAGGTGTATGAGCCTCTGGTCGATGATCAATGGCCACACAACCCCCATTTTTGTCGAAAATAGCCATGAACGGCCATTTTCAATAATATCGAAGGCTAACACCTACGGATTTTTGACCAAGAAATGGTCTCCACCAGAAATCCAAGAATGTGATCTACGACAAGGAAACATATGTGGGGTGCGGTGTATGAGCCTCTGGTCGACGATCAATGGCCACACAACCCCCATTTTGCCGAAAATAGCCATGAATGACCATTTTCAATAATATCGAAGGCTAACACCTACGGATTTTTGACCAAGAAATGGTCTCCACCAGAAATCCAAGAATGTGATCTACGACAAGGAAACATATGTGGGGTGAGGTGTATGAGCCTCTGGTCGACGATCAATGGCCACACAAACCCATTTTGCCGAAAATAGCCATGAATGACCATTTTCAATAATACCGAAGGCTAACACGTACGAGTTTTTAACCAAGAAATGGTTTCCACCAGAAATCCAAGAATGTAATCTATGGCAAGGAAACATATGTGGGGTGAGGTTTATGAGCCTCTAGTCGATGATAAATGGCCACACAACCCCCATTTTTTATGAAAATAGCCATGAGCGACCTTGAAAATAGCCATGAGCGACCATTTTCAATAATACTAGAGGCTAACACCTACGGATTTTAGACCAAGAAATGGTCTCCACCAGAAATCCAAGAATGTGACCTATGGCAAGGAAACATATGTGGGGTGAGGTGTATGAGCGTCTGGTCGATGATCAATGGCCACACAACCCCCATTTTTGTCGAAAATAGCCATGAACGACCATTTTCAATAATACCGAAGGCTAACACCTACGGATTTTTTACCAAGAAATGGTCTCCACCAGAAATCCAAGAATGTGATCTATGGCAAGGAAACATATGTGGGGTGAGGTGTATGAGCCTCTAGTCGATGATCAATGGCCACACAACCCCCATTTTTGTCGAAAATAGCCATGAATGACCATTTTCAAAAATACCAAAGGCTAACACGTACGGATTTTTAACCAAGAAATGGTCTCCACCAGAAATCCAAGAATGTGATCTATGGCAAGGAAACATATGTGGGGTGAGGTGTACGAGCCTCTAGTCGATGATCAATGGCCACACAACCCCCATTTTGCCGAAAATAGCCATGAATGACCATTTTCAATAATACCGAAGGCTAACACGTACGAGTTTTTAACCAAGAAATGGTCTCCACCAGAAATCCAAGAATGTGATCTATGGCAAGGAAACATATGTGGGGTGAGGTGTATGAGCGTCTGGTCGATGATCAATGGCCACACAACCCCCATTTTTGTCGAAAATAGCCATGAACGACCATTTTCAATAATACCGAAGGCTAACACCTACGGATTTTTTACCAAGAAATGGTCTCCACCAGAAATCCAAGAATGTGATCTATGGCAAGGAAACATATGTGGGGTGAGGTGTATGAGCCTCTAGTCGATGATCAATGGCCACACAACCCCCATTTTTGTCGAAAATAGCCATGAATGACCATTTTCAAAAATACCAAAGGCTAACACGTACGGATTTTTAACCAAGAAATGGTCTCCACCAGAAATCCAAGAATGTGACCTATGGCAAGGAAACATATGTGGGGTGAGGTGTATGAGCGTCTGGTCGATGATCAATGGCCACACAACCCCCATTTTTGTCGAAAATAGCCATGAACGACCATTTTCAATAATACCGAAGGCTAACACCTACGGATTTTTAACCAAGAAATGGTCTCCACCAGAAATACAAGAATGTGATCTATGGCAAGGAAACATATGTGGGGTGAGGTGTATGAGCCTCTAGTCGATGATCAATGGCCACACAACCCCAATTTTTGTCGAAAATAGCCATGAATGACCATTTTCAAAAATACCAAAGGCTAACACGTACGGATTTTTAACCAAGAAATGGTCTCCACCAGAAATCCAAGAATGTGATCTATGGCAAGGAAACATATGTGGGGTGAGGTGTACGAGCCTCTGGTCGATGATCAATGGCCACACAACCCCCATTTTGCCGAAAATAGCCATGAATGACCATTTTCAATAATACCGAAGGCTAACACGTACGAGTTTTTAACCAAGAAATGGTCTCCACCAGAAATCCAAGAATGTGATCTATGGCAAGGAAACATATGTGGGGTGAGGTGTATGAGCGTCTGGTCGATGATCAATGGCCACACAACCCCCATTTTTGTCGAAAATAGCCATGAACGACCATTTTCAATAATACCGAAGGCTAACACCTACGGATTTTTTACCAAGAAATGGTCTCCACCAGAAATCCAAGAATGTGATCTATGGCAAGGAAACATATGTGGGGTGAGGTGTATGAGCCTCTAGTCGATGATCAATGGCCACACAACCCCCATTTTTGTCGAAAATAGCCATGAATGACCATTTTCAAAAATACCAAAGGCTAACACGTACGGATTTTTAACCAAGAAATGGTCTCCACCAGAAATCCAAGAATGTGATCTATGGCAAGGAAACATATGTGGGGTGAGGTGTACGAGCCTCTGGTCGATGATCAATGGCCACACAACCCCCATTTTGCCGAAAATAGCCATGAATGACCATTTTCAATAATACCGAAGGCTAACACGTACGAGTTTTTAACCAAGAAATGGTCTCCACCAGAAATCCAAGAATGTGATCTATGGCAAGGAAACATATGTGGGGTGAGGTGTATGAGCGTCTGGTCGATGATCAATGGCCACACAACCCCCATTTTTGTCGAAAATAGCCATGAACGACCATTTTCAATAATATCGAAGGCTAAAACCTACTGATTTTTGACCAAGAAATGGTCTCCACCAGAAATCCAAGAATGTGATCTACGACAAGGAAACATATGTGGGGTGAGGTGTATGAGCCTCTGGTCGACGATCAATGGCCACACAACCCCCATTTTGCCGAAAATAGCCATGAATGACCATTTTCAATAATATCGAAGGCTAACACCTACGGATTTTTGACCAAGAAATGGTCTCCACCAGAAATCCAAGAATGTGATCTACGACAAGGAAACATATGTGGGGTGTGGTGTATGAGCCTCTGGTCGACGATCAATGGCCACACAACCCCCATTTTGCCGAAAATAGCCATGAATGACCATTTTCAATAATACCGAAGGCTAACACGTACGAGTTTTTAACCAAGAAATGGTTTCCACCAGAAATCCAAGAATGTAATCTATGGCAATGAAACATATGTGGGGTGAGGTTTATGAGCCTCTAGTCGATGATAAATGGCCACACAACCCCCATTTTCTATGAAAATAGCCATGAGCGACCTTGAAAATAGCCATGAGCGACCATTTTCAATAATACTAGAGGCTAACACCTACGGATTTTAGACCAAGAAATGGTCTCCACCAGAAATCCAAGAATGTGATCTATGGCAAGGAAACATATGTGGGGTGAGGTGTATGAGCGTCTGGTCGATGATCAATGGCCACACAACCCCCATTTTTGTCGAAAATAGCCATGAACGACCATTTTCAATAATACCGAAGGCTAACACCTACGGATTTTTTACCAAGAAATGGTCTCCACCAGAAATCCAAGAATGTGATCTATGGCAAGGAAACATATGTGGGGTGAGGTGTACGAGCCTCTGGTCGATGATCAATGGCCACACAACCCCCATTTTGCCGAAAATAGCCATGAATGACCATTTTCAATAATACCGAAGGCTAACACGTACGAGTTTTTAACCAAGAAATGGTCTCCACCAGAAATCCTAGAATGTGATCTATGGCAAGGAAACATATGTGGGGTGAGGTGTATGAGCGTCTGGTCGATGATCAATGGCCACACAACCCCCATTTTTGTCGAAAATAGCCATGAATGACCATTTTCAAAAATACCAAAGGCTAACACGTACGGATTTTTAACCAAGAAATGGTCTCCACCAGAAATCCAAGAATGTGATCTATGGCAAGGAAACATATGTGGGGTGAGGTGTACGAGCCTCTGGTCGATGATCAATGGCCACACAACCCCCATTTTGCCGAAAATAGCCATGAATGACCATTTTCAATAATACCGAAGGCTAACACGTACGAGTTTTTAACCAAGAAATGGTCTCCACCAGAAATCCTAGAATGTGATCTATGGCAAGGAAACATATGTGGGGTGAGGTGTATGAGCGTCTGGTCGATGATCAATGGCCACACAACCCCCATTTTTGTCGAAAATAGCCATGAACGACCATTTTCAATAATACCGAAGGCTAACACCTACGGATTTTTGACCAAGAAATGGTCTCCACCAGAAATCCAAGAATGTGATCTATGGCAAGGAAACATATGTGGGGTGAGGTGCATGAGCCTATGGTCGACGATCAATGGCCACACAACCCTAATTTTTGTCGAAAATAGCCATGAACGACCATTTTCAATGACATTGAAGGCTAACACCTACGGATTTTTGACCAAGAAATGGTCTCCACCATAAATCCAAGAATGTGATCTATGGCAAGGAAACATATGTGTAGTGAGGTGTATGAGCCTCTGGTCGATGATCAATGGCCACACAACCCCCATTTTTGTCGAAAATAGCCATGAATGACCATTTACAATAATACCGAAGGCTAACACCTACGGATTTTTGACCAAGAAATGGTCTCCACCAGAAATCCAAGAATATGATCTATGGCAAGGAAACATATGTGGGGTGAGGTGTATGAGCCTCTGGTCGACGATCAATGGCCACACAACCCCCATTTTGCCGAAAATAGCCATGAATGACCATTTTCAATAATACCAAAGGCTAACACGTACGAGTTTTTAACCAAGAAATGGTCTCCACCAGAAATCCAAGAATGTAATATATGGCAAGGAAACATATGTGGGGTGAGGTTTATGAGCCTCTAGTCGATGATAAATGGCCACACAAGCTCCATTTTTTATGAAAATAGCCATGAGCGACCTTGAAAATAGCCATGAGCGACCATTTTCAATAATACTAGAGGCTAACACCTACGGATTTTAGACCAAGAAATGGTCTCCACCAGAAATCCAAGAATGTGATCTATGTCAAGGAAACATATGTGGGGTGAGGTGTATGAGCGTCTGGTCGATGATCAATGGCCACACAACCCCCATTTTTGTCGAAAATAGCCATGAATGACCATTTTCAATAATACCGAAGGCTAACACCTACGGATTTTTGACCAAGAAATGGTCTCCACCAGAAATCCAAGAATGTGATCTATGGCAAGGAAACATATGTGGGGTGAGGTGTATGAGCCTCTAGTCGATGATCAATGGCCACACAACCCCCATTTTTGTCGAAAATAGCCATGAATGATCATTTTCAAAAATACCAAAGGCTAACACGTACGGATTTTTGACCAAAGAAATGGTCTCCACCAGAAATCCAAGAATGTGATCTATGGCAAGGAAACATATGTGGGGTGAGGTGTACGAGCCTCTGGTCGATGATCAATGGCCACACAACCCCCATTTTGCCAAAAATAGCCATGAATGCCAATTTTCAATAATACCGAAGGCTAACACGTACGAGTTTTTAACCAAGAAATGGTTTCCACCAGAAATCCAAGAATGTAATCTATGGCAAGGAAACATATGTGGGGTGAGGTTTATGAGCCTCTAGTCGATGATAAATGGCCACACAACCCCCATTTTTTATGAAAATAGCCATGAGCGACCTTGAAAATAGCCATGAGCGACCATTTTCAATAATACTAGAGGCTAACACCTACGGATTTTAGACCAAGAAATGGTCTCCACCAGAAATCCAAGAATGTGATCTATGGCAAGGAAACATATGTGGGGTGAGGTGTATGAGCGTCTGGTCGATGATCAGTGGCCACACAACCCCCATTTTTGTCGAAAATAGCCATGAACGACCATTTTCAATAATACCGAAGGCTAACACCTACGGATTTTTGACCAAGAAATGGTCTCCACCAGAAATCCAAGAATGTGATCTATGGCAAGGAAACATATGTGGGGTGAGGTGTATGAGCCTCTGGTCGACGATCAATGGCCACACAACCCCCATTTTTTATGAAAATAGCCATGAGCGACCTTGAAAATAGCCATGAGCGACCATTTTCAATAATACTAGAGGCTAACACCTACGGATTTTAGACCAAGAAATGGTCTCCACCAGAAATCCAAGAATGTGATCTATGGCAAGGAAACATATGTGGGGTGAGGTGTATGAGCGTCTGGTCGATGATCAATGGCCACACAACCCCCATTTTGGTCGAAAATAGCAATGAACGACCATTTTCAATAATACCGAAGGCTAACACCTACGGATTTTTGACCAAGAAATGGTCTCCACCAGAAATCCAAGAATGTGATCTATGGCAAGGAAACATATGTGGGGTGAGGTGTATGAGCCTCTGGTCGATGATCAATGGCCACACAACCCCCATTTTTGTCGAAAATAGCCATGAACGACCATTTTCAATAATATCGAAGGCTAACACCTACGGATTTTTGACCAAGAAATGGTCTCCACCAGAAATCCAAGAATGTGATGTACGACAAGGAAACATATGTGGGGTGAGGTGTATGAGCCTCTGGTCGACGATCAATGGCCACACAACCCCCATTTTGCCGAAAATAGCCATGAATGACCATTTTCAATAATATCGAAGGCTAACACCTACGGATTTTAGACCAAGAAATGGTCTCCACCAGAAATCCAAGAATGTGATCTATGGCAAGGAAACATATGTGGGGTGAGGTGTATGAGCGTCTGGTCGATGATCAATGGCCACACAACCCCCATTTTTGTCGAAAATAGCCATGAACGACCATTTTCAATAATACCGAAGGCTAACACCTACGGATTTTTTACCAAGAAATGGTCTCCACCAGAAATCCAAGAATGTGATCTATGGCAAGGAAACATATGTGGGGTGAGGTGTATGAGCCTCTAGTCGATGATGAATGGCCACACAACCCCCATTTTTTATGAAAATAGCCATGAATGACCATTTTCAAAAATACCAAAGGCTAACACGTACGGATTTTTTACCAAGAAATGGTCTCCACCAGAAATCCAAGAATGTGATCTATGGCAAGGAAACATATGTGGGGTGAGGTGTACGAGCCTCTGGTCGATGATCAATGGCCACACAACCCCCATTTTGCCGAAAATAGCCATGAATGACCATTTTCAATAATACCGAAGGCTAACACGTACGAGTTTTTAACCAAGAAATGGTCTCCACTAGAAATCCAAGAATGTGATCTATGGCAAGGAAACATATGTGGGGTGAGGTGTATGAGCGTCTGGTCGATGATCAATGGCCACACAACCCCCATTTTTGTCGAAAATAGCCATGAACGACCATTTTCAATAATACCGAAGGCTAACACCTACGGATTTTTGACCAAGAAATGGTCTCCACCAGAAATCCAAGAATTTGATCTATGGCAAGGAAACATATGTGGGGTGAGGTGTATGAGCCTCTGGTCGACGATCAATGGCCACACAACCCTAATTTTTGTCGAAAATAGCCATGAACGACCATTTTCAATGACACTGAAGGCTAACACCTACGGATTTTTGACCAAGAAATGGTCTCCACCATAAATCCAAGAATGTGATCTATGGCAAGGAAACATATGTGTAGTGAGGTGTATGAGACTCTGGTCGATGATGAATGGCCACACAACCCCCATTTTTGTCGAAAATAGCCACGAATGACCATTTACAATAATACCGAAGGCTAACACCTACGGATTTTTGACCAAGAAATGGTCTCCACCAGAAATCCAAGAATGTGATCTATGGCAAGGAAACATATGTGGGGTGAGGTGTATGAGCCTCTGGTCGACGATCAATGGCCACACAACCCCCATTTTGCCGAAAATAGCCATGAATGACCATTTTCAATAATACCGAAGGCTAACACCTACGGATTTTTGACCAAGAAATGGTCTCCACCAGAAATCCAAGAATGTGATCTATGGCAAGGAAACATATGTGGGGTGAGGTGTATGAGCCTCTAGTCGATGATCAATGGCCACACAACCCCCATTTTTGTCAAAAATAGCCATGAATGACCATTTTCAAAAATACCAAAGGCTAACACGTACGGATTTTTGACCAAGAAATGGTCTCCACCAGAAATCCAAGAATGTGATCTATGGCAAGGAAACATATGTGGGGTGAGGTGTACGAGCCTCTGGTCGATGATCAATGGCCACACAACCCCCATTTTGCCGAAAATAGCCATGAATGATCATTTTCAATAATACCGAAGGCTAACACGTAGGAGTTTTTAACCAAGAAATGGTTTCCACCAGAAATCCAAGAATGTAATCTATGGCAAGGAAACATATGTGGGGTGAGGTTTATGAGCCTCTGGTCGATGATGAATGGCCACACAACCCCATTTTTGTCGAAAATAGCCATGAACGACCATTTTCAATAATACCAAAGGCTAACACCTACGGATTTTTGACCAAGAAATGGTCTCCACCAGAAATCCAAGAATGTGATCTATGGCAAGGAAACATATGTGGGGTGAGGTGTATGAGCCTCTGGTCGATGATCAATGGCCACACAACCCCCATTTTTGTCGAAAATAGCCATGAACGACCATTTTCAATAATATCGAAGGCTAACACCTACGGATTTTTGACCAAGAAATGGTCTCCACCAGAAATCCAAGAATGTGATCTATGGCAAGGAAACATATGTGGGGTGAGGTGTATGAGCCTCTGGTCGACGATCAATGGCCACACAACCCTAATTTTTGTCGAAAATAGCCATGAACGACCATTTTCAATAATACCGAAGGCTAACACGTACGAGTTTTTAACCAAGAAATGGTTTCCACCAGAAATCCAAGAATGTAATCTATGGCAAGGAAACATATGTGGGGTGAGGTGTATGAGCCTCTGGTCGACGATCAATGGCCACACAACCCTAATTTTTGTCGAAAATAGCCATGAACGACCATTTTCAATGACACTGAAGGCTAACACCTACGGATTTTTGACCAAGAAATGGTCTCCACCATAAATCCAAGAATGTAATCTATGGCAAGGAAACATATGTGGGGTGAGGTTTATGAGCCTCTGGTCGAAGATCAATGGCCACACAACCCCCATTTTTGTCGAAAATAGCCATGAATGACCATTTTCAAAAATACCAAAGGCTAACACCTACGGATTTTTGCCCAAAAAATGGTCTCCACCAGAAATCAAAGAATGTGATCTATGGCAAGGAAACATATGTGGGGTGAGGTGTATGAGCCTCTGGTCGACGATCAATGGCCACACAACCCTAATTTTTGTCGAAAATAGCCATGAAAGACCATTTTCAATGACACTGAAGGCTAACACCTACGGATTTTTGACCAAGAAATGGTCTCCACCATAAATCCAAGAATGTGATCTATGGCAAGGAAACATATGTGTAGTGAGGTGTATGAGCCTCTGGTCGAAGATCAATGGCCACACAACCCCCATTTTTGTCGAAAATAGCCATGAATGACCATTTACAATAATACCGAAGACTAACACCTACGGATTTTTGACCAAGAAATGGTCTCCACCAGAAATCCAAGAATGTGATCTATGGCAAGGAAACATATGTGGGGTGAGGTGTACGAGCCTCTGGTCGATCATCAATGGCCACACAACCCCCATTTTTGTCGAAAATAGCCATGAACGACCATTTTCAATGACACTGAAGGCTAACACCTACAGATTTTTGACCAAGAAATGGTCTCCACCAGAAATCCAAGAATGTGATCTATGGCAAGGAAACATATGTGGGGTGAGGTGTACGAGCCTCTGGTCGATGATCAATGGCCACACAACCCCCATTTTGCCGAAAATAGCCATGAACGACCATTTTCAATAATACCGAAGGCTAACACGTACGAGTATTTAACCAAGAAATGGTCTCCACCAGAAATCCAAGAATGTGATCTATGGCAAGGAAACATATGTGGGGTGAGGTTTATGAGCCTCTAGTCGATGATAAATGGCCACACAACCCCCATTTTTTATGAAAATAGCCATGAGCGACCATTTTGAATAATACTAGAGGCTAACACCTACGGATTTTAGGCCAAGAAATGGTCTCCACCAGAAATCCAAGAATGTGATCTACGACAAGGAAACATATGTGGGGTGAGGTGTATGAGCCTCTGGTCGACGATCAATGGCCACACAACCCCCATTTTGCCGAAAATAGCCATGAACGACCATTTTCAATAATACCGAAGGCTAACACGTACGAGTTTTTGACCAAGAAATGGTCTCCACCAAAAATCCAAGAATGTGATCTATGGCAAGGAAACATATGTGGGGTGAGATTTATGAGCCTCTAGTCGATGATAAATGGCCACACAACCTCCATTTTGCCGAAAATAGCCATGAATGACCATTTTCAATAATACCGAAGGCTAACACCTACGGATTTTTGACCAAGAAATGGTCTCCACCAGAAATCCAAGAATGTGATCTATGGCAAGGAAACATATGTGGGGTGAGGTGTATGAGCCTCTGGTCGACGATCAATGGCCACACAACCCTAATTTTTGTCGAAAATAGCCATGAACGACCATTTTCAATGACACTGAAGGCTAACACCTACGAATTTTTGACCAAGAAATGGTCTCCACCATAAATCCAAGAATGTGATCTATGGCAAGGAAACATATGTGGGGTGAGGTGTATGAGCCTCTGGTCGACGATCAATGGCCACACAACCCTAATTTTTGTCGAAAATAGCCATGAACGACCATTTTCAATGACACTGAAGGCTAACACCTACGGATTTTTGACCAAGAAATGGTCTCCACCAGAAATCCAAGAATGTGATCTACGACAAGGAAACATATGTGGGGTGAGGTGTATGAGCCTCTGTCGACGATCAATGGCCACACAACCCCCATTTTGCCGAAAATAGCCATGAATGACCATTTTCAATAATATCGAAGGCTAACACCTACGGATTTTTGACCAAGAAATGGTCTCCACCAGAAATCCAAGAATGTGATCTACGACAAGGAAACATATGTGGGGTGAGGTGTATGAGCCTCTGGTCGACGATCAATGGCCACACAACCCCCATTTTGCCGAAAATAGCCATGAATGACCATTTTCAATAATATCGAAGGCTAACACGTACGGATTTTTGACCAAGAAATGGTCTCCACCAGAAATCCAAGAATGTGATCTATGGCAAGGAAACATATGTGGGGTGAGGTGTATGAGCGTCTGGTCGATGATCAATGGCCACACAACCCCCATTTTTGTCGAAAATAGCCATGAACGACCATTTTCAATAATATCGAAGGCAAACACCTACGGATTTTTGACCAAGAAATGGTCTCCACCAGAAATCCAAGAATGTGATCTACGACAAGGAAACATATGTGGGGTGAGGTGTATGAGCCTCTGGTCGACGATCAATGGCCACACAACCCCCATTTTGCCGAAAATAGCCATGAACGACCATTTTCAATAATATCGAAGGCTAACACGTACGGATTTTTGACCAAGAAATGGTCTCCACCATAAATCCAAGAATGTGATCTATGGCAAGGAAACATATGTGGGGTGAGGTGTATGAGCGTCTGGTCGATGATCAATGGCCACACAACCCCCATTTTTGTCGAAAATAGCCATGAACGACCATTTTCAATAATATCGAAGGCTAACACCTACGGATTTTTGACCAAGAAATGGTCTCCACCAGAAATCCAAGAATGTGATCTACGACAAGGAAACATATGTGGGGTGAGGTGTATGAGCCTCTGGTCGACGATCAATGGCCACACAACCCCCATTTTTGTCGAAAATAGCCATGAATGACCATTTTCAAAAATACCAAAGGCTAACACGTACGGATTTTTGACCAAGAAATGGTCTCCACCAGAAATCCAAGAATGTGATCTATGGCAAGGAAACATATGTGGGGTGAGGTGTATGAGCCTCTGGTCGATGATCAATGGCCACACAACCCCCATTTTTGTCGAAAATAGCCATGAATGACCATTTACAATAATACCGAAGGCTAACACCTACGGATTTTTGACCAAGAAATGGTCTCCATAAGAAATCCAAGAATGTGATCTATGGCAAGGAAACATATGTGGGGTGAGGTGTATGAGCCTCTGGTCGATGATCAATGGCCACACAACCCCCATTTTTGTCGAAAATAGCCATGAACGACCATTTTCAATAATACCGAAGGCTAACACCTACAAGTTTTTGACCAAGAAATGGTCTCCACCAAAAATCCAAGAATGTGATCTATGGCAAGGAAACATATGTGTAGTGAGGTGTACGAGCCTCTGGTCGATGATCAATGGCCACACAACCCCCATTTTTGTCGAAAATAGCCATGAATGACCATTTTCAATAATACCGAAGGCTAACACCTACGGATTTTTGACCAAGAAATGGTCTCCACCAGAAATCCAAGAATGTGATCTATGGCAAGGAAACATATGTGGGGTGAGGTGTACGAGCCTCTGGTCGATGATCAATGGCCACAGAACCCCCATTTTGCCGAAAATAGCCATGAACGACCATTTTCAATAATACCGAAGGCTAACACGTACGAGTTTTTGACCAAGAAATGGTCTCCACCAAAAATCCAAGAATGTGATCTATGGCAAGGAAACATATGTGTAGTGAGGTGTACGAGCCTTTGGTTGATGATCAATGGCCACACAACCCCCATTTTGCCGAAAATAGCCATGAATGACCATTTTCAATAATACCGAAGGCTAACACCTACGGATTTTTGACCAAGAAATGGTCTCCACCAGAAATCCAAGAATGTGATCTATGGCAAGGAAACATATGTGGGGTGAGGTGTATGAGCGTCTGGTCGATGATCAATGGCCACACAACCCCCATTTTGCCGAAAATAGCCATGAATGACCATTTTCAATAATACCGAAGGCTAACACCTACGGATTTTTGACCAAGAAATGGTCTCCACCAGAAATCCAAGAATGTGATCTATGGCAAGGAAACATATGTGGGGTGAGGTGTATGAGCGTCTGGTCGATGATCAATGGCCACACAACCCCCATTTTTGTCGAAAATAGCCATGAATGACCATTTTCAATAATACCGAAGGCTAACACCTACGGATTTTTGACCAAGAAATGGTCTCCACCAGAAATCCAAGAATGTGATCTTTGGCAAGGAAACATATGTGGGGTGAGGTGTATGAGCCTCTGGTCGATGATCAATGGCCACACAACCCCCATTTTGCCGAAAATAGCCATGAACGACCATTTTCAATAATACCGAAGGCTAACACGTACGAGTTTTTAACCAAGAAATGGTCTCCACCAGAAATCCAAGAATGTGATCTATGGCAAGGAAACATATGTGGGGTGAGGTTTATGAGCCTCTAGTCGATGATAAATGGCCACACAACCCCCATTTTTTATGAAAATAGCCATGAGCGACCTTGAAAATAGCCATGAGCGACCATTTTCAATAATACAAGAGGCTAACACCTACGGATTTTAGACCAAGAAATGGTCTCCACCAGAAATCCAAGAATGTGATCTATGGCAAGGAAACATATGTGGGGTGAGGTGTATGAGCGTCTGGTCGATGATCAATGGCCACACAACCCCCATTTTTGTCGAAAATAGCCATGAACGACCATTTTCAATAATACCGAAGGCTAACACCTACGGATTTTTGACCAAGAAATGGTCTCCACCAGAAATCCAAGAATGTGATCTATGGCAAGGAAACATATGTGGGGTGAGGTGTATGAGCCTCTGGTCGACGATCAATGGCCACACAACCCTAATTTTTGTCGAAAATAGCCATGAACGACCATTTTCAATGACACTGAAGGCTAACACCTACGGATTTTTGACCAAGAAATGGTCTCCACCAGAAATCCAAGAATGTGATCTACGACAAGGAAACGTATGTGGGGTGAGGTGTATGAGCCTCTGTCGACGATCAATGGCCACACAACCCCCATTTTGCCGAAAATAGCCATGAATGACCATTTTCAATAATATCGAAGGCTAACACCTACGGATTTTTGACCAAGAAATGGTCTCCACCAGAAATCCAAGAATGTGATCTACGACAAGGAAACATATGTGGGGTGAGGTGTATGAGCCTCTGGTCGACGATCAATGGCCACACAACCCCCATTTTGCCGAAAATAGCCATGAATGACCATTTTCAATAATATCGAAGGCTAACACGTACGGATTTTTGACCAAGAAATGGTCTCCACCAGAAATCCAAGAATGTGATCTATGGCAAGGAAACATATGTGGGGTGAGGTGTATGAGCCTCTGGTCGATGATCAATGGCCACACAACCCCCATTTTTGTCGAAAATAGCCATGAATGACCATTTACAATAATACCGAAGGCTAACACCTACGGATTTTTGACCAAGAAATGGTCTCCACCAGAAATCCAAGAATGTGATCTATGGCAAGGAAACATATGTGGGGTGAGGTGTATGAGCCTCTGGTCGATGATCAATGGCCACACAACCCCCATTTTTGTCGAAAATAGCCATGAACGACCATTTTCAATAATACCGAAGGCTAACACGTACGAGTTTTTGACCAAGAAATGGTCTCCACCAAAAATCCAAGAATGTGATCTATGGCAAGGAAACATATGTGTAGTGAGGTGTACGAGCCTCAGGTCGATGATCAATGGCCACACAACCCCCATTTTTGTCGAAAATAGCCATGAATGACCATTCTCAATAATACCGAAGGCTAACACCTACGGATTTTTGACCAAGAAATGGTCTCCGCCAGAAATCCAAGAATGTGATCTATGGCAAGGAAACATATGTGGGGTGAGGTGTACGAGCCTCTGGTCGATGATCAATGGCCACAGAACCCCCATTTTGCCGAAAATAGCCATGAACGACCATTTTCAATAATACCGAAGGCTAACACGTACGAGTTTTTGACCAAGAAATGGTCTCCACCAAAAATCCAAGAATGTGATCTATGGCAAGGAAACATATGTGTAGTGAGGTGTACGAGCCTTTGGTTGATGATCAATGGCCACACAACCCCAATTTTTGTCGAAAATAGCCATGAATGACCATTTTCAATAATACCGAAGGCTAACACCTACGGATTTTTGACCAAGAAATGGTCTCCACCAGATATCCAAGAATGTGCTCTATGGCAAGGAAACATATGTGGGGTGAGGTGTACGAGCCTCTGGTCGATGATCAATGGCCACACAACCCCCATTTTGCCGAAAATAGCCATGAACGACCATTTTCAATAATACCGAAGGCTAACACGTACGAGTTTTTAACCAAGAAATGGTCTCCACCAGAAATCCAAGAATGTGATCTATGGCAAGGAAACATATGTGGGGTGAGGTTTATGAGCCTCTAGTCGATGATAAATGGCCACACAACCCCCATTTTTTATGAAAATAGCCATGAGCGACCTTGAAAATAGCCATGAGCGACCATTTTCAATAATACAAGAGGCTAACACCTACGGATTTTAGACCAAGAAATGGTCTCCACCAGAAATCCAAGAATGTGATCTTTGGCAAGGAAACATTTGTGGGGTGAGGTGTATGAGCGTCTAGTCGATGATCAATGGCCACACAACCCCCATTTTTGTCGAAAATAGCCATGAACGACCATTTTCAATAATACCGAAGGCTAACACCTACGGATTTTTGACCAAGAAATGGTCTCCACCAGAAATCCAAGAATGTGATCTATGGCAAGGAAACATATGTGGGGTGAGGTGTATGAGCCTCTGGTCGACGATCAATGGCCACACAACCCTAATTTTTGTCGAAAATAGCCATGAACGACCATTTTCAATGACACTGAAGGCTAACACCTACGGATTTTTGACCAAGAAATGGTCTCCACCAGAAATCCAAGAATGTGATCTACGACAAGGAAACATATGTGGGGTGAGGTGTATGAGCCTCTGGTCGACGATCAATGGCCACACAACCCCCATTTTGCCGAAAATAGCCATGAATGACCATTTTCAATAATATCGAAGGCTAACACCTACGGATTTTTGACCAAGAAATGGTCTCCACCAGAAATCCAAGAATGTGATCTACAACAAGGAAACATATGTGGGGTGAGGTGTATGAGCCTCTAGTCGACGATCAATGGCCACACAACCCCCATTTTGCCGAAAATAGCCATGAATGACCATTTTCAATAATACCGAAGGCTAACACGTACGAGTTTTTAAGCAAGAAATGGTTTCCACCAGAAATCCAAGAATGTAATCTATGGCAAGGAAACATATGTGGGGTGAGGTTTATGAGCCTCTAGTCGATGATAAATGGCCACACAACCCCCATTTTTTTATGAAAATAGCCATGAGCGACCTTGAAAATAGCCATGAGCGACCATTTTCAATAATACTAGAGGCTAACACCTACGGATTTTAAACCAAGAAATGGTCTCCACCAGAAATCCAAGAATGTGATCTATGGCAAGGAAACATATGTGGGGTGAGGTGTATGAGCGTCTGGTCGATGATCAATGGCCACACAACCCCCATTTTTGTCGAAAATAGCCATGAACGACCATTTTCAATAATACCGAAGGCTAACACGTACGAGGTTTTAACCAAGAAATGGTTTCCACCAGAAATCCAAGAATGTAATCTATGGCAAGGAAACATATGTGGGGTGAGGTGTATGAGCCTCTGGTCGATGATCAATGGCCACACAACCCCCATTTTTGTCGAAAATAGCCATGAACGACCATTTGTGGGGGTTGTGTGGCCATTGATCATCGACCAGAGGCTCGTACACCTCACCCCACATATGTTTCCTTGCCATAGATCACATTCTTGGATTTCTGGTGGAGACCATTTCTTGGTCAAAAATCCGTACGTGTTAGCCTTTGGTATTTTTGAAAATGGTCATTCATGGCTATTTTCGACAAAAATGGGGGTT
>JAOPSE010001650.1:0-123940 GCA_029449295.1 Zea luxurians
CCCCGTCCCTTGTTAAAGACGTTTATGCCCTCGAGTACCCGGTCTATCCCCAGAATATTCCCACGAGAGGGGGTTACAGTCTGTCATTACATAAAAGGCTATTATAGACGCGGCCCGTAACATGTTTATCCGTGCGGGGCCTGTCATAGTGGGCCAAATCCTACTTGGGCCTCCGGAAGAGGTGAGGACGCGGGTCCCGTAGACTTCGACGGAGCCTTCGTCTTGCAACGGAGAGAATGAAGGGGGACCACGCTGGTCTTCATCCACGTGACGCTCTCGGCTTGTTCGGGCGTGCTATGGATGTGGACATCGTCGATGAAGGGAGGCAACGAAGACTTTGAGCGAAGGGTGGCGTGTTCGCCTTCGCCCCAACAGTGCCATCTAGCTATTTGTGCTGTGATAGCCATTTTATCCTTCTTTTGCGAGCGTGGTCGTTTTTTGTGCTTTGGCATTTGTTGTGATCATCATCAAATGGTTGAGGATAACAATATTGTAGACCCCACAGCTGTTGTTTTTTACGAAGCAATGGAAAAGACCAACGTTGAAAAAATCACCAATGAGATATTGGTTGGGCTATCTGGGGATTCCAGCGACAGTGATAGCTTTGATGTGGAGAGTGGAAATGAAGATACCGAAGATTAGCCAGTGGAGGCCGAGCCATGTTGTTTTTGGAAAGTCTAGTGTTAAACGAGGATAGATTGAAGGGATGTGTTGGGGGCCTTCCTCTTCCGAAGGTCCTCAAAAATTTAACTAACATGTTTTTTAGTATAACAGACTATTACAGGAGGCTTCGGCTTTGAGATGAAGGTGTGCATGGTATGAAGGTGTGATCTGAAGGAAGGACAAACATTGCCGAAGATGTGGCTGAAGAAGCTTCGGCTTAGCACGATGACGATGGTGAAAGGTGAAACCGACTTAAAGGAGAAAAGACTGCTCAGTCCTCGACAACTTGCCTTATGGTCAACAATAAATGTCAGGGTCATGAATGTAATTTTGTCTAGACTGTGTCCTGTGCCTATAAATAGATGAACAGTAACACTGTATTGTTCACGCTGACTTGTAATCACTCTCGCGTCACTCTCGCTTTTTCACCTTCTGTCAAGCCGAAGATACAAATGTAATATAAATGTTATTGATGCTTATTCATGCTTATAAAATAAGAATATGAATGGTCCAATAATTTGAAATGATTATTCATATTCTCTGTGTTTCATATGTCTCTGTTTACATCTTTGCCTACT
Organism: Zea luxurians; assembly: GCA_029449295.1. Classification (NCBI taxonomy): domain Eukaryota; kingdom Viridiplantae; phylum Streptophyta; class Magnoliopsida; order Poales; family Poaceae; genus Zea; species Zea luxurians. The sequence goes on from JAOPSE010001650.1 coordinate 1,242, forward strand.
GAAATGATGAAGGTATGTCCTTCATGACCTTCGTCTGAAGATCATTATATCCCAAGGGAGATAATGCTTCGAAGGACGAAGGTCTCTAATCATTAACAATTATGTTGCTTTGTTCTTGGTGTATAGCATTCGAGAGCAAGGACCAACATTGGCGCCCACCTCAGGTGAACTCATTCGACCACCTTCGGCAACCATCGACCTTCGTCATGCCACCGAAGAAGACATCAGCGCCAGGGGCTGCATTGCAGCCACTGGACGTTAATCAAGAAACGTTACGTGAAGCTAGGAGCCAGAAGAGGAAGGCTACCAGTCCGACACCTCAGGAGGAGGAACTGGACCAAGAAATCAGGGATCTCGAAGCTATTCATCAACAGGTCCAAAAGAAGAGAGAGAAATTGCTTCAGCTCACCGATCTCTAGAGGAAATTGATGAGGCTACCGAAGAAAAGCGTCACCTCACCCAGGATGAACAAGACCGAAGGCCCCAGCATAGGGAGCTTCGATAAGAGAATTCATACAATGATGATTAATCGTATGGTGATTTTCATCATGACAATTTTGCTTTCGATGATGCTTCTCCTTTGGCAGCAGAATTGCAGGCTACCCCATGGCCCCCATCATACAAACCACCTCAGCTTCCTATGTATGATGGGCACTCAGACCCGAAGTTGTTCCTGATGAGCTACGAAGCAACCATATCTTCATATGGGGGCAATACTGCAGTCATGGCGAAATCCTTCGTCATGGCAGTCGAAAGCGTAGCACAAACTTGGTACTCTTCTTATAACACCTCTGGTGTTACTGGCACTAAAACTTGAGCATAACATCATGTGCATTGACATTTCATGTGTTTGTTACACCTAGAATGCATTCACTAGGTAGAATTTTCAAACAAGTTGTAATGATATGACTTGAAGAGTGCTTAACCTTAGGGTAGGGTACTTTACCCTAAAATTAGGGCCTATGGATTAAAGTGAAGCTAAAATAAGTAAAAATATCATAAGCCATGAGAAATGTTCACAAGGTATCACATTTGATGAACTTTAGTGGCACAAAAACCCTGAAGTACTCAAAACCCTAAAAGGAACCCTAGAAAACCCTAATTGAAACCCTAGGGGGGTAAATGCAAATTTTGTGCACTTTTGGACCAATGTGCCAATAACAAAGTGATAGAATACCACAAACCATGTAACTTTCATATTGAAGGATTTTCAAGTAATGTGGAGGAATTTGGACTCATTTGCAAAAGTACCCCTTGAGCACTATGTGGTTAAGTCTGAAATTCAGTGTATTGAAGTCAACTTTGGAGCCCTATATCTTTTTATTCATGGGGATTTTGCCCTAGGTCAATGTAGCAAACTTGTAGAGCTATGTTAGGGGTACAAGTTTGATTAAGTGACTATGCCCTGGTGTTGTACATACATTGGAGATAAATGGACATAAAGTCGGGCTGTCAGTCAACTCTGAGTCTGAATTTTTACTAACAGTGACCTGGGATGAACTTTGGAAGCGATTTTGAGTAGGAACCAGGAAGTATTTAATTATGATTGCTATAGCAGAATCAAAGCTAGTTTATAGAGCTACAACTTTGGTGCAGATGGATCAATAGCTCTCCACATGAAAAATGGAGAATGGAGCTTCTCAATCTGCTCTGTCAGGCGCACTGAAGGGAATTCGCATGGTACAATAACTGAAAAAGATCAGTAGATGCACTGAACCTCGCCACTAGTGACCTCACGCTAGGATTCACGTAGGCGCTACGATTCGCGCCCAGTAAAGCGCGGATAACGACCCCTGGTGAAAAGAACTCGCGCGTGGATGAAGTTGGGGCACTCTGGTCGCCCTGTCGTCCCATCCACTTGCGCCGCGATGTTGAAGGGTGGAATTAGGTGTCTTCCAAGCTAGAGCCCTGGTCGTTGAGTGTCTTGGCCGGTACAGGTTTGCCGGAAGGCATACTCACCGGTGATCACCATCGAGGACATGTCGTTGCGAAGAAATAGAACTCCGATGGCCTAACTGTGAATGTCAGTGACACAACTAAATAGTGAAAAGGGTTCTTAACCAGTTATTCAAATAGCCAGGGTCCCGTGTGCAAAGATGACATCGCAGGCGCGCGCGGGCGTGTTTCGCTTGGACGTGGGCCGGTTCGGGCTGGTTTTAGCCCATCACTGTTCCTCCTTTTTCCTTTTCTTTTTACTACCAGACTTAGAAAATTGTAGGAAATTCTAGGAAAATGATAAAAATATGAGACCAATTTTACTAGACTCCTAAATTCCTCTAGTATCTAATAAAAATAGTTCCATGATTTTTAGCCCCAACCATGAATTATTTAGTATTTAAAAGGGCCTAAACCTAGACTTTTGGAATTTTAGAAATTACTGGATAGCTCTAAAAACCATAAAACTTTTTGGGTAAGCTTAATATGATAATTAGAGTCCTTGGGTGAAGTTTGACATATTTTGAACATTGTTTGATCCCCAAACCCAAAACCCTAGCTTTCTAAGTAATATTTACCTTACTCTAGTGGAATACTGACTCAGAAAACACTAGCTTCCCTGATGTACCGTGAAGGAAAGTTGTATTCAAGATACAACTTCATGTATCTCTATTATAATTGCATATTCATAGCATCACATGAGCATTCATGTTTATGTATGGTTATGTATAGAAAATGAACAAGAAATAAGTGTCGAAGAAGAAAAGACTGCACCACCAACTGAAACTCCACCTGCTGGGCATTGTTTTTATTTTGATATCTGTGGAACAGATCCCGAATCCCCTACAACACAAGGCAAGCCCCAGTGCATTTACCTTTCCCTGTGATTTTAAAACTCTTTGTCACTTGAATGATGCATTAGGTGATAGGAGTTGAGTGCTATACAATTGCTGCATTTCCTTCCTTGAAGTTGACTACCATTCCTTGATTACCTATTTTATTAAAAGGTTTTGTGATGCTTAGTCTTGCTTTAGAAAACAAAAATATTTTGTTTTTAACAAAAGATGATGCTTAGATGGAATGGGATGTTTTCAAAAATAAAACTTGATGGTGGATCCATCATGGTCGTGATGGGTTCAACATCGGACAAGATGTACCTCTTTCAGGTACCAAATTTTGGGATTGAAAATGATAAAGACGAGATCGGACGGGTGACTTGCATGAGAAGGAAGTCTTGGTGTAGTGTCTCCGTATGAGTCGATTAAGGACTGTGTCGATGTAGGCTTGCTGATTGATGACCTTTTTAACCGGCCACATGCCTCGTCATGGGTAAGCTTTGCCTCAAGCAGACCAATACCAGAAAGGCCAACACACAATGGGAGTGGAGAGATGGTGAGAGTAGCGTGTACCCTCCGTGGTAAGAGGCTGGACAGTGGTGTATCTGTGCTCCCGATTGGCGTGAACCTGGTCTGGTCTTGAGAACCCCGGTGGCGAGTTGACATATGCAAGGGTTAAGTGCTACATATGTCGTGTGGTTGGAGATCCCCCGCTGGGTATTAATCGATTTGGATCGCTGTTACTTCTCGAACATGAAGACTTGGTCACTGCCCTACACGTAGCAATCCAGTAAAGTAAAAGGGTGATAAAAGACGGCTAGCGCAGGCCAAGTGCTTGAACTAGGGTAGAAAGAACTCTAGCTACAGGTAATGACTTGATAATAAAACTAGATTTTTAAGGATCCACTGTTAGTAAGCAATTCTGTAAACAGAGTCCTTGATTCTTGAATAGCCTTACCTTGACTCCCTCAAGCCAGCACATCCTTGAGAGTCTTTTTTTTGTTTGGTAAGACTTGCGAAAGTACACTCCGTACTTAGGGTTTTCGAACCTATGTTGTTGTAGGTGAGGAGATAGTAGAGTTTTGCTTTTTCTGTTCAAAGGTGGTACCCAAAGACGAGCCCCAGCAGTGAAGTCAGTCGTGGGAGGACGTTGGCCTCGCACTTTGAAAACAATAAACTTATGTGCGGGAGGGTGTTTTGCCTCCCTGGTCTATAATAATAATACTTTATACACTCTTAATACCCTGGTATTGTAATAATAATACTCTCTCTATATTTAATGAATGTAAATTAAGTTATTGTAAATTGCTTCCGCTTATTCTTTCCTCCGATGTGATGTAATATCTGCGTGACTGGTGAAGCGCTCTTGGGCAAAATTATGAGGATACAGTTACCGAACTTGTCAAGTGATTATGTGCATCTACTGGGTTGTCCAAGGTCCTTAGGACAAGGACAAACGTAGGTGGGCCTAATACCTTGGGATGTTCCATCACAGCTGGTATCGGAGCGAAACCCATCTCTCGAGATATTACGTTACCTTACCACTTTCGGGTAGTCCCTTATCTTGTAGAATTGGGTAACAGAGTGCAATATATAGGAAGTTAAGGGTCAACGAAGGTTGATTCCATAATTATTAGAATATGCATGCATCATGTTAAGAATATACTAATAAATGTTCCCCTCTTATGGAGACATGGTGCGTACAAGGAAAACAGCACGCAAATCTACTGGACCTTTTGGCATGCCTCGTCATTAGCTAGCCCCTAGACATGAAGGGAGTAGTAGTGGCAGCAATGACCCAATTGGAGACCTAGAAGCCAGGGTGGAACAACTTCGGTCCGAGTTACGTCACAGGAATAGGGCACGGGAGCAGGATAGCCAGCGTATAGCTGAATTGTCAGTTGACGTCAGCCGCATGCAATATGATATTTTAGAATGGGATTCGGCCATTGATTGGGTCGTTAACTCGCGTTCAATCACTTGGGATCGTGAATCAAAAGCTCGAGCTCGTGTGGCAGAGCTTAGTGCGGCCCTTGACAGCCTGCAAGTGTAATGTAATACTTTACATGAAGAAGTACATTACTGTATGCTCGACTGCATCCGAACGTGCCTTCTGACGCTGCTGCAATGGAAGCTGGACCATTGAGAACAGCAAATGAAGGACCTGATGTGGAGTTGGACCTTTTTAGGCTCCCTCCTTCCATGAACCTTGCTGACGAACGGTCTCCTGCAGTAGGAAATGAAGCAACAAAGGATGACGAAGACTAGAATAGTAGTTTAGATATTATACTTATGTAAAATAAGTACTAAAGTTAAGTTGTACAATGGAGTCTGTATAATTATTAAATTTTGGTAATGTAATATGATGGTGTATGTTGACATGTTATATTTTTTCCAAATGTTTCTTTGCCTTAGATGCCATCACAGACTCGCGCACATGATGGTGCGGGGACTTCCCGCGGTAGGGAGGATACTCCTAACCCACCTCCAGTACCACCAATTTTGGCTGAGGCTATTGCTACCCTGGTCAATGCCACTGCGGATAATACGCGATTCTTGCACGAAATGGTAGGCAATCAGTTCCAACAGCATGGAGGCAGAGCTCCTCCTCAAGGACCGCGTGAAACTACATATTTGGAATTTTCTGAGACTCGACCCCTGCTCTTTTTTAAAGCAAAAGAACCTCTAGAAGCCGATGAGTGGGTAAGAGTTATGGAACAAAAGTTTGGATTGATTCGCTGCACAGAGATGCAGAAGCCATTGTTTGCTGCACAACAACTAAGAGGTCCTGCCAGTACTTGGTGGGCAAATTTTGCAGCAATCCAACCTGCTGGGCATCAGATTACCTAGGAGGAATTCATGTTAGCATTCCAGGAGCATTATGTTCCAGAGGGAGTGCTCCATATGAAATAAGAAGAGTTCATTCGGTTAAAGCAAGGGGAAGATACTGTAATTCAGTATCTCAACAAATTCAACCATCTCTCCCAGTATGCCATTGAGCAAGTGAATATAGATCTGAAGAAAAAGAATTGTTTTATGAGAGGACTCAATGACAGGCTTCAGCGGAAAATGGCAACTTGCTTGGACCTTACTTACAGCAGGGCTGTCAGTACAACACTGGCAGTGGAAGCTAAAACTGTAGGACATGGAAAATCAAAGGGGTTTGGAGGTGAAAGGTCAAATCAAGGGCCTGAGAAGAGAACCAGGTTGGTGATCCGACCTTTTAATCAAAATAGTTCTTCGCCTCGCCCACCTTCAAATTCATTTAAGCAGCCTGTCTTTATTCGTCCCACTATTGCCCCAGCTCCTACCAATCAGCCGAGTGCCCCTGGTACTCGTTTCCCTGCTCTTCCCAGTTCTTCCACTGGTTGCTTCAACTGTGGAAAGTCCGGACACTTCATCAAGGACTGCCCATACCCGAAGCAAAATAAAACCAATTTCCAACAGAACTCTAGGAACTCCAACCAAGGAAAGGGGAACATAGCTAATACTTCAACAGGCAAGAATTTCAAGAAAACAGGACAGATTTATTATACCCAAGTGGCTACAACACTGGATGGCAAGCCGGTAATGATGGGTATGTTCCTTGTTGCCAATTACCTAGTAGTTATTCTCTTTGATTCTGGTGCATCACACACCTTTATAAGCAAGAATTTTGTGGAAAAGCATTGTATTCCTTGCACTGAATCAAGGGAAGGATTTATTATCCATTCACCTGGGGGATGGATATTTACTAAGGAAGTAGCCTTCCACATACCGGTAACGTTGGCCGGACGGGAATTTCGGACGGACGGGAATTTCTTACCAATATGATTGTTTTAAAGGGACAAGACATAGATGTAATCCTGGGCATGAATTGGTTAGCCCAGTATAAAGCCATCATCAATACTAACTTAAGGACCATCAAATTGAGTTATGGCCATGAAGAAATTCAATTGTCCATCCCTATAGCTAACCCAACCAAACCATCTGGATGAGTTTATGAAGCTATCGTACCAGAAATCCAGGATATTCTGGTGGTGTGTGAATTTCCGGATGTTTTCCCTGAAGATTTGCCTGGATTGCCTCCAGAAGGGGATGTAGAGTTTGTGATTGATCTGAAGCCCGGTATGGCTCCTATTTCCAGAAGGTTGTACCGAATGCCACCTAATGAATTGGTAGAACTCAAGACTCAGCTACAAGACTTGCTTGAGAAGGGGTTCATTAGGCCTAGTTCATCACCATGGGGATGTCCAGCAATTTTCGTCAAAAAGAAGGATCAGACGCTACAAATGTGTGTGGACTATAGACCCCTTAATGAGGTCACCATCAAGAACAAGTACCCTCTTCCCCGGATCGATATCTTATTCGATCAACTTACTTGAGCTTGGGTATTCTCCAAGATTGACCTCTGGTCAGGTTATCATCAGATCCGCACTGGACCCGAAGATATACCCAAGACCGCGTTCACTACGCGGTATGGATTATTTGAATATTTGGTCATGTCCTTCAGGTTAACAAATGCTCCAGCCCACTTCATGTATTTAATGAACTCGGTGTTTATGCCGGAGTCAAATAAATTTATGGTGGTCTTCATTGATGACATCCTGATCTTTTCCAAAAAATGAAGAGGAGCATGCTAAGCACTTACGAATCGTGCTAACACGCTTAAGGGAGCACAAGTTATATGCTAAGTTCAGCAAATGCGCGTTTTGGTTGGAGGAAATCCAGTTTCTGGGACATGTATTATCCGCAAAAGGAATTGCGGTCCACCCCAGCAAAGTCAAGGATATTCTAGAATGGAAACCGCTAACTACAGTACATCAAGTCCGAAGTTTCCTTGGACTAGCTAGATATTACCGCAGGTTCATTCCGGATTTCTCCAAGATTGTTAAACCTATCACGGGTTTATTGAAGAATGATACCAAGTTTGACAGATCCTCAAAATGCAATGAAGCCTTCGAGCAATTAAAGGTGTTATTAATCACTGCTCCGGTGTTGGCTCAATCGGACATTGAAAAACCTTTTGATGTGTATTGTGACGCATCAGGTAGTGGACTCGGATGTGTCCTAATGCAAGAGGGCCGATTCATAGCTTATGCTTCAAGACAACTATGCCAGCATGAGGAGCACTATCCAACTCATGACTTGGAACTAGATGCAGTTGTTCATGCCCTCAAGATATGGCGTCATTATCTACTGGGGAATATATATCATATATATACAGATCATAAAAGTCTAAAATATATCTTTACCCAGTCAGAACTGAACATGAGGCAACAAAGATGGCTTGAGCTAATTAAGGATTATGACTTGGAAATCCACTATCACCCAGGAAAAGCTAATGTGGTGGCAGATGCACTAAGTCGCAAGGCTTCCTGTCATTGTCTTACAGTAAGGACCCCTGACACCACGCTATGTCAAGAAATAGAGAAGCTGAACCTAGGTATGATACAACATGGAACTTTGACACAATTAAAGTTTGAGTCGGTTCATCTATAGAGAATTATTGATGCCCAAAGAAGTGATAAGGGTATGTAGCACATTCATGAGAAAATAGAAGCCAGCAAAGCTAATTGCTTTAGAAAAGATGACCAAGGGATAATATGGTTTAATGATTGCATAGTTGTGCCTAAAGATGATGAAGTCCGCCAACAGATTTTGGATGAAGCTCATCTTAGTTGATATTCCATTCATCCTGGAAGTACTAAGATGTATCAAGACTTAAAGCAACACTATTGGTGGACAAAAATGAAGATTGAGATTGCACGCTATGTGGCAAGATCTGACACCTGCAGACGTGTCAAGGCAGTACACGTGAAGACCGCTGGACCACTGCAATCTTTACCCATCCCAACTTGGAAATGGGAAGACATTAGCATGGATTTTATTTTGGGATTGCCCAAAACAGTCAAAGGTTTTGATTCTATATGGGTTATAATTGATCGGCTTACAAAGATCGCCCAGTTTCTTCCCGTCAAAGTAAAGTATACAATGGTGTTGGGGACTTGTTCTCAAATGCTATGAATTAAGAACAAGGCAACACAGAAAGAAGTTAGTGGAAAATACCCTTCGTCCTTCGAAACGTTATTTCCCTTAGGATATAACGGTCTTCAGACGAAGGTCATGAAGGACATACCTTCATCATTACAGTTTATATTGATAAAAGGAGAAGCATATGAAACATGAGAGAATAACATGAATAATCACATGACATTATTACATGTCCTTATTATATAATCATGGAAGAATAAGAACAATATTGAATTACATTTGTACCTTCGGCTTGATAGAAGGCAAAAATACAAGCGTGACGCACGAGCGAGTACAAATCAGCGTGAACAGTACGGGGGTACTGTTCATCTATTTATAGACACAGGACACAGCCTGTGAAGAATTACAATTATGCCCCTCATAAAAGTTTACAACATTAACTCAGACCTTTATGGACTAAAAGGTCATTCTATCTTTAAGTCGGTTTGTAATACCGAAGCTTCATGAAGAGGAACCTTCGGTCATCTCCTGCGGACAGCTTCAGCCGAAGCTGCTTCTTCCTACAAGACCTTCGGCGCGACGAAGCATAGCCCCAACAGTAGCCCCTTTCGCGGCGCTAGATCGTTTTTCGTAACGAGCTTGATCCGTGAAAAAAGTCTCTTAAGCTTCGGGAAGCCGAAGGTCCAAAAAACACCTTCCCTGAGCTCGTTGTCGAGAAACGATTCAGTTTTCGAGCGCGTAGCAGTCCCACCTTGCAGAGTTACTGTTTGGTCTCTGCGGTCCACCGCGCAGCGAGTGCAAGCGGCTGTCCGCCTGGTGTAAAAATCCTGGCGTTTCGCCTTCTTACCTGCAGCACTATATAAACAGACAAGTAGGTGTGAAGTTACCACAGCATTCATTGCTATTTGCACTGTTTTGCTGCCAAAATTTTTAACCATAGCCGAAGCTTGACTCTCGGAATCAAACGAAGCTCCAGCTTGAAGCCTACTTCGTCAGAAGAAAAAACTTCGGAAGAAAAAGTTTTTAGTTCCCGCAAATTCAGAATTAAATGGCCAGAGTGCGCTCTATCGCTAGGGTTGAGCGTGAAGGAGGCGAAGCTGAAGGCTCGGAGACTATTCCCATCTCCGAAGCAATGCAACGATCCGGACTGGTAACTTCGGAAGGAATCCCCACTGTTGAAGCAGAACAAGCAACTGCTGAAGCAGAAGAAGAGAATGTTGAAGACACTGATCCCGAAGATGATTATCGTATTGCCATGCCAAGAAAGCCCAGCCACTTGGACTTCGGAAAGTCTACTGTTTCGAAGGCTGATCTCTCCAAAATGGTAAAGTCGGGCTTTTTCAATGAGAATCAGAAGAAGCTATTACGCTTCGGGGGAGAAGAGACTACTCCAAAGCCGGAGAAGGATGAAATTGTCATTTTCAAGAGCTTTTTCTAAAGGCTGGATTAAGATTCCCCCTACATGAGATTATTGCAGAGGTACTGAAGAGGTTTGGTATCTACTTTCATCAGTTAACTCCTAACGCCATCGTTAGGCTTAGCGTTTATATTTGGGCCCTCCGAAGCCAAGCGGTGGAGCCGTTTGCAGACAGTTTTTGTCGAGTTCACGAACTGCACTATCAGACGAAGGCTAGAAAAGATGGATTGCATGACAATTTTGGTTGTTATAATTTTGCTTATCGGAAAACCACAAAGTTTCCTGTAATCAGCTACCGAAGCAAATGGCCGGCAGGCTGGAAATCAGAATGGTTCTATGTCAAGGTTGATGACGACAAGGAGAAGCTTGTGCAAAGTCCACTCGAACTGATCTTCGGAGAAACCCGACCTCGCTGCAACATGACACCAGAAGGTCCAACACAACAGGCAATGGATGAATTCAGAATTATTGCAGAGCATATCAGTACAAGAGACCTGGTTCAGGAGTTCTTGGCCTTCAGGGTTTTTCCTACTTTAAAAGAATGGGGAATGCCAAAGCTAGAGGGGGAGAAGAAAGAAGGTGAACTTGTGCGTTTACCTTACTATTTCAAGTTTAAGAAATACTTTAAAACACCTTGTCAAGAGTGGCTGGATACAATTGAAGTAATGTGCAATGAAATACTTGGCAATTACTCCAAAAAAGAAGATCAATTGATGACTGCGGCCTTCGGCACCCGTCCGAAGCGAAGACTGAATCGAGTGCTAGACGCCCTGGGTTTTGAATACCCTGACTATGAAAATCTGAACAAAGGTGTGGGGGGCCAGAAAAGGAAAAGGACGACTGAAGCCTTAAATGAAGGTGAGAAAGAACCATCAAAGAAGAGAATTCCGAAGAAGAGGAAAGCGTCTTCTCCGAAGCCAAAAATATCTGACGAAGAAGAAACCCCGGCATCACCCTCTGCCACTGTCGTGGAGGAAATTTTGAAGGTAATGACTGAATCCCTGCCTGCGAAGCTAAGTCCTTTGGGGCCTCAACTGACAAAGTTTTTTCAGAAGGAAAAGGAGCCCGAAAAAACAAAGAAGACGACTAAAGGAAAGAGACAAAGAATTATCACTGTGACAGAGGTTATTGACAAGACACCACCAAGAGCTTCAGCTCAGAAGACACCAGCGGCTGAGGAAAGAACAGATATTGAAATCACACCTTCAGAGGCCGCAGCTGCCGAAGCTGCCTCGATTGAAGATGTGAACCTGGAAAGCACAATTGAACACATCGACAAAATACTGCTAGACATGGCCACAGAAGAAGCTACTGCTGCCGCCGAAGAGGCCGCGGCCGCAGCGTCGAGGAAAGGAAAGGAAATTGCTGACGAAGGTTCAGAAAACGAAGCCTTCATGTTTCTAAATTTAGTTGGAGAAAAATTGTCAAAACCCGAAATAGAAGAGCTTAAAGAGTATGCCAAATCTTGCGGGTACAAACCAGGAGCACTTCTCTTCGGAGGTATTGATGATGAAAAATTAGATTGTATCCGAAACCAAACTGGAGCCAAAGTTATCAGTACCCTGTCAAAGAGTATTGGTTTTCCGAAACTGGAAATGGACATTAGCCGCTACCGACGACAACATATCGTTGGTAGTTTATTTTATTCCAATTTCAAGGTGAACTACTATTCCCTTGACTTTTATTGTTTTTAATAATGAAAACATGTTTAACGAAGGTTGTCTTCGTGCAGAGCATGTTGTTGAGCAAGGCCTTGAAAATGCAGCAAGATTTTGAAGACAAGAAACAGGAAGTTATAATTGAAAATTTGGAAAACAAAATAAAGGAGCAATCAGCTGATATTGAGAAGAAAAACTTTGAGCTCCAGGCAACTGAAGGTTTATTGGCGGAAGCCGAAGCAAAAATAACAGAACTGAACACGAAGCTTCTCTGCCAATCTAAGCAGTTTGAACAAGAAAAGCAAGAACTTAAGGCAAAACGTGAAGCCGAAGCTCAACAAAATTCAGATTTGAGAAAACTATTGGCGGACCTTCAAGAAAAATGTTTGGAATTTAGCAACAAATGCATTCAATGACTAAGAAAAATTTTTCACTCAGTTGGAGCCAGCAGTGAGAAATTCACCCCCTCAGCTGAAGATTTACTGAAGACCTTCGAACATATTGAGGGTGAAATTGACGAGCTCGACGAAGTTATAGCTGGGCACGGTGACTTCTGCGCCTGGGTAGCTTCTCGGGGCACTGCTGCAGCTTTCCTAAAAGCCAGCTGCGACCATGGAAAGATTGTCAATAGGCCCAACTTCACTTTATCACCATCAATCCTAGATGACATCCCTGATCTCGCCCGAAGTATTTCCAATAGATTTATAAAAATGATATGGACAAAAGGCGGGCGAGAAAAGGCTGGAGACGAAGCTCGGAGTCATCTTGAACCAGTAAGAAATCATACCTTGTGCTTACCTCTTCCTTCAAGCTCGATTTTGACTTACAACAACTTAATTCATGTAGGATGACGAAGCCGAAGTCGATGATTAAGAAGAGTGACGCCGAGCTAAAATCCCTCGAAGATTAAGTAGGAGTAAACTGTAGACAGACTCAGGAAACTTTTGAGATAACTTGTGTAAATGTAACTAAACTTGTCTTTAATGAATTCTGTTCATACCTTGTATTATGCTCTTACCCTTCTATTAATGTATGTGAAGTGCTTTGTTGTGGACGAAATTATCTTTTTGAGCCGAAGGCGAAAAAACACCTTCCCTTCTTTTCGTACACAGCAAAGCATAGAAAACAACATTTCCCTTTCTTCCGAAGCTCTCTTTTTTGTACGCGAAGAAGCTCTTCTCTTATGTCGAAGCAACCACTTATGCCATGATGATGATTATCCTATATATGCCTGAATGAATGTTTATGAATGCAAATGCTATGATGTAATGTGATGTGCAAATGAATGTCCAAACACATATCCGAAGCCATACCCTCAGCCATTATTTCCTTAGAAACAATCACACATCAGCTCTGCATTCCCTTAGGAACGACTTTGGAGCTTCTTCGCCTTTTACTTTCGACGTAATCAGCATTGACTTTTCGCTGTAAGCTCTGCATTCCCTTAGGAACGACTTTGGAGCTTCTTCGCCTTTTACTTTTGGCGGAATCAGCGTTGACTTTTCGCTGTAAGCTCTGCATTCCCTTAGGAACGACTTTGGAGCTTCTTCGCCTTTAACTTTTCGGCACTCAATGGTGCGTTCTCAGCTTTTACATTTACATTCCTTGGGGGATTTTGCTCTTATAGAACTAAAAAAGGAAATTACATATGATGGCCCCATTAAAAACCTTTCTCCCCCTTTAGAAAGGAAAAGGGTGCCATGAAAAAGAAAAGACATAAAAAGTTACATCAAGTTATACATAATATCGCCGAAGCTCATCCGCATTCCAAGATCTAGGAATGTCGTTGCCGTCCATGTCCTTCAATCTGTATGAACCAGGTCTTGACGAAGATGCTACTAAGAAAGGTTCCTCCCATTTCAACTGTAACTTGCCCACTGTGTCTGGGTTGGCCACTCTCCGAAGTACCAAATGTCCTGGCTCAATATTCTTTAGCCGAACTTTTCTATCTCGCCATTTGACTGTTTCGGCTTGGTATTTATTGATATTCTCCACAGCTTGAAGCCTGATCCCTTCTAAAGCATCTTTTTCCACAGAACAAGCATCTTCAGGACCTGATTCTGTCGAAGCTACTACTCTTATTGATCCAGTTTTAGCTTCTTCCGGAGTTATTGCTTCGTCACCGAATAATAACTTGAATGGAGTAAAGCCTGTAGACCTTGATGTTGTTGTATTGTGGCTCCACACCACTTTGGTTAACTGATCTGGCCACTTTCCCCTGGGTTGATTGAAGATTAACTTCATTATTCCTGTCATTATAATGCCATTGGCTCTTTCAACGAGCCCATTTGACTCCGGATGCCTGACTGATGCAAAATGGATCTTCGTACCAATTTGATCACAGAAATCTCTGAAAGCTTCGGAGTCGAATTGTGTTCCATTATCTAAAGTGATGGCCTTTGGTACCCCGAAACGACAAACGATATTCTGCCAGAAAAACTTTTGGACTGTGGCGGAACTGCCCGAATTATTCCGACTTAAGTGCCTAAGTCCGACCTTAGAGGCTAGACCACACTTAAATGGGAATAACCCGTCAATCCCTCGGATCTAGTCCGACACGGCCACTGACAGGATAAAGTACCACAGTCTCACTCGATGGTGAGTCACAGAGCAAATACAATAAAGCATAAAACCATGCATGGAAGAGTATTAAGTTATTACATCACCATTGTCATCATCGGAGTTTTCGCAAAAGTAACCATCATTGTTTTTGGAATGCAGCGGAAAATAAACTAACGGTAAATAAATGGAAGGATGGGGAAGCCTGTCCCATCATTCCTCATGCTCCTCCTCAGCCGAGGCAGGGTCCCACTCGACAGTCCAACCCGGTGGCAGGGTGGATGGCCAAGTCACTCCAGCAACCATGTCCTCCAGAGAACCTGTAAAATTATGCCACAAGCAAGGCTGAGTATACTAATACTCAGCTAGACTTACCCGGTGTGAGGAGTCTATACTCCTCTACCTCTAGACATGTAGCTGTTTGGCTGTGGGGTTTTGTTGCCAAAAGCACTAGCTGAGTTTCTAATTCAAGATTTTAACTTTGTCAGAATTAAGTGTGACTCTCTTAAGGCTAAAAGTGTACTATCTACTCATACATAGTAGCAAGCATTTTTAGCATTCATCATTTTGTATCATCTCATCACAGTTTCACTTCTTACTCAATGCAGTACAAGGGATCAAGCAGTCTCATTAGCTGCGAGAAGCAGACGATTCGAATCGAGTTTTTATCCTTGCAAGGTAAACCTAAACACACGACATGTAGGGGCACTCCGTCCCCACACACATCAACCGTCCCCATCGATTCCCCGTCAGCAGATCAGGGCTCACCGCCTTGGCGTACAATGCCTCACTGACCCCGACTGGCCGTCGTGCAGTGACCGCACTTGTACCCACCATAACCGGAATGGGAGACTACGTCTCAGGTCGCGTGAGGAGGTATGTCCACTGCCAGGTTCACTCAGGTACTAGGCTTACCGATTTACCATATTTCTCGGCATGTGTTTAGTACGTTCAAACGCTTGACACAGGTATCCGCACATTAATCCTTATTCCATTTTCCATCTCGTGGACAACCAATCCCCATGGATTGTGGTCCACCAACTAGTATCATGACAGCGTGAAAGTGGGTACAATCAACTTCCTGATCTCGCGCGAGTGCTAGAAAAATCACTCGTCTTCTACCGAGACCCTAATTAAATAAAGCAGCTACTCGACCTGTCATACTAGTATTCATCTCAAAAGGATTCCTGAGATCATGCAACTAGGGTTTCAAACAATTCCTACACCTAAGTGCACAATCAATCCTACAATCATTAAGTGAAGTAAAATAGCATAAATAACGGGTTATGCATAAAACCGGGGCTTGCCTTCCAAAGCAGTGGTAGGCAGGTCCTCTGGTGCAGGCTCTGGTGCTGGGTCGGGGGCAACCTCCTGGGCAGCTCCTTGCTCCGGCACGAGGACGTACTCTCCGTCAGCAAGATTACAGTCTATCGAAATGCAATGAACATGTATGTCATGATTATGCAAAATTTAAGAATATTAAGCTACAAAATTCAAGTTAAGAATTTAACTTAGGGCTTCTTGGTTACGAGGGTCTTCTAGTGGTATTCATAGACTTATTACCTTTTAGTTTTAGGTTTTCTTTCTAAAATGACTTATTGGATTTGTATGGCCTTTATAAATTTCAGGGGACAATTATAAAGGTCTTAAGAGGACATTAAGTTCCATCATCCATTTTCCCTTCTTAATTTCCACCTAGGGTTTCTAGTAGGGGTTTTGAACTATGATAGTAGTTTAAAACTTTCCAAAAATTCTGTAAAAATTACAGTGGGTGGTCACTGGCCATACTAGCTTGTTTTGAAAATTTGAGGCTTAAAGTATAAAAGCTAATCTTTAAACAAAAATAACAATGGTTAGGTAAAATGGGCCACTTTACACTACAAGTCCTTTATTAAAGTGGTTTCTGACCTAATGGTTATTTTTGCTGGCCTCTAGTAGTGATGAAAAGCTCTTGCACCAAAAATGGCAGAGAGCTACATGGTGGTTAATTAATGGTGAATTTCTAAACTTGGGTGCAAAAAGAGTGATTAGAACTAACTTGTCATTTGAAAAATATCAAACAACAGATTTCAGATTTTTCTTAAGTTCTTATTATCAACACATTAGTTATCCTAAGGTTTGGGGAGGTTTCACCTTAGGGATATTTTTGTAGGGTTTTTCTAAGTTATCCCTATTTTCTTCATTAAAAGGTATCTTGTTTATTTTACACTACAACAGGGTATAACATATTTTTCCAGTGAACTACATTGACTAAGTATCTCAACAAAAATAGGTGTGCCCTCTGGTTCATCATTTATATTACCTTTTCTATTTTCCTTAAACTTAAGCATATTATAGAATAAGGGGTTAAAATTATCTTAATGTAATAGACAGAGAGGTTCAATAATTTTAACTAAGTTAGTGAGTGAATACAAACTTCTCCAAATTTTTCTAACCCTAGTTAAATAGTGCAACTATTTTTCTTGCTAGTATTAAGCTTTTGGCCAAAACTGAAAATAAATCAGAACCTTAGATTTTTCTTTTGTTCATATGGGGTTTTATATTTTTCTTAGACAGGTTACATTATTTAGAGTCTGGCAAAATTGGTTTGACCAAATTTGGATGATTTAAACAAAAGTTATGCATTTTCAAAGTTGCTGTCCAATTAAAAACAGATTTAATTAAGGTTTTCTGGAAAAACCAGTTTGCACCGAGACCCCTGGGGTTAAACGGATTCAAATCTCGCAGATCTACCCTCGGGTTACTATTCACCTGAGTCTTTGGCTTTGCACTTAACCCCCTGGGTTTCTCTCCCTCTCACCCGCGGTCCCTCCCCTAATCCAAACAGTGGCCGTAGAAAAGAAAGGACGGCGCGGCTTACCGGCGACGAGGGAGGTCCGGCGAGGTGGTCAGAGACACTCGGGAGGTTGCGGCGGTCACGTCGATGTGCGGGTCGCCGCTGGAGGTGGTCGGAGCTGCTTGGTCCACGTGCGCAGGCGGGCGAGCTCGTCGGCGGCGTGCACTCCGGCCTATCCACGGCGGTATGGTTCAATCCAGGGATACGAGGAGCATCACGGGATGACGCAGAGGCCATACACGCAAGGAATCGAGAAAGGGTGGAGGGATTTACCCGGTCCACACGCGCCGGCGGGCTCTTGAAGTCCGGCGAGCGCGATTCGGCCACTCCGGTGACGCAGGCTCTTGGTTCAAGCTTGAGCAAGGCTCACGGCTTCACCAGGAAGCTAACTGAAGGCTTGGATCGAACGGAGGGAGGCTGGAGAGGGGTTGGCCACGACGGTGGTCTTCGGCCGGCACTGGCGGGCCGCGGGGAGGTCGCCGGAGGCGAGGGCTGGCTCGGGCAAGTCCGGCGAGGTGCGGATGAGGTACTGGGGGAAACAACCGAGCGCTGGGGCGGGTTTTATAGGCACGGCTCGGGCGTGGTCACGGGCGACCGCGGGCGCGCGGGGGTTCGCGCACGGGCGTGCTCTGAGCGCGCCCCCGGGTGCCAGCTCGCGTCGAACACGTGGAGGGTTGCGTCTGCCAAGGTTCAACGGCCGATTCGAGCGCCATGGCGTGCATATCTCGGCAAAGTCACTGTATACGGTCACTTCTCTGCTCCAAATCCTACCCTTTTGCTGTGAGTTCCAAGTCGAGATATGGTCAGGGCAGGGAGATAGAGAGGGGAGAAGTTTGCTGTGTCAGCTGGGTCCAAACCGAGACAAAAGGGGTGTCAAGTCGTGTCTAGCGCCCTAGGGTAGGTGTCATCTCTTGCCAGGGTGTTCTAGGGTTAATTTGGCGCCATTTTGTTAATTGGGTCGACTGGTTTTGAAAAGGAGATCAAGGTGAACATGAGGGATCTTTGCTTAAGGGTTGGTTTTTGACTTAGGCAAAATCTGAATTCTTCCCTTGTGTTCAAACTTGAGTGATCTTTTTAGGGCCTTTCTGAAAACTTTTTGGGGGTACTTCCTTACTATTAAACATAGGTTATTAAGTATATTACAACTTTTATATTTGGCCCAAACCATGATCATGATGTTTACATTGTCTTTTGATCATGGCTTCAATTAAGGTTATAATTACCTATGGGGGTTTTGTTCTAGGGTTTTGGGAGATCTCCACTTAGGGGTGC
This sequence comes from Zea luxurians, assembly GCA_029449295.1. Taxonomy (NCBI): domain Eukaryota; kingdom Viridiplantae; phylum Streptophyta; class Magnoliopsida; order Poales; family Poaceae; genus Zea; species Zea luxurians. The sequence continues at coordinate 19,728 of JAOPSE010001650.1, forward strand.
ATTACAAGCTAGGGCATGACATCCAAGATATTTTGCACTTGATTAGGACCTTGAATTCCAAGATTGAGATACTTTGCCCACAATCCTCTAAGTAACAATGGGTTAAAGAAGGGGGGGGGGGTAACCCTGGGGTGGACACTCTGAGTAACACCTAGGGTGTTACAGCCCTCCCCCCTTAAAGGAATCTCGTCCCGAGATTGCAGGTAGAGTCCCTTGGAGGGGTGCTTGAGGGGGGGGGTGATGGTGGTGTCTCTCCTTTACCCAAGTTTCTCTTGTTAACTGCTCTTCGAATGTCATCCTCTTTGCAACTTCAGAAGGAAGCCCTTCTTAAGTTGTATCCATAACTTAGACTATCCTTGATATCTAAGTTTTTCTTATAATTGTATTCAAAGGGCAGGTGGGGGTGGGGTTTTGGGGTTACGTACCGGCTTCTTTGGGTAGAAAGTCGGGGAAGCGAGAGCGTAGAAAATCCTCCGTCTCCCATGTAGCCTCTTCTGCTGAATGATGACTCCACTGAACCTTATACATTCTGATTGACCTTGCCCGAGTTGATCTTTCCTTCTGATCCAATACCTTGACGGGGTACTCCTGGTAGGACAAGTTTGATTCTACCTCAATGTCTGGTTCTGGTAGCACTTCAGTGGGTAGACGAACACATTTCCGCAGCTGAGACACATGGAACACATTGTGAACTGCGGACATATGGGATGGTAATTCCAATTGGTAGGCTACGGGTCCACAACTTTTCTTGATCTTATAAGGTCCAATGTAGCGAGGGGCCAACTTGCCCTTGATCCCAAATCTTTGGATACCCTTGGTTGGTGATACCTTAAGATAGACATGATCTCCCACCTCAAACCGCAGTGGCTTCCGTCTCTGGTCATGATAACTCTTTTGCCTGGCCTGAGCAGCTTCCAAGTTCTTCCTGATAACTCTAACCTTTTCCTCTGCTTCAATTACCAAATCTGGCCCAAATATTTCCCTTTCTCCTGCTTGAGACCAATTTAGCGGGGTTCTGCATCTTCTCCCATACAAAGCCTCGAAAGGTGCCATTTTCAGACTAGACTGATAGCTGTTATTGTAAGAAAACTCTGCCAAGGGCAGACACTTGTCCCAGTCCTTTCCATAGTGTAGTGCACATGCCCGCAACATGTCTTCCAAAATCTGATTCACCCTTTCTGTCTGGCCATCAGTCTGAGGGTGATAGGCTGAGCTTCGGATTACTTGGGTTCCAAGTGACTCTTGCAGTTTCTCCCAAAAGCGTGCCACAAACAGTGCTCCTCTGTTAGATACAATGGTTTTTGGCATACCATGCAACCTTACTATCTGATCAACATAAATCTCTGCGTACTTCTCTGTCTTGTGGGTGGTGTGCACTGGCAAGAAATGAGCAGTCTTGGTCAATCTATCCACAATAACCCATATGGAATCATGGTGCCGGGAGGTATTGGGTAATCCCACTATGAAGTCCATGCAAATGTCCTCCCATTTCCAAGATGGTATGGGAAGGGGTTGCAAAGGGCCTGCTGCCTTCAGATGACTAGCTTTTACTCTCTGACAAGTGTCACATTCTGAAATGTACTTGGCAATTTCTCTCTTCATCCGGGTCCACCAATAAAGGGGTCTGAGTTCATGGTACATCTTGTTGCTACCCGGGTGAATGGAGAACTTGGAAAGGTGAGCTTCATCCAATATCTTCTTTCTGAGCTCGGGGTCCTTGGGAACCACCAATCGGTCTTCAAACCATAAAACTCCCTTGCTGTCCTGGCGGAAACACTTGTATTTCTCTGCCTTCAGCTTGATCATTTCTTTAATAATCTGAACTCCCTTATCCCCAAACTGTGCCTGAGCTATTTGTTCTTGCAATGTGGGCTCCACTGCAATATATCTCAATTCGCCAGAAGGAACAACTTCCAGGTTCAGCTTGCACAACTCATCACACAATGTGATGATTCTTGCATCCATGTTCATGCAATTACATTGGGCTTTTCGGCTCAAAGCATCTGCCACAACATTTGCCTTGCCAGGATGGTAATGTACCTCCAAATCATAGTCCTTGATTAATTCCAACCATCTTCTCTGCCTCATGTTCAGATCTGCCTGAGTGAAAATGTACTTGAGGCTCTTGTGATCAGTGTAAATGTTACAGTGAGCTCCCATCAAGTAGTGTCTCCATATCTTGAGAGCATGAACTACTGCTGCCAACTCCAAGTCATGTGTCGGGTAATTCTGCTCATGAGGTCTAAGGGCTCGGGAAGCATAAGCAATCACTCTGTTCTCTTGCATCAACACACAACCCAATCCGGTACCAGAAGCATCACAATAAACTTCGAATGGCTTGGTATTATCCGGTTGAGCTAGCACTGGAGCTGTTGTCAATTGTTGTCTCAGGGTATGAAAGGCATCCTCACATTTTTGGCTCCACACAAATTTGGCTCCCTTTTTCAACAGTTCAGTCATTGGCTTGGCAATTCTAGAGAAATCCGGAATAAATCGTCGGTAGTACCCTGCCAATCCCAGAAAACTCCTAATCTGCTTCACTGTAGTCGGGGGTTTCCAGTTCATCACTTCTTGCACCTTCTCAGGATCAACTGATATCCCGTCCTGAGAAATTGTGTGACCCAAGAATTTTATTTCTTTCAGCCAGAACTCACACTTGGACAACTTAGCATATAACTGATGGTCGCGAAGTCTCTGAAGCACAATATGCAGATGCTCCGTGTGTTCATCTTCATTCTTGGAATAAACCAGAATGTCATCAATGAAGACAACCACAAACTTGTCCAGCTCTGGCATGAACACTGAGTTCATCAAGTACATGAAATAAGCCGGGGCATTGGTTAGCCCAAAAGACATTACCAAAAACTCATAGAGCCCATATCTGGTAGAGAAAGCCGTCTTGGGAATATCGCTGGTTCGAATCTTGATCTGATGGTAGCCCGAGCGAAGGTCTATCTTGGAGAATACCTTGGCTCCCACCAATTGATCAAACAGAACATCAATGCGGGGTAACGGGTACTTGTTTTTGATAGTCACCGCATTGAGAGGGCGGTAATCAACACACATCCTCAAACTCTCATCCTTCTTCTTCACGAACAAGGCGGGACATCCCCATGGTGAAGTGCTTGGTCGAATAAACCCCTTGTCCAACAATTCTTGCAATTGTTTCTTCAGTTCTGCCAACTCCGCGGGAGGCATCCTATAAGGTCTCTTGGAGATAGGAGCAGTCCCGGGTTGCAATTCAATGGCGAACTCAATATCTCTGTCAGGTGGCATTCCTGGCAATTCCTCCGGAAAGACATCGGGGTAGTCGCAGACTACTGGGATCTGCCTTACTGGAGACGCTGCCATAACAAAGGCACAGGACTGGGAATCACCCTGGTTGGGTAAGTACAAAACAGTCTCGCCATAAGCAGGAGAATGAATTTCAATGGCTCTGGCTGCAATATCCAATATTGCCTGATGTTTGGCCAACCAATCAGTTCCCAAGATGATATCCACACTATCCAGTCCCAAGATAAGAAGGTCAGTTTTAACTATCAAACTACCAAACTTTATGGGCACATGCCTGCTGATTTGATTTGTGGCAATCCTGCCTCCCGGGGTTGAAATGGTAATAGCCCCGTGGGTGTGGCAAAAAGGCAACTGGCACTTGACACTAAATTTGGCACTGACAAAACTATGCGATGCACCAGAATCAAAAAGAATAGTAGCAGGAAAATTTAAAACTGTAAAGATACCAGTCATGACGGGGGCTCCCTCTGGAATGTCAGCCATTGTAGTGAAGTTCAGCTTGCCCTGCCTCACTTGCACTTTCTGCCTCTTCCCCTGGTTCTGATTGTCATTTTGCCCCTGCCTCTGCTGATTCTTGGGACAATTCTTGGCATAGTGCCCAGTACTGCCACAAGTGAAACACCGGTTATCATTAGCCTGGCGGTACTGCTGCTGCTGGTTGTTCCTCTGAACTGGGAATTGGGCACGGTTGGGTGCCTGCTGCTGTTGCTGCTGCTGCTGTGGTGGCCTGATCACCCACCTTCCCTGCTGCTGCTGGGGTCCCCTGCTCTGGGAGTCAGACACAATCCTGAAGCGCTGGGGCTGTGACGAGGGTCCGGCCACAGGGGTCTTCCTCTTCTTCTCCGCCTGCCGAGCCAAAATGCAGTCTTCCTGGGAGATGGCCATGTTGACCAACTCATTGTAACTGTTGGCCCGGACGGTGTTGAGACGGTCACGGAGCTTGGTGCTGAGCCCTCTCCTGAACCGGTCTCGCTTCTTCTCGTCCGTATCTGCATGGTATCCGGCGTACTGACACAGATCGTTGAAGGCCTGGGCATATTGTAACACGGTCCTGCTGCCCTGAGTAAGTGCCAGAAACTCATTGAGCTTCCGGTCCATGATGCCAGCGGGAATATGATGCCCTCTGAAAGCGGCCTTGAACTCCCTCCACTCCACCTCTCTACCATCCGGCTGCATAGCCAGGAAATGGTCCCACCAAGTCCTTGCGGGTCCGCGAAGCTGCTGTGTGGCGAACCTGACCTTGGTGACCTCCGAGCAAGCCCCATGGAGCAATGGGAACTTGGATTCTACCACCCTCAACCACACATCTGCATCCAGTGGGTCCTCCGACCTGGTAAACAATGGCGGCTGGGTGCTGAGAAACTCCTGGTAAGTAGCAGCGACGGGGTGACGCTGATGGTCTCCACCATACTGCTGAGGTGGTGGCTGCCGCTGAGCTAGCTGCCTCAGAATCTCATTCTGCTGGGCCATGAGCTCCTGCAAAGTGGGAGGCGGTGGCGGTGGAGGAACGTGCTCATTCTGTCCACGGCGCGCTCTCCCAGCCATCTGAAAAAGCCACATGGTTGCTTAATAACACATCTCCAAGCTTAAGGTTCGAACATGGTAGGGAAGTCAAAGTAATTGATAGATTCCAAACAAAACAAAATGAAAACATGATCCTTCCATCCGAATTTAAATTACCATCAGTCATCCCTAAACATCCAAAAGAGTTTTTACCACTGGTTACATCAAGGAATCAAAAGACTCAACTCTACCTAGCCTAGTACCCTAAGGGTGCAAAAGCTAAGCTAGCGGCGAGGAGTCCAACTATCACCAATTTCTAACATTAGTCTGGCCTCTACTGAGCGAACGAGGCGATGCTAGACTCGGGGGAAGGGGGTCTCCCTGAGCCAGCGGTGTCTACACTGGAGGCAGACTCGTCTCCTCCCTCGATGTCGACGTCCTCGTCAGCCTCCGCATCAAGGATCTCTTGGTGATGCATGTCCAGATGCGCATTAGCCTCTGCTAACTGCTGCTGAGTGTTGAGGAGCTGATCCTCGAGGACCTCTATGGTATTCTCCCTGGTACCCACCAGTTCTTCCAACTCATGAGCCTCGTCAGTCAGCTGCTCCACCTGTAAATCCTTCTCCACCAGCTCCTGGGATAAATCCACCACGAGTTCCTCCCTGTTATCCAGGGTGATCTTGGTGTCCTCTAGCAACGCCATCAGGTGGGACATGGCCTCCCCACGCATCACTTGCAGACGATACAGAGCATTCATGCACCGTACCGACAAGTGTGCCGTGTGGCCTGGGTAGAGAGCCCAGATGTCCTTGGCATGCTCCACCCGGTCCTTCCACATCGGGTCGTCCTCCTTCTCCGCAGGGAACAACCCAATGGGGTGAGTAGCCAACTCCAAGGGGTGAAATCCACAGAAGGTGGTCAGTCCATGCAGAGCGATAGCCTCAACAGTGTCCTCAGCCCGGTATCCATAGGACTCAGAGTCCAGTGAACGCCAGCCTGGCTGCAGGGGATGAGGCTCCAAGGTCATCCTCACCCGGCAGCGGGGCACCCGGTGCTTCTCGAAGAGCCGCACCGCGTACTGAGGGGGTGTCAAATATCCTGCCCCCTGAAGCACCTCCCACAAGATGCGGGGAAAACCCTCTCGTGCAAGTCCGTCAGTGTGGGTCAGTGCATCTCCATCCTCAGAGGATCCGTGGGAAGTCATCTGTGCACGGTTAAGCGTAAGCGAAGAAAAAGAAGTAAAAAGAACAAGGAAAACAAAACTCAACCTGCCTCTGGTTAAAGAAAAAGGTAGTGAGGACCTAGTTGGCTGCTATTTCACTTTTAAGTCTTTTTATTTAGTCAATTATTTACTTGATTAAGAATGCATGCATGCACGTCCTGAACGACCTCACCAGAAAATAAAAGGAATAGGGAAGGAATCCCATCCTGTAAAAGTGGCCGGTAGGGCCTAGTCACTTAGCCACCTAACTACCCTTCTATTATCCTAAGGCTTCACGTCCTAGGTCTATCCTGCTCGCCCTACTATCTATCCAACATTGTTTCTATCCAGTTTTACTTTTAGAAAAGGGATGGTGTTTAGGATTTATTGATTCCTCTGTGGTGGTACAAGCTCCGATACCAGCTGTGGCGGAACTGCCCGAATTATTCCGACTTAAGTGCCTAAGTCCGACCTTAGAGGCTAGACCACACTTAAATGGGAATAACCCGTCAATCCCTCGGATCTAGTCCGACACGGCCACTGACAGGATCAAGTACCACAGTCTCACTCGATGGTGAGTCACAGAGCAAATACAATAAAGCATAAAACCATGCATGGAAGAGTATTAAGTTATTACATCACCATTGTCATCATCGGAGTTTTCGCAAAAGTAACCATCATTGTTTTTGGAATGCAGCGGAAAATAAACTAACGGTAAATAAATGGAAGGATGGGGAAGCCTGTCCCATCATTCCTCATGCTCCTCCTCAGCCGAGGCAGGGTCCCACTCGACAGTCCAACCCGGTGGCAGGGTGGATGGCCAAGTCACTCCAGCAACCATGTCCTCCAGAGAACCTGTAAAATTATGCCACAAGCAAGGCTGAGTATACTAATACTCAGCTAGACTTACCCGGTGTGAGGAGTCTATACTCCTCTACCTCTAGACATATAGCTGTTTGGCTGTGGGGTTTTGTTGCCAAAAGCACTAGCTGAGTTTCTAATTCAAGATTTTAACTTTGTCAGAATTAAGTGTGACTCTCTTAAGGCTAAAAGTGTACTATCTACTCATACATAGTAGCAAGCATTTTTAGCATTCATCATTTTGTATCATCTCATCACAGTTTCACTTCTTACTCAATGCAGTACAAGGGATCAAGCAGTCTCATTAGCTGCGAGAAGCAGACGATTCGAATCGAGTTTTTATCCTTGCAAGGTAAACCTAAACACACGACATGTAGGGGCACTCCGTCCCCACACACATCAACCGTCCCCATCGATTCCCCGTCAGCAGATCAGGGCTCACCGCCTTGGCGTACAATGCCTCACTGACCCCGACTGGCCGTCGTGCAGTGACCGCACTTGTACCCACCATAACCGGAATGGGAGACTACGTCTCAGGTCGCGTGAGGAGGTATGTCCACTGCCAGGTTCACTCAGGTACTAGGCTTACCGATTTACCATATTTCTCGGCATGTGTTTAGTACGTTCAAACGCTTGACACAGGTATCCGCACATTAATCCTTATTCCATTTTCCATCTCGTGGACAACCAATCCCCATGGATTGTGGTCCACCAACTAGTATCATGACAGCGTGAAAGTGGGTACAATCAACTTCCTGATCTCGCGCGAGTGCTAGAAAAATCACTCGTCTTCTACCGAGACCCTAATTAAATAAAGCAGCTACTCGACCTGTCATACTAGTATTCATCTCAAAAGGATTCCTGAGATCATGCAACTAGGGTTTCAAACAATTCCTACACCTAAGTGCACAATCAATCCTACAATCATTAAGTGAAGTAAAATAGCATAAATAACGGGTTATGCATAAAACCGGGGCTTGCCTTCCAAAGCAGTGGTAGGCAGGTCCTCTGGTGCAGGCTCTGGTGCTGGGTCGGGGGCAACCTCCTGGGCAGCTCCTTGCTCCGGCACGAGGACGTACTCTCCGTCAGCAAGATTACAGTCTATCGAAATGCAATGAACATGTATGTCATGATTATGCAAAATTTAAGAATATTAAGCTACAGAATTCAAGTTAAGAATTTAACTTAGGGCTTCTTGGTTACGAGGGTCTTCTAGTGGTATTCATAGACTTATTACCTTTTAGTTTTAGGTTTTCTTTCTAAAATGACTTATTGGATTTGTATGGCCTTTATAAATTTCAGGGGACAATTATAAAGGTCTTAAGAGGACATTAAGTTCCATCATTCATTTTCCCTTCTTAATTTCCACCTAGGGTTTCTAGTAGGGGTTTTGAACTATGATAGTAGTTTAAAACTTTCCAAAAATTCTGTAAAAATTACAGTGGGTGGTCACTGGCCATACTAGCTTGTTTTGAAAATTTGAGGCTTAAAGTATAAAAGCTAATCTTTAAACAAAAATAACAATGGTTAGGTAAAATGGGCCACTTTACACTACAAGTCCTTTATTAAAGTGGTTTCTGACCTAATGGTTATTTTTGCTGGCCTCTAGTAGTGATGAAAAGCTCTTGCACCAAAAATGGCAGAGAGCTACATGGTGGTTAATTAATGGTGAATTTCTAAACTTGGGTGCAAAAAGAGTGATTAGAACTAACTTGTCATTTGAAAAATATCAAACAACAGATTTCAGATTTTTCTTAAGTTCTTATTATCAACACATTAGTTATCCTAAGGTTTGGGGAGGTTTCACCTTAGGGATATTTTTGTAGGGTTTTTCTAAGTTATCCCTATTTTCTTCATTAAAAGGTATCTTGTTTATTTTACACTACAACAGGGTATAACATATTTTTCCAGTGAACTACATTGACTAAGTATCTCAACAAAAATAGGTGTGCCCTCTGGTTCATCATTTATATTACCTTTTCTATTTTCCTTAAACTTAAGCATATTATAGAATAAGGGGTTAAAATTATCTTAATGTAATAGACAGAGAGGTTCAATAATTTTAACTAAGTTAGTGAGTGAATACAAACTTCTCCAAATTTTTCTAACCCTAGTTAAATAGTGCAACTATTTTTCTTGCTAGTATTAAGCTTTTGGCCAAAACTGAAAATAAATCAGAACCTTAGATTTTTCTTTTGTTCATATGGGGTTTTATATTTTTCTTAGACAGGTTACATTATTTAGAGTCTGGCAAAATTGGTTTGACCAAATTTGGATGATTTAAACAAAAGTTATGCATTTTCAAAGTTGCTGTCCAATTAAAAACAGATTTAATTAAGGTTTTCTGGAAAAACCAGTTTGCACCGAGACCCCTGGGGTTAAACGGATTCAAATCTCGCAGATCTACCCTCGGGTTACTATTCACCTGAGTCTTTGGCTTTGCACTTAACCCCCTGGGTTTCTCTCCCTCTCACCCGCGGTCCCTCCCCTAATCCAAACAGTGGCCGTAGAAAAGAAAGGACGGCGCGGCTTACCGGCGACGAGGGAGGTCCGGCGAGGTGGTCGGAGACACTCGGGAGGTTGCGGCGGTCACGTCGATGTGCGGGTCGCCGCTGGAGGTGGTCGGAGCTGCTTGGTCCACGTGCGCAGGCGGGCGAGCTCGTCGGCGGCGTGCACTCCGGCCTATCCACGGCGGTATGGTTCAATCCAGGGATACGAGGAGCATCACGGGATGACGCAGAGGCCATACACGCAAGGAATCGAGAAAGGGTGGAGGGATTTACCCGGTCCACACGCGCCGGCGGGCTCTTGAAGTCCGGCGAGCGCGATTCGGCCACTCCGGTGACGCAGGCTCTTGGTTCAAGCTTGAGCAAGGCTCACGGCTTCACCAGGAAGCTAACTGAAGGCTTGGATCGAACGGAGGGAGGCTGGAGAGGGGTTGGCCACGACGGTGGTCTTCGGCCGGCACTGGCGGGCCGCGGGGAGGTCGCCGGAGGCGAGGGCTGGCTCGGGCAAGTCCGGCGAGGTGCGGATGAGGTACTGGGGGAAACAACCGAGCGCTGGGGCGGGTTTTATAGGCACGGCTCGGGCGTGGTCACGGGCGACCGCGGGCGCGCGGGGGTTCGCGCACGGGCGTGCTCTGAGCGCGCCCCCGGGTGCCAGCTCGCGTCGAACACGTGGAGGGTTGCGTCTGCCAAGGTTCAACGGCCGATTCGAGCGCCATGGCGTGCATATCTCGGCAAAGTCACTGTATACGGTCACTTCTCTGCTCCAAATCCTACCCTTTTGCTGTGAGTTCCAAGTCGAGATATGGTCAGGGCAGGGAGATAGAGAGGGGAGAAGTTTGCTGTGTCAGCTGGGTCCAAACCGAGACAAAAGGGGTGTCAAGTCGTGTCTAGCGCCCTAGGGTAGGTGTCATCTCTTGCCAGGGTGTTCTAGGGTTAATTTGGCGCCATTTTGTTAATTGGGTCGACTGGTTTTGAAAAGGAGATCAAGGTGAACATGAGGGATCTTTGCTTAAGGGTTGGTTTTTGACTTAGGCAAAATCTGAATTCTTCCCTTGTGTTCAAACTTGAGTGATCTTTTTAGGGCCTTTCTGAAAACTTTTTGGGGGTACTTCCTTACTATTAAACATAGGTTATTAAGTATATTACAACTTTTATATTTGGCCCAAACCATGATCATGATGTTTACATTGTCTTTTGATCATGGCTTCAATTAAGGTTATAATTACCTATGGGGGTTTTGTTCTAGGGTTTTGGGAGATCTCCACTTAGGGGTGCATTACAAGCTAGGGCATGACATCCAAGATATTTTGCACTTGATTAGGACCTTGAATTCCAAGATTGAGATACTTTGCCCACAATCCTCTAAGTAACAATGGGTTAAAGAAGGGGGGGGGTAACCCTGGGGTGGACACTCTGAGTAACACCTAGGGTGTTACATGGACGGTGGCCGAAGTTATTGTGGCTAATGGCTTTGCCTCAATCCATTTAGAAAAATATTCCACAGCCACTACAACATATCTTAAATTCCCTTGAGCCGGTGGCAATGGACCTAAAAAGTCAAGGCCCCACCTTTGCAATGGCCAGATGGGTAGTATGAGCTGTGTTAAAGACGAAGGTTGTTTTTGATCTCTTGCACTTTTCTGACAGCCTTCGCACTTTTGAACTAACTCTGCTGCATCCGAAGCTGCCTTCGGCCAATAAAACCCTTGGTGGAAAACTTTTCCAAGTAACGGCCTAGATCCAATGTGAGATCCACACAGGCCTGCATGTATTTCTTTCATCAACTCTATACCTTCGGTTCTAGATAAACACTTGAGTAGCGGAGCGCAAACTCCATGCTTGTACAACTCCCCTTCTATCATGACATATGGACGAGCTCTTGCCTCTATCCTCCTGTTATAAGCTTCGTCATCTGAAAGGAATTTACCCTGAAGGTAAGAGATGATCTCAGTTCTCCAATCTTCGCTATAAACAGGAGATATATTGAGGACTGCTCTTTCAAGGAGTTCCACTGAAGGTGCCTTTATTGTTTCGAAGAACACATCCGAAGGTAAAGGCAGCCCCTGTGCTGCTGACTTAGCTAGCAAATCAGCATGCTCATTTTGTCCTCGAGGGATATTTTTGACAGAAAATCCTTCGAAGGAAGCTTCGATTCTTCGGACCGTGTCCAGATATTTTTCAAGCTTCGGATCTTTAGCCTTGCAACTCTTGTCGATATGACCCGAAACAACCTGGGAATCAGTTTTAAGGATGGCCCTTCTGATTCCCATTGCTTTTAATTTCCGAAGGCCCAAAAGCAGGGCTTCGTACTCAGTAATATTGTTTGTACAGCTAAAATCGAGTCTTGCCGCATAACAAGTTTTAACTTTGGATGGTGAGACCAACACAGCGGCTGCTCCTGCTCCGAAGGTTCCCCAAGACCCATCGCAAAACACTGTCCACACTTCGGCATCTTTATTTGTTTCTTCATCCTGAGCCCCTGGCGTCCAATCGGCAATGAAATCTGCCAACGCTTGAGACTGGATCGAGGATCTATGCACATAATCAATGCAAAATTCATTGAGCTCTGCAGCCCATTTTCCAATCCGTCCAGTAGCTTCTCTATTTCTCATAATATCCTTCAACGGCTGCGAAGAAGGAACAACAATATTGTATGCTTGAAAATAATGCCGAAGCTTCCTGGATGCCATCAAAACAGCATATAATACCTTCTCCAATTCTGTATAGTTTTTCTTGGATACACTAAGAACTTCAGATACAAAATACACTGGAACCTGCTTCTTGACTTGGCCATCAAGCTTCTCCTGGACAAGTGCTGCACTTACCGCTGAGTGTGAAGCTGCCACGTATAACAACAAAGGAGCCCCTGGCGCTGGTGGAGTTAATGTTGTTAAATCTATCAAATATTGCTTCAGTTCTTCAAAGGCTTTTTGTTGGCTTGGTCCCCATTGAAAGACTTCGGCTGATTTCAGCACTTCGAAGAATGGTTAATTTCTTTCTGCTGATCTGGATATGAATCTATTGAGAGATGCCAGCCTCCCTGTCAATCTTTGGGCCCCCTTTCTTGTAGTTGGTGGCTCCATTCGAAGTATAGCTTCAATTTTACTTGGATTAGCTTCAATTCCCTTTGTTGAAACCAAGCATCCAAGAAACTTCCCCTTCTTTACTCCGAAGACACATTTTTCTGGATTCAACTTTAAGCCAGCTTGTCTGAAACTGGCGAAGGTCTCCTGCAAATCAGCAATATGATTTTCCTGTTTCGTGCTTTTTATAATGATGTCATCAACATAAGTTAGCACATTTCTGCCTATCTGAGACGGGAGAACCTTCGCAGTCATTCTGCTGAAACTTCCTCCAGCGTTTTTGAGCCCCTCAGGCATCCGAAGATAGCAATATGTGCCACTTGGGGTTATGAAGCTAGTCTTCGGCTCATCTTCCTTCTTCATCCAGATTTGGTGATAGCCTGAGTAACAGTCTAACAGACTCATGAGCTCTGAAGAAGCTGCTGCATCAACTAAAGAGTCTATCCTTGGCAATGGGAATTCGTCCTTCGGACAAGCCTTGTTGAGATCTGTAAAATCGATACACATTCGCCACTTGCCATTGGCCTTTTTTACCATAACAGTGTTAGCTAGCCATTCTGGGTACTTTACTTCTCTGATAACTCCTGCACTAAGGAGTCTTTTGACTTCATTACGAGCACCTTCGGCCTTATCATCAGACATTTTCCGAAGCCTCTGCTTTCTGGGTCTGAAGGATGGGTCAACATTGAGCGAGTGTTCAATAACATCCGTATTTACTCCGTAGAGGTCATTGGCTGACCATGCAAAAACATCTTTGTTGTTGAACAAAAACCTTATCAAGGTTTTCTCCTGCTCTTCGGACAATTGAGAACCCAACAGCACCTTCTTCTCTGCTATGTCACATAAGAGCATGGGCTTCGGCTGATCTGCTGAAGCTGCTTTCTCCCTTCTGAATTTGTACTGTTCACAAACTTCAGCTCCATCTATGTTATGGATTGCTTTTGAGTCAGTCAAGTTTCCTTCGGCCCTTCTGGCAGCTTCCTGACTTCCATGAATAGTGATGGGTCCTTGATCCGAAGGTATCTTCATGCAAAGATAGGCAGGATGAAGAATTGCTTCGAAAGCATTGAGGGTGCCACGACCAATAATTGCATTGTAAGGGTATTCCATGTCAACAATGTCAAACACAACTTGCTCAGTTCTAGTGTTGTTGATGAACCCGAAGGTTACTGACATGGTGATCTTGCCCAGCGCTACAATCTGTCTTCCTCCGAAGCCACAGAGAGGGTGCGTAGCATCATGAATCTTATCTTCTGGCTCTTGCATTTGCCTGAAGGCCTTAGCAAATATGATATCAGCTGCACTGCCTGTATCAACCAAGACATTGTGGACCAGAAATCCTTTGATAACACAAGAAATAACCATGGCATCGTTGTGTGGGTAATCCTTGAGTTGAAGGTCCTCTTGGGAGAAGGTAATAGGAATGTGAGACCATCTCGACTTGATGAAGGGTCCTTGCACCCCAACATGCTGTACCCTTCTCTGTGCTTCCTTCTTCTGCTTCTTGTTGGCTGGCTCTGAACATGAACCGCTTGTTATCGGGAACAGCAGCTTCGGAGCCGAAGCAGCTCCAGCTTGATCGTTGAACGAAGCCATCAGCTCAAAAAAGTGGAAGTGAGTTCACCGGAGGTGGGTGCCAATGTTGGGGACTTGTTCTCAAATGCTATGAATTAAGAACAAGGCAACACAGAAAGAAGTTAGTGGAAAATACCCTTCGTCCTTCGAAACGTAATTTCCCTTAGGATATAACGGTCTTCAGACGAAGGTCATGAAGGACATACCTTCATCATTACAGTTTATATTGATAAAAGGAGAAGCATATGAAACATGAGAGAATAACATGAATAATCACATGACATTATTACATGTCCTTATTATATAATCATGGAAGAATAAGAACAATATTGAATTACATTTGTACCTTCGGCTTGATAGAAGGCAAAAATACAAGCGTGACGCACGAGCGAGTATAAATCAGCGTGAACAGTACGGGGGTACTGTTCATCTATTTATAGACACAGGACACAGCCTGTGAAGAATTACAATTATGCCCCTCATAAAAGTTTACAACATTAACTCAGACCTTTATGGACTAAAAGGTCATTCTATCTTTAAGTCGGTTTGTAATACCGAAGCTTCATGAAGAGGAACCTTCGGTCATCTCCTGCGGACAGCTTCAGCCGAAGCTACTTCTTCCTACAAGACCTTCGGCGCGACGAAGCATAGCCCCAACAAGTGGCCACATATGCGGAACTTTATATTGCTCGTATTCTCAGTTTGCACAGAGTTCCAAAAACAATAGTGTCGGACTGTGGACCACAATTTGTATCCAAATTTTGGGAAGAGCTCCACAAATCTTTGGGTACTAAGTTGCTCCACAGTTCGACCTGTCATCCTCAAACAAGTGGACAAACTGAGAGAGTAAATCAAATACTTGAAGACATGTTACGGGCATGTGTCATAGAGTTTCCACAGAAATGGGATGACTGTTTGCCCTTGGCAGAATTTTCTTATAATAACAGCTATCAAGAGAGCATTAAGATGGCACCGTTCGAAGAATTATACTGGCGACGGTGTCGGACACCCTTAAATTGGTCAGAACATGGAGAACGGTGCTATTTTAGGCCTGATTTAGTCAAGGAAATAGAAGCAAAGGTTCAACGGATAAGACATCACTTGAAAGAAGCTCAAGCTCGTTAGAAAAATTATGCAGACAAACGACACCGACCCTTATTCTTTCAAGTTAAAGATCATGTGTACCTGAAAGTATCACCAATGAAGGGTATGAACCGTTTCGAGGTAAAAGGAAAGCTAACACCCCGATACATTGGTCCGTTTCCCATTCTCGAACAATGTGGACTAGTGGCATACCGACTTGAGCTGCCAGAAACATTGTCTGCAGTACATAATGTGTTCCATGTATCTCAATTAAAGAAGTGCCTTCGGGTTCCGGATCGAACCATCGATGTGGTGGATGTTGTCTTGGAACTAGATTTGACTTATTCAGAACATCCCATTCGAGTTTTGGATCAGAAGGACAAGATCACCTGAAAAAGGACTCTTAAATTCTATAAGGTACAATGGAACCAGCATACTGAAGATGAAGCTACCTGGGAGACTCAAGATTTCTTGGAAAAGAATTTTCCTAGGTTCTTAGCTTCATGTAATCTGTAAGATGTGTACATTTTATTGTAAAGTGGAAATAAACCCCATACCACCCCCTGCTCTATAAGACAAGTAAGGAAATAAAGATGTGATGCGTTTCCTTCTCCATTACTTAGCCTAGGACCTTAAATCTCGGGACGAGATTCTTTTATGGGGGGGGGAGGATGTAACACCCCTGGTGTTATTGGCACTAAAACTTGAGCTTACATCATGTTCATTGACATTTCATGTGTTTGTTACACCTAGAATGCATTCACTAGGTAAAATTTTCAAACAAGTTGTGATGATATGACTTGAAGAGTTCTTAACCTTAGGGTAGGGTACTTAACCCTAAAATTAGGGCCTATGGATTAAAGTGAAGCTAAAATAAGTAAAAACCTCATAAGCCATGAGAAATGTTCACAAGGTATCATATTTGATGAACTTTAGTGGCACAAAAACCCTAAAGTACTCAAAACCCTAAAAGGAACCCTAGAAAACCCTAATTGAAACCCTAGTGGGATAAATGCAAATTTTGTGCACTTTTGGACCAAAGTGCTAATAACAAAGTGATAGAATACCACAAACCAAGTAACTTTCAATATTGAAGGATTTTCAAGTAATGTGGAGGAATTTGGACTCATTTGCAAAAGTACCCCTTGAGCACTATGTGGTTATGTCTGAAATTCAGTGTATTGAAGTCAACTTTGGAGCCCTATATCTTTTTATTCATGGGGATTTTACCCTAGGTCAAAATAGTAAACTTATAGAGCTATATTAGGGGTACAAGTTCGATTAAGTGACTAAGCCCTAGTGTTGTACATAAATTGGAGATAAATGGACTTAAAGTTGGGTTGTCAGTCAACTCTGAGTCTGAATTTTTACTCATAGTGAACTGGGATGAACTTTGGAAGCAATTTTGAGTAGGAACTAGGAAGTATTTGACTATGGTTGCTATAGCAAAATCAAAGGTGGTTTATAGAGCTACAACTTTGGTGCAGATGGATCAATAGCTCTCCACATGAAAAATGGAGAATGGAGCTTCTCAATCTGCTCTGTCAAGCGCACTGAAGGGAATTCGCATGGTACAGTAACTGAAAAAGAACAGTAGATGCACTGAACCTCGCCACCGGTGACCTCGCGCTCGGATTCACGCCGGTGCTGCGATTCGCGCCCAGTAAACGCAGCTAACGACCCCTAGTGAAAAGATCTCGCCGTGGATGAAGTTGGAGCACTATGGCCGCCCTATCGTCCCATCCACTTGCGCCGCAACGTGGCCAAGCGGCCGTCACGGTGATGGTCGCCCTTAACCCGAGCCTGCCATGCCATTGCCTTGTTACCACGTCACCGTTGATCGCAATAGGTAGCCTGCCTGTCCTCTGAGTCGACGTGCCAGTAAACCTCCCCTCTCTCCGGCCGCTGATGAACATCTTCTCAAAATTGGGCGCCACCGCTGATGAACTCTATAAATTGATGCCCCAGTGAGCTCTGTTAGGTTATTACGCATCCAAAGCACCAGCTCTCACCTCTGATCGTTCACCAGAGCCTCCCAATTTCCTATTTCCCCCAAATCGGTCAGAACGCCACCGTGAGACATCTCGTCGTGGCCAGTCGTCTACGAGTTAGTTCATGCCCTTCTATGTGATGTTCTAGCCTCCCTCATGTCCCCTGTTGCTCGAAAACCCATGTGATTGAACTAGATCGCATTGAATCTTCGGTATTCGTCGATGTCGTGGGCAGAGAGATTCTGGTCCAGATTAGTGCAATTAGTTGGGGATTAGTGTCGCCGAGGATGGAATTAGGTCTCTGCCAAGCTAGAGCCCTAGTCGTTGAGTGTCTTGGCCGGTACAGGTTCGCCGGAAGGCGTGCTCACCGGCGATCACCATCGGGGACATGTTGTTGCGAAGAAATAGAACTCCAGGGGCCTAACTGTGAATGTCAGTGACACAACTAAATAGTGAAAAGGGTTCTTAACCAGTTATTCTAACTGCTAGGGTCCCCTGTGCAAAGATGACATCACGAGCACGTTTCGCCTGGACATGGGCCAGTTCGGGCTGGTTTCAGCCCATCACTGTTCCTCCTTTTTCCTTTTCTTTTTACTACCAGACTTAGAAAATTGTAGGAAATTCTAGGAAAATGATAAAAATATGAGACCAATTTTACTAGACTCCTAAATTTCTCTAGTATTTAATAAAAATAGTTCCAAGATTTTTAGCCCCAACCATTATTTATTATTTAAAAGGGCCTAAACCTAGACTTTTGGAATTTTAGAAATTATTGGATAGCTCTGAAAACCATAAAACTTTTTGGGTAAGCTTAATATGATAATTAGAGTCCTTGGGTGAAGTTTGACATGTTTTGAACATTGTTTGATCCCCAAACCCAAAACCCTAGCTATCTAAGTAATATTTGCCTTATTCTAGTGGAATACTGACTCAGAAAACACTAGCTTCCCTGATGTACCTTGAAGGAAAGTTGTATTCAAGATACAACTTCATGTATCTCTATTATAATTGCATATTCATAGAATCACATGAGCATTCATGTTT
This sequence comes from Zea luxurians, assembly GCA_029449295.1. NCBI lineage: Eukaryota > Viridiplantae > Streptophyta > Magnoliopsida > Poales > Poaceae > Zea > Zea luxurians. The sequence goes on from JAOPSE010001650.1 coordinate 37,870, forward strand.
ATGTATGGTTATGTATAGAAAACGAAGAAGAAATAGGTGTCGAAGAAGAAGAGACTGCACCACCAACTGAAACTCCACCTGCCGGGCATTGTTTTTATTTTGATATCTATGGAATAGATCCCGAAGCCCCTACAACACAAGGCAAGCCCAAGTGCATTTACCTTTCCCTGTGATTTTAAAACTCTTTGTCACTTGAATAATGCATTAGGTGATAGGAGTTGAGTGCTATACAATTGCTGCATTTCGTTCCTTGAAGTTGACTACCATTCCTTGATTACCTGTTTTATTAAAAGTTTTTCTGATGCTTAGTCTTGCTTTAGAAAATAAAAATGTTTTGGTTTTTAACAAAAGATGATGCTCAGATGGAATGGGATGTTTTCAAAAATAAAACTTGATGGTGGATCCATCATGGTCGTGATGGGTTCAACATCGGAAAAGATGTACCCTGTCAGGTACCAAATTTTGGGATTGAAAATGATAAAGACGAGACCAGACGGGTGACTTGCATAAGAAGGAAGTCTTGGTGTAGTGTCTCCGTATGAGTCGATTAATGACTGTGTCGATGTAGGCTTGCTGATTGTGGACATTTTTAACCGGCCACATGCCTCGTCATGGGTAAGCTTTGCCTCGGGCAGACCTATACCAGAAAGGCCAAGACGCAATGGGAGTGGAGAGATGGTGAGAGTAGCGTGTACCCTCTGTGGCAAGAGGCTAGACGGTGGTGTATCTGTGCTCGAGGTTGGCGTGAACCCGGTCTGGTCTTGAGAACCTCGGTGGCGAGTTCACATATGCATGGGTTAGGCGCTACATATGTCAGGTGGTTGGAGATCCCCAGCTGGGTATTAATTGATTCGGATTGTCATTACTTCTCGAACATAAGGACTTCGTCACCGCCCTACACGTAGCAATCTAGTAAAGTAAAAGGGTGATAAAAGACGGCTAGCACAGGCCAAGTGCTGGAACTAGGGTAGAAAGAACTCTAGCTACAGGTAATGACTTAACTTGATAATTAAACTAGATTTTTAAGGATCCACTGTTAGTAAGCATTTCTGCAAACAGAGTCCTTGATTCTTGAATAGCCTTCCCTTGACTCCCTCAAGCCAGCACATCCTTGAGAGTCTTTTTCTTTGTCGGGTAAGACTTGCGAAAGTACACTCCGTACTCGAGGTTTTCGAACCCATGTTGTTGTAGGTGAGGAGACAACAGAGTTTTGTTGTTTCTGTTCAAAGGTGGTACCCAAGGACGAGCCCCAGCAGTGAAGTCAGTCGTGGGAGGACGTTGGCCTCCCACTTTGAAAACAATAAACTTGTGTGCGGGAGGGTGTTTTGCCTCCCTGGTCTGTAATAATAATACTTTATGCACTCTTAATACCCTGGTATTGTAATAATAATACTCTCTCTATATATTTAATGAATGTAAATTATGTTATTGTAAATTGCTTCCGCTTATTTTTTCCTTCGATGTGATGTAATATCTGCGTGACGGGTGAAGCGCTCTTGGGCAAAATGATGAGGATATAGTTACCGAACTTGTCAAGTGATTATGTGCATCTACTGGGTTGTCCAAGGTCCTTAGGACAAGGACAAATGTATGTGGGCCTAATACCTTAGGAGGTTCCGTCACACTTCTCTTCGGCAAGGGACAATCACATCATGGCAGAAGCTCAAGGATATGCTAGTCGCTAGCTTCCAAGGCTTTGAGATGAAGCCAGTCACTTCTCAGGCTTTGTTTTAGTGCATGCAAGACCATGAGGAGTATCTTCAGGCACATGTCTGAAGGTTCTTGTGTCTGAGAGCACAAGCGCCTATGGTGCCCAACGAAATTGTCATTGAGGCCATGATCCAAGGGCTTCGTCTAGGACCTACAGCTCAATATTTTGCTAGGAAGCCCCCACAAACCCTGGAGAAGCTCCTTCAGAAGATGGATGAGTACATCCGGGCCAATAATGATTTCCGCCAAAGAAGGGAGGAAGCATACAAGTTTTCTGAGATGGCTAGGGACTTCAGAGGAAGAATTCACCCCAGGCACGTCAGGTCAATCCATAATGCCAACCCAAGTGATGATAGAGGAAATCAACCCCAAAGGCAACAACACAACTCTCAATCATCAGGGCCACAACAAAGCTCCTTCAGGCCACTAGCTCCAAGAGGCAAAGGGGGCAGAAGCTTTGGAGGAAGATACGGAGATCAGCCTAGGAGACTTTTTTGCTTGTTCTATGGTGAAGACAAAGGCCACACCACAAGAATGTGCCAAGTCATGATTCAGAAGCAGAAAGAGATTGCTGAAGCTGAAGCACGGCAGAATCAGCCGAAGCAAGTCCTCATACCGCTTCATGCTATTCTCCTTATGTCCCAGAGTATGTTAATCAACAGCCTACGGCCTCTGTCGCCTCGGCAAGCCACTCTCAAGCTTCCTGGGCCCAGCTTCCATCACTACCACTGCTAGCACCTACTCTGGCCCGAAGCCAGCAGCCAGAAGGGCACCAACATGCTCAACAGTAGCACGATTTTTGGGAGGAGTCCGAAGCTTGCACAGTCAATAGCACTGTGCCTCAATCCAAGCACATCTACTGAAGAATATCCTACCTCTGCTGCATCTTTATCTTTTCTGCCGTTTTATTTTTCTTGTACGAAAAACAATTCACGAAGGATTGAATTCTGGTTTTATATAATAATATTGTACTCATATCGTTGAGCGGAATGTTTCCTCTCAACAAGACTCCGAAGCTATAAAAGTCGTTCCTAAGGGAGTGCAGTAAGTTCCGAATCTACAAAATTCGTTCCTAAGGGAGTGCAGAGTAAGTTTCGAAACTATAAAAGTCGTTCCTAAGGAGGCGCAGAGTAAGTTCTGAAGCTCAAAAGTCATTCCTAAGGGAATGCAGAGCCAAAATACCACCGAAATAGAAGGTGAAGAAGCTCCAAAGTCGTCCCTAAGGGGATGCAGAGCTTAAATGCCACCGAGATAGAAGGTAAAGAAGCTCCAAAGTCGTTCCTAAGGGGATGCAGAGCTTAAATACCACCGAAATAGAAGGTGAAGAGACTCCAAAGTCGTTCCTAAGGAGATGCAGAGTCTGAGTGTTTCCGTGTGGATATGTGTCTTTGGCATAAACATCATCCCACATAGCATTACCTCATACATCATGTCGCATCAATGGTAATAATCGAGCACGAAGCAAACCTTCGGCAGTTATATGATGAATGAAAGTGTGCTAGAGCACGAAGCAAACCTTTGGCAATTACAATCTTATCAGGAAAATTTTTGTCGACAACAATATCATACAACTCTGTTATAGAGGACCTCTTTTCTTTACGAAGCATGAAAAGAAGGGAAGGTATTTTTTCGCCAAAGGCTCAAAAATGGTATGTATGTAAATTTCTTGCATCGCAAAGAAATATATTACATTAAAATACACATAGATATACAATGTTTAACTTGTACGCATCTTACATGACATAAATGTTGAACTTTTCTAGCTACACGAAAGTCTAGTCTTCCTTCAAAATTTTCTCGGAAGCTTTGTTCAGAAGTCCGTCGATAGCTTCGTCAACAGCTTCTTCAGCAATTCTTATAGTTTCCAGTGCCGCCTTCATTGCTGGATCATCTTCGGTATCATAGGGCTCAGGTGGCGGAGAAAGTTCAACTACAGTAAAAGTAATAAGTTGTTAATCTAAAGCCAGAAAAAATACTAAAGCTTTGAAACAGTTAAAATACCTGTGTGCCTTGCGCGCTCGGCAGCCTCTTCGGCTCGCTTGGCTTCTTCTTGAGCTTCATGAGTTTCTTTCTCATTTTTCTTTATAGCTTCGGTGGCTAATTCTCGGCCGCCTTCCATCCAAACGTTGGAGTAAAATTTCCCGCCCAACAGATTCACCTCAGCCGAAGGGTCCTTCGTGTTCTCCACATTGAAGATAGCCTCTGTCTGGGTTGCAGCTTTAACATGTTCGCAGCCAGATTTTTCCAAAATTGCTGCAACCCCTCTGGCATCGGCAAAGGCGTAGAAATCACCATGATCACTAAGGATCTCTTCAAAAGCTTCGGCTTCTTCACTGATCCATTCGACGATTCCTTCAGGATCGCCTCTAACAAATTTTTGCTCAGATGAGTAAGCACCCACCTTTGCAAAACTATCTGTTGGGGACTTGTTCTCAAATGCTATGAGTTAAGAACAAGGCAACACAAAATGTTAAAGGTTAATACCCTTTGTCTAATGATCTTCAGACGAAGGTCATGAAGGACATACCTTCATCATCGCAGTATTAGATAATGAAATAAGAAGCATATGAAATATAATAGGCAACATGAATAATCATATGATATTATTATTATCTCTTCTTTTTATTATCATGGATAAACAAAAACAATAATAAATTACATTTGTACCTTTGGCTTGACAGAAGGTAAAAGTCCAGGCGTGATGCATGAGCGAATACAAGTAAGCGTGAACAGTACGGGGGTACTGTTCACCTATTTAGAGGCACGGGACGCAGCCCGATCAAAATTACATTTATGTCCTTGATAACTAGTTACAATAATGACACAAATTATCATGGACTGATCAATCTTTTCTTCTTTAAGTCGGTGCAGCCCTTCGTCTCAAGGTGTACCATTATGTCGAAGCTCCTCAGACAGCAGCTTCGTGTGTACCTTCGTGCTGTGCTTGTTTATACACTGATCTTTCAAAGGTACTTCTTCTTAAAGGACCTTCGGTGACGAAGCAGGCCCCCAACAGTAGCCCCTTCGTGGTGCTAGATCGTTTTTCGTAACGAGCTTGATCCATGAAAAATCTTCAAGGCTTCGGAATGCCGAAGGTCCAAAAAACACCTTCCTTGAGCTTGTTGTCGAGAAACGATTAAAGTACTCCAGGCGTGAGGTGGCCCACCACACAGCGGGTAGTGGTCCACCGTTCAGTGGGTGCAGGTGACTGTTCGGCGGGTGCTAGCGACTTGGCGATTCACCTTTCCACCTGCTGCATTATATAAACATACGGGTAGATGTGAAGTTACCATAGCATTCATTGCCATTGCACTATTGTGCCGTTGAAAAATTTGACCATAGCCAAAGCTTTTTCACCGCATTCTCGAGTGAACCGTCACTTTGAATTAGCTTCGTCAAAAGAGGGAGCTTCGTCAAAACTGTAAAAAAAATCAGCTTCATAAAAACTACAAAAAGATCCATCAGATGGCCAGAGTATGCTCGACTACGAGGGTGACCCGTGAAGGAGAAGAGACTAAGGCTACTGAGACAGCTCCGATTTCTGAAGTCATGAGACAATCAGGGTTAGTTGTGATAGAGGGAGCCATTGAAGAAGGTGCATCTACTGCCGAAACTGAACAAGCTGATGTTGAGGAAGAAAATGCTGATGAAGAAGAAGATTATAACATTCTGATCCCATCAAAACCTAGCCACTTGGATTTTGAAAAATCTACTGTGTCTGAAACCGATATGCCAATGATGATAAAACTGGGCTACTTCGGAGAAGCTGAGAAGAAGCTTATTTGCTTTGCCGGGGAAGAAACCACTCCAACACCGAAGGGTGACGAAGTAATAGTTTTTAAAATCTTTTTCAGAGCAGGATTATGGTTTCTGCTGAACGAGATGATTGGAGAAGTTTTGGATAATTATGAAATTTACCTTAATCAGGTGACCCCTAACGATATCGTTAGGCTCAGCATCTTCATCTGGGCCCTTTGAAGCCAAGGAATGGACCCAAATGCTGAAGCTTTCAGCGGAGTGCGTGAGCTACATTATCAAACAAAGGCTAGAGAAGACGGGCTACATGAAAATTTTGGTTGTTATAACTTTGCGTATCACAAGGATACGAAGGCTCCGGTCCTCATATCGCACCAAGTGGCCAACTGGCTAGAAGAGTGAGTGGTTCTATATCAAGGCTGATGTGAAGAAGAGGGACAAGCTAAAGACAATGGTCATGAGCCCACTGAGTTTAAGCTTCGGGATGACCAGACCCTTGTGCAACATGAAGCCAGGGTTACCATGCTAGCTAGCCGTAACAGAATTCAGAGTGGTGGCTATACATATCAGCACCAGGGATCTAGTACAAGAATACTTGGCGAACAGGGTCTCTCCAACATTGAGTGAATGGAGTATGCCGAAGCTGAAAGGAACAAAGAAGAAGGGTGAACTTGTTCGATTTCCTTATAGGTTTAAATTTGAGAAACAGTTCAAAGAACCCTGACAAGAATGGCTAGAGATGATTGAGACTATGTGCAACGAAATTTTGGGCAATTATACCAAAAAGGAAGATCAATTAATGACTGCAGCCTTCGGCACCCGACCAAAACAAAGGTTGAATCGGGTAATGGACGCTTTAAAGTTTGAATACCCTGACTATGAGCGACTAAGCAAGGGTGCTGAAGGACCAAAGAGAAAAAGGGTTGTCAGTGTTATGAGCAGACAGGCTGCTAGGATGGTGAAAGAGGACGAAAAAGCTCTGAAAAAGAGAAAATCCAGTCCTGAGCCGAAGGTGGTGACCTCGAAGAAGAGAAAAACTGCAACTCCAGAGCCGAAGATGGCTCAGATAGAGGGGGAAGCTCCTTCGATGCCTTCTGCTGGCGAAGTAGAAGAAATTTTAAAGGTAATGACCGAATCCTTACCTATCAAGCTGCTAAGTCCTCTGGGGCCACATCTGACGAAGCTTTTACAGAAGAAGGGCGAACCTTTGGCAGCAAAAAAGGCGGTTGGGCCAAAAAAGCAAAGAATTGTTACTGTTATGCAAGCCATTGAGGAAACTCCACCGCCGGCCTCAGCATCAAAAATGACACCAACTACCGAAGCTGCGACTGCTGAAGCTACCAATCTGGAGAGTACATTATTTGCTATTGATAAAGTGCTCTTGGATTTGGCTGCAGAGGAGACTACCGCGGCTAAAGAGGGAGTCCTGGCTGCAGAGGAGACTGCTGCAGTTATAGAAGAAGCCCTGGTCGCAGTGCCTGGAAAAGGGAAAGAAATTGCCGAAGATACTTCGGAAGAAAAAAGCTTCAACTTTCAAAATCTAATTGGTCAAGAATTATCCAAGGCCGAGAAGGAGGAGCTGCAGGAGTATGCTATATCCTTTGGCTACCAACCAAGAGCCGTGCTCTTTGGTGGAATCAACGAAGAAGCCTTAGGATGCATTCGAGACCGCACCGGTGCGAAGGTTATCAGCACTCTGTCGAAGAGTGTTGGTTTTCCAAAGCTTGAAGCTGACATCAGCAGCTACCGACGATAGCATATCGTCGGTAGCTTATTCTACTCCTACTTTAAGGTAAAGCTTTTTTTCTCGGTTTTTATTGTTTTGTGATGAAGCAAAGATTTCTGACAAAGATTATTTTGCACAGAGTGCTGCTAAGCAAAGCCTTGAGAATGCAACAAGACCTCGAAGATAAGAAGAATGAGGTTATAATCGAGGGCTTAGAAAATAAAATCAAAGATCATGAAGCTTCTCTAGAAAAGAAAGACTTCCTTCTTCAGACAATGGAGGGTTTACTGGCTGAAGCCTAAGCCGAAGTTGCCAGATTAAACGATGAACTCCTCCGAAGATCAGAAAGCTTCGAGCAAGAAAAGAAGAATTTCGATGCGAAGCTCAAAGCCGAAGTCGAGAAAAGTTCGAATCTAAAAAAATCCTTCAAAGAGCTTCAGGACATATGCTTGAACTTCGGCAACAGGTGCATGTAGTGGCTGAAACAGATCTTCAACTCAGTGGGAGCCAGCTCTGAAAAATTTGAACCTTCAGTTGAAGACTTGCCAAGCACCTTCGAACATATTGAGAGCAAAGTTGAGGCGCTTGACGAAGTAATAGCTGGGCACGGCGACTTCTCTGTCCTGCTAGCTTCTCGCGGCAAAGCTGTAGCTTTTATGAAGGCTGGTTGCATGCACAGAAAGATTGCCAACAGACCGAACTTCAGCTTATCACCAGTGGACTTAACTGATATTCCTAGCCTAGCCCGAAGCATTGGAAATAGATTTATAACACAAATTTGGACGAAGGGTGGGCGGGACTTAGCTGGTGACGAAGCTTGAAGTCATCTTAAGCCGGTATTAAGCTTGTACATGTTTCTTACCTTCTCCAGAGATTACTTTTTACCTTATACCGCTTTGTTGTGTACAGGATGACGATGCCGAAGGTCAATAAACCGAAGCTTGACGGAGACTGATGAAGCTGCTGCACAAAGCTTTAGAGACATTTGAATTATCCTTGTAAAAGATTTTGTATTTTAGGAATCAAACATTACTCTGTAAATTTGTCCATACCTTGTAATATATTTTTACCTTCTCATCCATGTGTGAATTGCTTTGATGTGGACGAAACCTATATCTTTTGAGCCAAAGGCGAAAAACACCTTCCCTTCTTTTTGTACACAACGAAGCATATCTTTGCTTCTTATCGAAGTATTGTAATCAGAGCCGAAGCATCTGTTTGTACTCTATGTTATGAAGATGATGATCCTACGAATGTCTACATGAATGTGTATTAATGCAATGAATGATGTGATGTAATGTGCAAATGAATGTCCAAACACACGCATATGAAGCCATACCCATACTCTGCATCCCCTAAGGAACGCCTTTTGAGTCTTAAGCTCTACATCCCCTTAGGAATGTCTTTTGATCTTCTTCACCTTCTATTTTGGTGGTATAAGTTCTGCATCCCCTTAGGAACGTCTTTTGAACTTCTTCGCCTTCTATTTCGGCGGTATAAGTTCTGCATCCCCTTAGGAACGACTTTTGAACTTCTTCTCCTTATATTTCGGCGGTATTTGGCTCTGCATTCCCTTAGGAACGACTTTTGAGCAAAAAACTTACGATGCGCTCTCTTAGGAACGACATTTTGTAGCTTCATCATGCTCTACATCCCCTTAGGGACGACTTTTGAGCTTCTCCCTGCTTTTCCTCTTTTTCTCTCTCTGCACTCGATGGTGCATGCTCAGATTTTACATTTTACATCCTTTTGGGGGATTTGGCTCTCATGGAGCTAAATAAGACAGGAAAAATTACAAGCTATGGCCCCATTAAAAACCTTTCTCCCCCTTTGGAAAGGAAAGGGGTGCCATAGAAAAAATGAAAAAAGATTACATCAAATTACACATAATATCGCTGAAGCTCATCTGCATTCCAAGATCTAGGTATGTCGTTGCCGTCCATATCCTTCAATCTGTAAGAACCAGGCCTCGACGAAGATACCACCAGAAAAGGTCCTTCCCACTTCAGCTGCAATTTGCCTACTGTGTCCGGATTGGCCACTCTCCGAAGCACCAAATGCCCTGGCTTAATATTTTTCAACCGAACTTTTCTGTCACGCCATTTTATTGTTTCGGCTTGATATTTGTTGATGTTCTCTACAGCCTGAAGTCTGGTCCCCTCTATAGTATCTTTTGCTACATGATAATCAGCTTCATCTTCTGCCGAAGCTACTGTTCTTATTGATCCTACTTTAGCTTCTTCTGGAGTTATAGCTTCATCACCAAATAATAGTTTGAAAGGTGTAAAACATGTTGATCTTGACATGGTTGTGTTGTGGCCCCACACCACTTTGATCAACTCATCTCGCCACTTTCCTCTGGGCTGATTGAAGATTAGCTTCATTATTCCTGTCATTATAATGGCATTTGCTCTTTCTACCAGTCCATTTGATTCTGGGTGCCTTACTGATGCAAAATGAATCTTCGTGCCAATTTGGTCACAAAAATCTTTGAACGTTTCATCATCAAACTGTGTTCCATTGTCCACAGTTATAGCCTTCGGCACGCCGAAGCGAAAAACAATATTTTGCCAAAAGAATTTTTGGACTGTAACTGAAGTTATTGTAGCTAAAGGCTTTGCTTCAATCCACTTAGAAAAATATTCTACAGCCACCACAACATATTTCAAATTACCTTGCGCTGGTGGAAGTGGGCCTAACAGATCCAGACCCCATCTTTGCAACGACCAAGTAGGCTGTATCAGCTGTGTGAGAGACGAAGGTTGCTTCTGATCTCTTGCACATTTTTGACAATTCTCGCACTTTTGAACTAACTCCAGTGCATCCGAAGCTGTCTTCGGCCAATAGAATCCTTGTTTAAACACTTTTCCCAACAAGGGCCTGGACCCAATGTGAGATCCACAAAGACCTACATGTATCTCCTTCATTAATTCTATACCTTCGGTTCTGGATAAACACTTGAGGAGTGGAGAACAGACTCCATGCTTATATAATTCCCCTTCTATCATAACATACGGTCTTGTCCTTGCCTCCATTCTCTTATTATAAGCTTCATCATCCGAAAGGCAACTACCTTGGAGAAAAGATATAATTTCAGTTCTCCAATCTTCACTATGTACAGGAGAAATTGTAAGCACTGCTCTCTCCATGAGTTCAACCGAAGGTGCTTTTATTGTTTCGAAGAATACTTCCGAAGGTAGAGGGAGCCCCTGTGCCTCTGATTTGGCTAACAGATCTGCATGCTCATTTTCTCCACTTGGAATATTCTTGACAGAAAAACCTTCGAAAGAAGCCTCCAACCTTCGAACTGTATCCAGATTTTTTTCGAGCTTCGGATCTCTCGCCTTACTACTTTTGTCTACATGACCAGAAATGACTTGAGAGTCAGTTTTAAGGATGACCCTTCTTATACCCATTGCCATTAACTTTCGAAGGCCCAACAGAAGTGCTTCGTATTCAGCAATATTATTTGTACAACTGAAGTCAAGCTTTGCTGCATAACATGTTTTGATTTTGGATGGCACAACAAGGACCACAGCTGCTCCTGCGCCGAAGGTTGCCCAAGAACCATCGCAGAATACTATCCAAGCTTCGGCGTCTTTATTGGTTTCTTCTTCCTAAGCCCCTGGTGTCCAATCAGCAATGAAGTCTGCTAACGCCTCAGACTGAATTGAGGATCTATGTACATAATCAATACTGAACTCGTTAAGCTCCACAGCCCATTTTCCAATCCTTCCAGTAGCTTCTCTGTTCCTCATTATGTCCTTCAGAGGCTATGACGAAGGAACAATTATGTGATATGCTTGAAAATAATGCTGAAGCTTCCTGGAGGCCATTAACACAACATACAACACCTTCTCCAATTCTGTATAATTTTTCTTTGATAGACTTAAAACTTCGGAGACAAAGTATATTGGAGCCTGCTTTTTGATTTGGCCATCTAGCTTCTCCTGTACAAGAGCTGCACTAACTGCAGAATGAGAAGCTGCCACATATAAGAGTAATGGAGCCCCTAGCGAAGGTGGAGTTAGTGTTGTTAAATCGATCAAGTATTGCTTCAGCTCTTCAAAAGCTTTTTGCTGGGCTGGACCCCATTGAAAAACTTCGGCTGACTTCAGTATTTCAAAGAATGGCAGATTTGTTTCTGCTGATCTGGATATGAATCTGTTTAATGATGCTAGCCTTCCTGCCAGCCGTTGGGCCCCCTTCTTTGTGCTTGGCAGCTCCATCCGAAGGATAGCTTCAATCTTGCTCGGGTTGGCTTCAATTCCCTTCGTTGATACCAAACAGCCAAGGAACTTGCCCTTCTTTACCCCAAAAACACACTTTTCTGGATTTAACTTCAGGCCAGCTTGCCTGAAATTAGCAAATATCTCTTGCAAATCATCAACGTGATTTTCTTGCTTCGTGCTTTTCACTATGATATCATCAACATAGGTCAGTACATTCCTACCTATTTGAGAATGAAGGACCTTGGCTGTGATTCTACTGAAGCTTCCTCCAGCATTCTTGAGCCCCTTAGGCATCCGAAGGTGGCAATAGGTGCCACTGGGAGTAATGAAGCTAGTCTTCGGCTCGTCTTCCTTATTCATCCAAATTTGATGATAGCCTAAATAACAATCCAACTTCACCTCCTCAATCGTGGGCACCACAACTGTCTTTTCTTAAGATTGCAGCTTCAGCCTACAGGTCAGGACCTTGGCTCTCTTCGGCTTCGGTGCACTAGAAGAGGTCGAAGTGGCAGTTTTTCTTTTCCCTCCTTGCTTTCGAGCAGGAAAAAATAGTCAGGATAAACAAACCCGATCACATCAAAAACTCTATTTAGTATCCTTTTTCCTCGAGCACCGAAGGCAATGGTCATGGCCTCGTCCTCTGGCTTCATGTAGGCTCCCAGCAGCTCATCACTAGTTGCCTCAATAGCATCTAGCCAATCGTCATTTGGTTCGTCAAACTGGCTTCTATACCAGAAGGTGTATCTAAGATAAACCAAACCACCTTGGCTAGAGCCAACAGTAGTTTCCTTCGGCATCTCCCACTCATTCACAAGAGGCCATACCATGTAAGCAATGTGTTCCTGTACCAAATCCCTGGTACCGATGTAAGTACACACGGTGTTGAAAGCCATTAGGCACGCTTGCACCTCATTTCCAATTGCAATTGATGGCCTTCTAATGCTGAAGCATGACCATATGGGATGCTGAATAATGCCCCTCACATCCTCTTTCTTGCTCAGATCATTCTTTACATAGAACCATTGCTTCATCCAAGAACCAGTCATTTCTTCTGAAATGTTGGCGCAAGATAACTTGCCTCAGAGCGGGGCACGAAGTTGTAGCACCTGAAGTTGTTTTAGTATTGCTCCTTCCCAGTTGTCTTTGTTTGGTAAGATAATTCATGTATATTACAGAAGCACCTAGCATCTGGCTCTAGCCCTTGGCTTCTCATAGCCCAAATGAAAACCCCCACTTTAATGAAAGCTTCAGGAGTAAGTTGATGAAGGTATATTTCAAACGCCTTCTGTACTTCAACCAGCATCTTGTGCATTGGAAAACGAAGCCCAGCCTGAATGAAGCTTTTAAAAACCACTACTTCATCTACTTTGGGAAGAGGAACAGTGCTTTCTCATCTAGCCCTCACAATGGATATATCATGAAAATATTTTACCTTAATCCTATTGGTCCTTGCTCTCGGATGCTATACACCAACAACAAAGCAACTGTTAATGATTAGAGACCTTCGTCCTTCGAAGCATTATCTCCCTTGGGATATAATGATCTTCAGACGAAGGTCATGAAGGACATACCTTCATCATTTCAGTAGGCAAAGATGTAAACAGAGACATATGAAACACATAGAATATGAATAATCATTTCAAATTATTGGACCATTCATATTCTTATTTTATAAGCATGAATAAGCATCTATAACATTTATATTACATTTGTACCTTCGGCTTGATAGAAGGTGAAAAAGCGAGAGTGACGCGAGAGTGATTACAAGTCAGCGTGAACAGTTCGGTGTTACTGTTCATCTATTTATAAGCATAGGACATAGCCTAGACAAAATTACATTCATGTCCCTGACATTTATTATTGACCATAAGGCAAGCTATCGAGGGTGAGCAGTCTTTTCTCCTTTAAGTCGGTTTCGCCTTTCACCATCGTCATCGTGCTAAGCCGAAGCTTCTTCAGCCATAGCTTCGGCAATGTTGGTCCTTCCTTCAGATCACACCTTCATACCATGCACACCTTCATCTCGAAGCCGAAGCCTCCTGTAATAGTCTGTTATACTGAAAAAACATGTTATTTAAATTTTTGAGGACATTCGGAAGAGGAAGGCCCCCAACAGTAGCCCCTGCAGTATTAATTTGTTTTTGCACTTAACAAATTTAGACGATGACGTGAACGAAGGCCTTTAGCCGAAGGTCCGAAAAAACACCTTCCCTTCGCTAGAATAGCGAAAGCCAATGACATGTAAGGCCCGCCATGTTGCAATGCACTGGGCGTATAAATAGGAACCCGCAATGCAAGCATTTGATGCGCCATCTCAAACACTTGTTCTATTTTTTCAAGCTTGAATTTTCTTGCTCTATTAGATTTCGCTTGATTCGTGAGCTTTGGTATTTGCATGAGTGCTCACCAAATGGCTGAAGAGAAGAAGGTTGTTGATCCTGCTCTAGCTGGTTTTTACGAGGCCATGGAGAAGACAAACACAGAGAAGATTACAAATGAAATGTTAGCTGGTTTGTCTGAAGATTCTGACGACAGCGGAAGCTTTGATATGGAAAGTGAAGATGAAGATGCTGAAAATCGGCCCTGGCAGCCGAGTCACACCATCTTTGGAAAATCATCCATTAAGCCGAGTCAAATTGATGCTTTGAAAGGGAGATATTTCCTAGATATTTCCATTGTGAGAGCTGGAGGGGACAACGCTACCCCTGCTCCTGAAGAAGATGAAGTGGATGTTTATAGGAGCTTTATGAAGGCAGGGCTTCGGTTCCCATTAAGCAAATTTCTGGTTGAAGTGCTGAAGACCTTTGAAATTTTCCTTCATCAGATTACCCCTGAAGTCATCATCAGGATGGGGGTTTTGTTTGGGCCGTGAGGAGTCAAGGGCTAGAGCCAAGCGCAAAATGCTTCTGTAACATGCACGAGCTGCTGTATGAGACGAAGGCTACTGGCAAGGAGAAGTATCACTATAATTTTGGTTGTTATGGCTTCATGCCCCTCTCTGATGTGAGCTATCCAGTACTGACATTTTGAAAGAGGTGGCCAGGTGCCTGGATGGAAGAATGGTTTTATGTGAAGAATAACTTGGATGAGAGGGAAGATATAAAAGGGATTATCCAACACCCCATTTGGTCTCGCTTCGGCATCAGAAGGTCGGCCACTGCTCTTGGGAATGATATAGAAGCATGCCAGAGGAGTTTCAACACTATGTGCACTTTTATTGGCACAAGAGACTTGGTTCAAGAGCACATCGCCTACAAAGTATGGCCGCTCGTGAATGAATGGGAGTTGCCGAAGGAAGCTGCTACCGGGTCTAGTCAGGGCAGCCTGGTCTATCTAAAATATACCTTCAGATACAAAGGTGAGTTTGATGAGCCGAACGATGAGTGGTTGAGCAGTATTGAGGCGACCAGTGATGAATTGCTTGGGGCCTACACAAGGGCCAAAGATGATGCAATGACCTTGGCCTTCGAAGGATGAGGCAAGAAAAAGTTGAATAGAGTTTTCAACGTTATTAGTTCTGTATATCCCAATTACAGCTATCCCTCGCGGAAGCAGGGAAAAAAGAGAAATATTGCTACTTCTGCCATTTCTGCCACACCGAAGGGCAAAAAGATCAAGGTTTTGACGCACCGTCCTTGATACATTGAGACGGCCATGGTGCCGAAGCTTGTAGAAGGTACATCTACCGCTGAGCTAGGATAGCCTAGTCCTGCCGAAGCACCTAAGGTTCCTGCAACCGGGTCGGCTGAAGTGCCGAAACATGCTGCCGAAGCCAAAGGAAAGGCGGCCGAAGAGCTAGAATTAGGGGAAACGGCAGGGCTACCAAAAAACTTGAGCCCGCCAATGGAGCCAGAATTACCGAAGGTATCAAAAGCTCCTGCAATAACTCCCAAGAGGAGGAGGATGGCTAGCGTACTAGACGCCATCCTGGAGTCGACAAGGGCATCAACTCCCGCTCCTGCAAAGGAGACTGCCGAAGGTGCTACAGCTCGTGCTAAACCCGAAGCTGGGCCCTCGGTGCCCACTGAAGCAGAGCCTACTGGAACTGAGCAGGGAACTGAACAAGGAGCTTCAGGCACTGGTCTTGTTCTGGAGAAAGATTGAATCTCCTATTCCCAAAGCACCTTCTAAAGAACTTGACTTTATTATTCGACACGCTTCAGGTAAAAAGTTGTCTGAAGAAGAAATTGTGGAAGCCAAACATTACGCCCAAGAACTGAAGTACCCAAAGGGGGCCTTATTGTACAATGGCATCGACGAAGATGATTTCCTATACTTTCTCTCGGACAAAAAGGAAATATCTGTCTGCTGGGAGATGGTGAAAAATATGGGATTTCCGAAGCTTGAAGTTGGTCTTTCTGCTATGTCGAAGGATGACCTCGCAGACAGCCTTGCGTACAATAGTTTGAAGGTATGGGAGTTATGGACTTATAAGCGGATTATTTTTTTGTGTCTTCTCTTCTTGTGTTGTTCCCTTGTTTTTGCAGGGCTTAATTCTGAGCAATGCCTTAAGAGCGCAGAAAAATGCTGAAGATGAAAGTTGCCAGATAGCTCTTAGTAACCTTTGGGTCTGAGGTTATCAAATTGAGGATTGAAGCTGCAGAGAAGGACAAAATTTTGCTTTCCTTAGTAGACAAAGTCAAGACCAGTGAAGCCAATCTTGCCGCGTAGTCCGAAACTCATAGAGCCAAAGTTGAAAATTTAAAGAAAAAACTTGCTAAGAAGAATGAAGATTTCAAATTGGCTAAGGCGAAGGAGGAAATAAGCGAGTGGACTTGCGCAAGGTTACAAAAGAATGTAGATGAGCTTCGGGAATCAAAGGAAAGATATTACAAAAAATCCTTGAATTGCACCAAGAAGCTAAAGGACAGTGTTGGGGGCCTACTTCGTCATAGAAGGTCTTTTAAGAAGAAGTACCTTCGAATGACCAGTGTATAAACAAGCACAGCGCGAAGGTACACACAAAGCTGCTGTCCGAGGAGCTTCGGCATAATGGAACGCCTTGAGACGAAGGGCTGCACCGACTTAAAGAAGATAAGACCGATCAGTCCATGATAATTGTGGCATGATTGTAACTAGTTATCAAAGTCATAAATGTAATTTTGACCGGGCTGCGTCTCGTGCCTATAAATAGGTAAACAGTACCCCCGTACTGTTCGTGCTGACTTGTATTCGCTCGTGCATCACGCCTGAACTTTTACCTTCTGTCAAGCCGAAGGTACAAATGTAATTTAATACTGTTTCTGTTTATCCATGATAATAAAAAGAAGAGATAATAATAATATCATATGATTATTCATGTTGCCTATTATATTTCATATGCTTCTTCTTTCATTATCAAATACTGCAATGATGAAGGTATGTCCTTCATGACCTTCGTCTGAAGATCATTATATCCTAAGGGAGATAATGCTTCGAAGGACGAAGGGTATTAACCTTTAACATTTTGTGTTGCCTTGTTCTTAAATCATAGCATTTGAGAACAAGTCCCCAACATTGGCGCCCACCTCCGGTGAACTCACTTCCACTTTTGAGCTAATGGCTTCATCAACAACCAAGTCGTAGCACCTTCGGCTACGAAGTTGGTGCTCCCGATAACCGGTGGTTCAAGTTCAGGCCGGCTAACAAGAAGCAGAAGAAGGAAGCACAGAGTAGGGTGCAGCATGTTGGAGTGCAGGGACCCTTCATCAAGTCCAAATGGTCTCACATTCCAATCACCTTCTCCCAGGAGGACTTTTAGCTCAAAGATTACCCTCACAATGATGCTATGGTCATATCTTGTGTCATCAAGGGATTTCTGGTCCATAATGTTCTGGTTGACACAGGCAGTGCAGCGGATATCGTATTTGCTAAGGCCTTCAGACAGATGCAAGAGCCAGAAGACAAGATTCATGATGCTACACACCCTCTTTGTGGCTTCGGAGGAAGGCAGATTGTCGCACTTGGTAAAATCACAATGTCAGTGACCTTCGGCTTCATCCACAACACAAGGACCGAGTAGGATGTCTTTGATATTGTTGACATGGAGTACCCCTATAATGCAATCATTGGCCGAGGGACACTTAATGCCTTCGAAGCAATACTTCATCCAGCATATTTATACATGAAGATACCTTCGGAACAAGGGCCCATTGCTATTCATGGGAGTCAAGAAGCTGCCAGAAGGGCCGAAGGAAACTGGATAGATTCAAAAGCAATCCATAACATAGATGGAGCCGAAGTCAGTCAGCAGTATAAATACAAAAGAGAGAAGGCTGCTTCGGCGGATCAGCTGAAACCTATGCTTCTATGTGAAGACATAGAAGAACAAAGGGTACTGCTGGGGTCTCAATTATCTGATGAGCAAGAGAAAACTTTGCTAAGATTTTTAATCAACAACAAAGATGTTTTTGCTTGGTCAGCTAATGATCTTTGTGGTGTCAACAGAGATGTTATTGAACATTCACTCAATGTGGACCCATCCTTCAAGCCAAGAAAATAAAGGCTTCGGAAGATGTCTGAAGACAAAGCCGAAGGTGCTCGAAACGAAGTAAAGAGACTTCTTAGTGCCAGTGTCATCAGAGAGGTGAAATACCCAGAATGGCTAGCCAACACTGTTATGGTGAAGAAGGCCAATGGTAAATGGAGAATGTGTATTGATTTCACAGATCTCAAAAAGGCATGCCCAAAGGACGAGTTCCCATTGCCAAGAATAGACTCTCTAGTAGATGCAGCAGCTTCTTCAGAACTCATGAACCTACTGGATTGATATGCAATCTTTAGAAAAGACAGTTGTGGTGCCCATGATTGAGGAGGTGAAGTTTATTGAGAGTGCTGAAGCTACCCCTGCCATGCCAGCCAAAGCTAGTGCTGATGCAGTAGAAGAGCCAGAAACAAGGAAAACAACAAAAGAACAGCCAAAGCTGCTGAGCCCTCTAGTAGTGGCGGAGTTGCCGAAGCTATCAACTACTGCAACAACAACCCCAAGGAAGAGGAGGATGGCTAGTGTTTTGGATGCTGTTTTGGAATCGAAGAAAACACCAACTCCTGCTTCTGCCGAAGATTCTGGCAAGAAAATTGGAGATGCAAGGGAAGTGGTTACTACCAGCGCTACTTCTATTCACGCTGAAGCAGGACCTTCAGGAGCTACGTCAGTAAAGTTGATAGGAGAGAGCCTTCCAGAAAAGCCCACGTCACCTGCTCCTGAAGCACCTTCGCAGAGTGATTTGGAATATATTGTTCGACACACTTCGGAAAAGCAATTATCATCATAACAAATTGCCGAAGTGCAAAATTATGCCAAGGACTTGAAATACCCCCGAGGGTCCTTGGTATACGGAGGAAATGACGAAGATGACTTCCTCTACTGTCTGCCAGACAGTAAAGAGATTAATGTTTGTCCCGAGATGATGGACAACATGGGCTATCCAAAACTTGAGCTTGGTCTGTCTGCGATGATGAAGGATCAGCTTGCTAATAGCCTCGCCTACAACAGCTTGAAGGTTTATACATTTTGGCTTCGCATTTGGTAATTTTTGTTACGGTGAACTATTTTTGTGGTAATTCTTACTATTATTATTTGTTCATTCTTTGTCTAGTAGGGTCTAATTCTTAGTAAGGCTCTAAAAGCTTAAAAAGATGCAGAGGATGAAAGCTACCAGATGGCAATTGCAAACCTTCGATCGGAGGTTATAACTTTGAGGAACGAAGCTCTTGAAAAAGATAAGATTCTACTCTCTTTGGTTGAAAGGCTAAAATCCAGCGAAGCTAAATTGTCCACTCAAGCTGAAAGGAAAATGTGCCCTTGGGCCATTTCTATAATTGTTTTGGTGATTAAATGTCCAACACAAATGTTTTGAACTCTTATGTGCTAAACGAGCAAGAAGTGCAAATCAAAGACAAGGTATGTTTCTAGA
This sequence comes from Zea luxurians, assembly GCA_029449295.1. Taxonomy (NCBI): domain Eukaryota; kingdom Viridiplantae; phylum Streptophyta; class Magnoliopsida; order Poales; family Poaceae; genus Zea; species Zea luxurians. Next base: position 57,189 of record JAOPSE010001650.1, read on the forward strand.
CCTAGTGAATTGTTTTTGAGTACTAACATGTTTATCTAAATGCAAGAAACAGTGTCGAGAAAAGAAGAAACGAATTGGAGGCCTGGTACACCGGACTGTCTGGTGGTGCGCCGGACAGTGTTCGGTGCCCTAGGTGAGTCGACGGTGATCCAGCTGCTCTCGAGAGTGACGCGACTATAAATCACCGGACCGTCCGGTGGTGCACTGGACTGTCCAGTGAGTCGTCAATGACGAACTCGTCGCTCTCGGGAAAAGAAAAAGGAGACGTGGCTATAATTCACCGGACTGTCCGGTGGTGCACCGAACTGTCCAGTGAGCCAACGACTTCAACGGCCAACGGTCGTCCGTGCGATCAGCGCACGACACGTGGCTCGCTCCAATGGTCGGCTGGGTGCACCGGACAGTGTCCGGTGAGCCAACCGGTCCCGAGGAGCAATGGTCAACTGCGCCTGATATGGAAGGAGATCGCGCACCGGACATAAACAGTGGTTGTCTGGTGGTGCACTGGACTGTCCAGTGCACCACTCGACAGAAGGCAAGAATGGCCTTCCAAATTGACCTCCAATGGCGCCTAGCTGCCTTGGGGCTATAAAAGGGACCCCTAGGCGTATGGAGCAGGACACCAATCTTTCAATAAACATTCTAAGACTCCTAGACTCCGTCTCCACGCATTTGATTTGCTGTGTTAGTGATTTGAGCTCCGTTTGAGTTGCGAACTCCCTGTGCTGTGTTTCAAGCTCAAGTCTTGGCTTGTGTGCGTGGTTATGCTGCGAATTTTATTCTTGCATGTGTTGCTCTCCCATCCTTACTCTTGTTCTTTCTTTGTGATCATAACTTTGTAAGGGCGAGAGGCTCCAACTTGTGGAGATTCCTCGCAAACGGGAAGAGTACTCTAAGATAAAACACCATGGTATTCAAGTTGATCATTGGATCACTTGAAAGGGGTTGAGTGCAACCCTCGTCCATTGGGACGCCACAACGTGGAAATAGGCAAGTGTTACTTGGCCGAACCACGGGATAAAAATCGTGTGTCTCGTGTGTTGCTTTGTGTGATTGCTTTGTTCGCAGGTGCGTGTTCCATAGCCACTTGATTTCACTAACACTTTAATAATCAAGTTTGTGGCTATTTAGTGTTTGATTTTACAGGATCACCTATTCACCCCCCTCTAGGTGCTCTCAATTAGTATCAGAGCCGTACTCTTCATCTAAGGGACTAACCGCCCAAAGAGATGGATCCTAAGGGAAAGGGGATGGTGGTCAACGACAAGGAGAAGGAGTCCCTCTTCAACGAGCCAAGAGACGACAAGCCCACTGACTCAGGCTCGAGTCACAAGAAGAGGGACGGGAAGAAGAAGAGACGCATCAAGAAGATCATCTACTACGATAGCGATGCATCTTCTTCTTCACCAAGGGACGACGACGACGACTCCTCGTCTAAGAAAAAGACGATTAATCAAAACTATTCTTTTGATTACTCACGCATTTCCTACAATTCAAATGCCCATTTGCTTTCTATTCCTCTTGGAAAACCCCGACACTTTGATGGAGAGGATTACTCATTTTGGAGCCATAAAATGCGTAGTCATCTATTTTCTCTTCATCCTTGCATTTGGGAAATTGTAGAAAATGGGATGCATTTTGATAGTACGGATAATCCTGTGATTATTAGTGAACAGATTCATCAAAATGCCCAAGCTACTACTGTCTTGCTAGTGTCACTTTGCAGGGATGAGTATAATAAAGTGAGTGGCTTGGACAATGCTATGCAAATCTGGGACACCCTCAAGATATCTCATGAGGGAAACGACGCCACTATGATCACCAAGATGGAACTAGTGGAAGGCGAGCTAGGGAGGTTCATGATGATCAGGGGAGAGGAGCCAACTCAGACCTACAACAGGCTCAAGAACCTGGTCAACAAAATCCGAAGCTAAGGGAGCACAAGATGGATGGATCATGACGTCGTCCAACTCATGCTAAGGTCATTTACTGTAATTGACCCCCATCTTGTCAACCTTATTCATGAAAACCCTAGGTACACCAAGATGACGCCCGAGGACATCCTTGGAAAATGCGTGAGCGGGCGCATGATGGTGAAGGAGGCACGATACGTGGACGATGCGCTAAATGGTCCACTGCCCATCTACGAGTCGTAGCCTGTTGCCTTCAAAGCAACAAGCAGCAAGGAGGCGCTACCAAGCAAGGTAGCACAAGTGGAGGTTGTCGGGCTCAATGAGGAAGAAATGACGCTTATCATCAAGCGCTTCAAGACCGCGCTAAAAGGACGCATGGAGTACCCTAACAAGAATAAAACAAAGGGAAAGCGCTCCTGCTTCAAATGCGGTAAGACTGGTCATTTCATAGCACAATGCCCCTGTCAGCGTTTCGACCCCGGGGGGTCCCTGGACCGACAAGTAAATTGTCGTCGCGTGCCCCAGCCCAGATGGGTCGGCGCGAGACGGAGCGCGAAGGGGGGAAGAAGCCGGGGGGAGACAGGCGTAAAAGGGGAAACCCGCGGCCTTCGTGTTTGTCCTGCGCCCAGGTCGGGTGCGCTTGCAATAGGGGGTTACAAGCGTCCACGCGGGAGGGAGCGAGAGGCTTACGCGAGCGCCGTCCCGTCCTTCCCCGCGCGGCCAACCCTCTGTAAGAGGGCCCTGGACCTTCCTTTTATAGGCGTAAGGAGAGGATCCAGGTGTACAATGGGGGGTGTAGCAGTGTGCTAACGTGTCTAGCGGAGAAGAGCTAGCGCCCTAAGTACATGCCGTCGTGGCAGCCGAAGAGGTTTTGGCACCTGGTTCGTGTGCTGTCGTGGCCGTCGGAGGAGCGCTGGAGCCTGGTGGAAGGACAGCTGTTGGGGCTGTCAAGTCCTTGCTGACGTCTCCTTGCTTCCGTAAGGGGGCTGAGAGCCGCCGTCGTCATGGAGCATGTGGTGCGCCATCATTACTTGTTTATCGGGGCGAGCCAGATGGGATGCCGGTCTTGTTCCCTGTAGCCTAAGTTAGCTTGGGGTAGGGTAATGATGGCGCCTCCTGTGACATGGTCGGTCCGAGCCCTGGGTTGGGTGAGGCGGAGGCTCCTCCGAGGTCGAGGTCGAGTCTATCTTCCGAGGCCGAGGTCGAGTCCGAGCCCCTGGGTCGGGCGAGGCGTGGACCGTCGGCTGAGGCCAGGGCTGAGTCCGAGCCCTGGGGTCGGGCGAGGCGGAGTTCGTCGTCTTCTGGGGCTGAGCCTGAGTCCGAGCCCTAGGTCGGGCGAGGCAGAGTTCGTCGTCTTCCGGGGCCGAGCCCGAGTCCGAGCCCTGGGGTCGGGCGATGCGGAGTTCGCCGTCTTCCAAGGCTGAGCCCGAGTCCGAGCCCTGGGGTCGGGCGAAGCGGAGTTCGTCATCTTCCGGGGCTGAGCCCGAGTCCGAGCCCTGGGGTCGGGCGAAGCGGAGTTCGTTGTCTTCCGGGGCTGAGCCCGAGTCCGAGCCCTAGGTCGGGCGAGGCGGAGTTCGTCGTCTTCCTGGACCGAGCCCGAGTCCGAGCCCTGGGGTCGGGCGAAGCGGAGTTTCCTATGGTGCCTGAGGCCGGACTTGGCTGCTGTCAGCCTCACTCTGTCGAGTGGCACAGCAGTCGGAGCGGCGCAGGCGGCACTATCCTCTTGTCAGGCCGGTCAGTGGAGCGGCGAAGTGACTGCGGTCACTTCGGCTCTGTCGACTGAAGGGCGCGCGTCAGGATAAGGTGTTAGGCCACCTTTGCATTAAAGGCTCCTGCGATACGGTCGGTCGGCGTGGTGGCTTGGCTAAGGTTGCTTCTTGGTGAAGTCTTGGCCTCGGGCGAGCCGAAGGTGTGTCCGTTGCTGGAGGGGGTCCTCGGGCGAGACGTAAAGCCCCCGAGGTCAGCTGCCCTTGCCCGAGGCTGGGCTCGGGCGAGGCGAGATTGTGTCCCTTGAGTGGACCGATCCTTGACTTAATCGCACCCATCAGGCCTTTGCAGCTTTGTGCTGATGGGGGTTACCAGCTGAGATTAGGAGTCTTGAGGGTACCCCTAATTATGGTCCCCGATAGTAGCCCCCGAGCCTCGAATGGAGTGTTAATACTCGCTTGGAGGCTATTGTCGCACTTTTTTGCAAGGGGACCGACCTTTCTCGGTTGCATTTTGTTCCAGTGGGTGCGCGCGAGCGCACCCGCCGGGTGTAGCCCCCGAGCCCTCGGAGGAGTGGTTTGACTCCTTCGAGGTCTTAATGCGTTTCGCAATGCTTCAGCCGGCCTGGTTGTTCCCTCATGCGAGCTGGCCGTAGCCCGGGTGCACAGTCGGGTCCTAAGTTCTCGGGCTGGTATGTTGACGCTGTCAACGGTTTGGCCGGAGCCGGGTTTGCGAGAGCAGCCCCCGAGCCTCCGCACAGGGCGAGAGGACGGTCAAGGACAGACTCGACTTTTTTACATACGCCCCTGTGTCGCCTTTCCGCAAGGAGGAGGGGGGAAAAAGTGCCATGTTGCCCTCGGAGGGCGCTGAACATGGTGTCTCCGGTGAGCTGCTAACGGGTAACATGGTGTCTCCGGTGAGCCCCATTTGTTAGGGGTCGGCTAGAGGCCCGGAGGCGTGCTCCAAAAGTACCTGCGGGTGATCTGCCGGACCCAGTCCCCTTTTGACGGGGTCCGAGGGCTCGATGGCTCCCTCTGATGGGATTCCATTACAAGATCGTTCCCGCTGGTCTCGGAAATGTCCTAGGGTACCTCGGGAGCGTAGCCCGAGCCTTGGTTATGTATCGAACGTACCCAGGGTCATCCCTCGCTCTGCGTCTGAGGCGGCTGTGAACCCTTCGAGGGCCAGCCTACGAACCCCTGATCAGTAGTGGGCGCGGAGCCCGAGTGGCCTGAGGCGGTCGTTGAACCCTTCCGAGGGGCCGGCCTTTGAACCTTTGACCAGTAGTGGGCGCGGAGCCCGAGCGCTCTGAGGCGGCTGTTGGACCCCTTCGAGGGGCCAGCCTTCGAACCTCTGATCAGTAGGGGGGCTCGGGGCCCGTTTCCTTCGCGGGGAAGGATCCCTTTTGGGGTATCCCCTTTCCCGGTCCCTGTTGTAAGAGAGAGGAAGAGGAACAGGAAAAGGATACGAAATCAAATGACGTGGCGTACCTTTTTGGACGCGGTCATTATGGCAAAGGCGAAGCGTCGCCCGCTTCTCCTGCCAAAGGTGCCGCCTGTCCCGCGGCGGAGTTAATGCGGCAGGACGAGTGGTTCGCGGGGCAGCCGTTGCGCGTGCGCGAGCCGTTCGAGGAACGGGACGCGGGCGCGCCGTCTTCATGCCGTGGGAGAGGGCTCCCCGTCGTCCCAGGAGGGGACGTGAGCTTGGCTGACGACTTGACCGCTGCTTTCGCTCGCCTGCCACCGCCATTACTGCCGGCCCATTTCTGGCCGCATCGACCGTCGCGCCTTCTCCTGCAGCTGACTGGCCCATGATCGATGTGCCTGGTTGGCACTGTTGGGTCATGCGCAGGGTTGCCTCGAGTCGCGGTACTGGTTCCGCAGTCGAGGAGGCGCGGTAGTGGCGCGAGTGGCGGTGCGGTTTCTTGCACGTAGCAACGGGCGCGCCGGTTGCATGACACGTGGGCCTGGGCCTCCATGCTGGACGCGTCGAAGTCGAAAGGGTGCACCCCTTTGGTGCGGTTGCATGCCGCCTGCATGGCAGTCCGCCCTTTCACCCGCTGGTCTGGGCGAAAGTGGGGGAATGCTTGTAACCGCTGGGCAGTTGCGCGCGCCGCGCGCGGTGGTTTGGCTTCTTCTGCCCTAGGCCAGCTTGCATGACGTGTGGGACCCAGCCCCTGTGTCGTAGGGGGAGGACCTTGGAGCGTGTTGGAGAAGACTCAGCCCGCGACGGCTGAGGACGCAAGTGGGGAGAGTTGCCTTTAAAAGGAGGGCGACCCCCTTGAAGGGCAACCATGTCTTCGCGCTCCCCTCATGCATCACGTCTTTCCACCTTTCGAGCCCCCAGATGGGAGGCGCCCGTGGTTCTTCTGCCTTGTCGTCGTTGGGGAAACGCAACTTCGTGGAAGTCGGTACCTTTCAGCCATCGTTCGGCTTCAAGGATTTTCGTCAGGCAGCCCGGCCGCATCCCCTCGCCGGTGGTCACCCAAGACGGTGACCTCCAGTTCGATGGTGGGGAGAAGCGAGCCAGGCTGCAATCTTGGTCCCGCCCTCAGCTTCAAGGATCTTCATCATCCTGGATGGGCGGAGGCCAGGCTGAGCCGGAGCTCTACCTCCCGTGCGGGTTCGTGGGTCACCTTCTCCCTCAGCATTCAAGGGAGAGGGCGCTCACCAGCCTAGCGGGAGGGACAGACTTCGACAACGAGGGGCTAGTCAGCGGCGAGTGTCGTCAGCTTCAACGCGTTCTGCTCGCTGGCTCAGCTGGCTCTGGCTCGGCTTCCGGTTCCCCCTCCCGCCGCAAGAGCGGTTGTCGCGCCGCGCGCACCGGAGGACTGCCCAAGACATCGCGCGCTGCTAGGGCGGCGTTCGTGTTCTGGGGCTGTCCTGCCTTTGCCCTGGTACGGCGCCTTTGCGCGGAGGTCGGTGCCCCGCTCGTCCGGGAGGATCCGTGTGGGGATCTGCCGGTGGGCAGACGGCTCCAGTCGTCGGTGCTGAGGTGGCGGCGGCTGAAGAAGTCCCCATCACCGATGGGATCAGCGCCACCATCCACGCCCTGGACCTCCGGCTCTTTGTACTTGTCCTCGCCCCTCGAGCGTAGACGTGGGCGAGGGCATCGCTGCAGCGGCGTCCGCCCTGAGGCCATCGCTGCTGCAGTTCGGCCACCCGGAGCGGACGTCGTTGTCGCTGCTGCTGGAGCGGGCGGCGGTGGGCGACCTGGAGCCTTATCGCCCCGCGGGCCCTCCAATGTGGGGGGTTGTTCGTACCCGCGGAGGTGGAACCGGAGTTCCGTTTGTAATGGCACCTTAAGTGCCGGAGTCTGTTCATTGTGGCTGTCGGGGCCTGAACATGTATGTATTTTCGGCATGGAGCCGTGTTTTTTCTTCATTTCGAGCACTAAGACTCGCCTGTCGGCTATCTGAACCGCTTCACCAGGCGTGAGTTGCCTCGTGCGAAGGTGACGAGTGAGGTATCCGTATCCCGGAGGCGTAGGAGTCCCTCGGCTCGGTCGGCCTTGCTGTCCGAGGCTTCTCTTGCTTAGTTAAAGGAACCCTCGGCCGCTCTTCGATGAGCCGAAGCCAGAGGTAGCGGTGTCACACAGACAGAGGCGGAGTTGACTCGAAAAGAAGACTTCGTCGGCTGGAGCCCGGCCGGGCCGTCCACTGGCGGGACCAGCGTCGGAGTTGAGTTGCTGAGGCCACGAGCCGGGCTGATGTCCTCGAGGGACAGCTGGCTGAGGCTTCGGGGTGGCCGGACGAGCCATCTGCTCGGGCTGGATTCCTGGAGAAGACCCTGGCGGTGATGGCCCGGGCGTGGTGCTGATGTCGTCCTTCGAAGTGGAGATCCTCTGACCGCGTCGCCGTCCGAGGCTAGGTCGGACCTCGCCAAAGGTATAGTTGACGCCGAGGATGCTGCTGCTCCCTTCAACCGTCAAGGTCCGAGCCTGCAGGATCGGGTTATCTTATAGTGTGCTTATGTTTTCTGCGGCCACCGAGGCCCAAACATACTGTCGTCGTGTTGTAAAGCTGTGTGTCTTTTCCCCTTGCTTTGAGTATCTGGACTTATTTGTCGGTAACAGAGTTGTTTGTCCAAGCGAGAGTTACTTTTCACGGAAGGTGATGAGTGAGGTATCCGTATCCCGGAGGCGTAGGAATCCCTCGGCTCGGTCGGCCTTGTCGCTTACGTGTACTCTTACTCGTCCGCCGGATTCTGCTATCGATGTAGTCGAGAAGGCCCAAAAAATCGTTTCGGCGGAAGGGTCTTCGAGCGTTGGGACTTATTCGATCAGCGGAATCGCTTATCCGAGCGTGAGTTACTTATCGCAGAAGGTGATGAGTGAGGTATCCGTATCCCGGAGGCGTAGGAGTCCCTCAGCTCGGTCAGCCTTGGCTGCTTACGTGTACTCCATCGTTTTTAGGATCCACTTTCGAAGTAGTCGAAAAGCACGAGAGATATTCTGGCAGAAAAGATCTTTTTCCGAGGAAAAATTTTGACGCAGAGGGGTTCCCCCCTTCTAGCCCCCGAGGGAGGGTCGGGCTTTTTGCCGAGGCAAGGCCGACCCTTCCTTGATGGTTAGACTTTGTGTGTGAACGAGGTGTATGAACGACTTGAAAGCATCTTAAGGGTAGAAGCGACGTAGCTATCGGATGTTCCAAGCATTGCTGTAGACCTCGCCTTAACTGTTGGCCAGCTTGTACGTCCCGGGCTTCAGAACTTTGGTGATGACGAACGGCCCTTCCCAGGGAGGCGTGAGCTTGTGCCGCCCTCGGGCGTCTTGTCGTAGCCGAAGCACCAGGTCGCCCACCTGGAGGTCTCGGGACCGAACCCCTCGGGCGTGGTAGCGTCGCAGGTGAGAGCACCTAGAGGGGGGGGGGGTGAATAGGTGATCCTGTAAAAACTTCAAACTTAAGCCACAAACTTGTTAAGTGTTAGCACGATTATTGCCAAGTGGCTAAGGAGAAGTCTCAACAAAACACAATACCACAAGAGATCAAGACAGAGGTGACACGGTGGTTTATCCCGTGGTTCGGCCAAGCCAATGCTTGCCTACTTCCACGTTGTGGCGTCCCAACGGACGAGGGTTGCAATCAACCCCTCTCAAGCGGTCCAAAGACCCACTTGAATACCACGGTGTTTTGTTGTTCCTTTCACTATCCCGTTTGCAAGGAATCTCCACAAATTGGAGTCTCTTGCCCTTACAAGTATGATCACAAAGAAAGCACAGAGTAAGGGAGGGAAGCAACACACACAAATCCACAACAAAAGCGCACACACACGGCCAAGACTCGAGCTCGAATGACTATCTCAGAGTTCACACTAGAACAGAGCTCGAATCACTTAGAATCACAAACGAATGCGCAAAGAACTTGTGTGGATGATCAAGAATGCTCAAGAGTTGCTTGTATCTCTCCTCCATGCGCCTAGGGGCTCCTTTTATAGCCCCAAGGCAGCTAGGAGCCGTTGAGAGCAAATCCGGAAGGCCATCCTTGCCTTCTGTCGTCGGGGGCACCGGACAGTCCGGTGCACACCGGACACTGTCCGGTGCCCGATTTGTTTCCTTTTCTGGCGCTGTCGACCGTTGCAGCCCGTTGGAGATCTGCGAGCCGTTGGCGCACCGGACATGTCCGGTGCACACCGGACAGTCCGGTGCCGTCTTCCGACCGTTGGCTCCGCCACGTGTCCCGCGCAGATTGCGCGGCCGACCGTTGGCCCTGGCCGACCGTTGGCTCACCGGACAGTCCGGTGCACACCGGACAGTCCGGTGAATTTTAGCCGTACGCCGTCGGCGAATTCCCGAGAGCGGCCAGTTCGAGCCGAGTCAGCCTGGCGCACCGGACACTGTCCGGTGCACACCGGACAGTTCGGTGCTCCAGACCGAGCTGGGACTTGGCTGCACACAGCCAAGTCATTCTCTCCCCTTTTCTCTTTTTCTTCTTTCTGTTTCTAACACTTAGACAAATATGTTAGTCCACAAAACCAATGTACTAAGGCTTAGAAACATACCTTTACTTCATGATTTGCACCTTGTTCATCCATATACACAAATTCACAATTAAACACATGTGTTGGCACTCAATCACCAAAATACTTAGAAATGGCCCAAGGGCACATTTCCCTTTCAATCTCCCCCTTTTTGGTGATTTATGCCAACACTACATAAAGCAACTAGAACAAGTGCAAACTCACTTCAAATAAAATAAATTTAAGTTTTATTCAATTTTGGCATATATGGATCATCCTTTGCCACCACTTGGTTTGTTTTTGCAAATCAAACTCAAATCTCTATCTCTAAGTTAAACACACATGTTTAAGCAAAAAGAGAGTCATTCCAAAAGAGATTGAACAAAGATTTCAAAAACTCCCCCTATTTCCCATAATCAATACTTCTCCCCACAAGAAGCCAATTATTGACAAGAGAGACAACATAAGAATTTTGACAAACCAAAAACTCTATTCTACTATTTTCAAAATTACTCAAGTGGTAGCTGATCCATTTATTGCTTTGGCCTTTATTTTCTCCCCCTTTGGCATCAAGCACCAAAACGGGATCAATCTTGGCCCTTTAACCCCATTGCCTCACCAAAATCTTCACTTAAGAGCAAATGGCAATAAGAGTTCATGAGATGGACTTGGAATAAGTTACCCCTCATCGGAGTGCAGTGGAAGTCTTTCATGGTCCAAGTCCACCTTTTCCCTTTCAATTCTCCTTTGTGACTAACACAAGCAAACTCAAACATATGGTTAGTCTCAAAGGGTCAAGTTGTAACACATCTCCCCCTAAACATGTGCATCATATTGCAACGGACTTGTGAGGTCCAGAGAGTGTTTGTACAACTTGAGCACCATAATAAGCAACAAAAATGCAGAAAGGAACATGATCAAAAGCATGAATACAGTATGCTACAATTCAATCCAAGTTCCGCGAATCTAAGACATTTAGCTCACTACGCAGCCTGCAAAAGGTCTTCTCATCTAAAGGCTTGGTAAAGATATCGGCTAGCTGGTTCTCGGTGCTAACATAAAACACTTCGATATCTCCCTTTTGCTGGTGGTCTCTCAGAAAGTGATGCCGGATGTCAATGTGCTTTGTGCGGCTGTGCTCAACAGGATTTTCCGCTATTCGGATAGCACTCTCATTATCACATAGGAGTGGGACTTTGCTCAGATTGTAGCCAAAGTCCCTGAGGGTTTGCCTCATCCAAAGTAGTTGCGCGCAACACTGACCTGCGACAACATACTCGGCCTCAGCGGTGGATAGGGCAACGGAGGTTTGTTTCTTAGAGTTCCATGACACCAGGGACCTTCCTAAGAATTGACACGTCCCCGATGTACTCTTCCTATCGACCTTACATCCAGCATAGTCGGAATCTGAGTACCCAATCAAGTCAAAGTTAGACCCCTTTGGATACCAGATCCCGAAGCAAGGCGTAGCGACTAAATATCTAAGAATTCGCTTCACCGCCACCAAGTGACACTCCTTAGGATCGGATTGAAATCTAGCACACATGCATACGCTAAGCATAATATCCGGTCTACTAGCACATAAATAAAGTAAAGACCCTATCATTGACCGGTATGCTTTTTGATCAACGGACTTACCTCCTTTGTTGAGGTCGGTGTGTCCGTCGGTTCCCATCGGTGTCTTTGCGGGCTTGGCGTCCTTCATCCCAAACCGCTTTAGCAGATCTTGCGTGTACTTCGTTTGGGAGATGAAGGTGCCGTCCTTGAGTTGCTTCACTTGGAATCCAAGGAAGTAGTTCAACTCGCCCATCATCGACATCTCGAATTTCTGCGTCATTACCCTGCTAAACTCTTCACAAGACTTTTGATTAGTAGAACCAAATATTATGTCATCGACATAAATTTGGCATACAAACAAATCACCATCACATGTCTTTGTAAAAAGAGTTGGATCGGCTTTCCCAACCTTGAAAGCATTAGCAAGTAAGAAATCTCTAAGGCATTCATACCATGCTCTTGGGGCTTGTTTAAGTCCATAGAGCGCCTTAGAGAGCTTACACACGTGGTCGGGGTACCGCTCATCCTCGAAGCCAGGGGGTTGCTCTACGTACACCTCCTCCTTTATTGGCCCGTTGAGGAATGCGCTCTTCACATCCATTTGGTACAACCTGAAAGAATGGTGAGCGGCATATGCTAGCAAGATACGAATCGACTCTAGCCTAGCCACAGGAGCAAAAGTCTCCTCAAAGTCCAAACCTGCGACTTGGGCATAACCTTTTGCCACAAGTCGAGCCTTGTTCCTCGTCACCACCCCGTGCTCGTCCTGTTTATTGCGGAACACCCACTTGGTTCCCACAACATTTTGCTTGGGACGAGGCACCAGCGTCCAAACTTCGTTGCGCTTGAAGTTATTAAGTTCCTCCTGCATGGCCAACACCCAATCCGGATCTAGCAAGGCCTCCTCTACCCTGAAAGGCTCAATAGAGGAGACAAAAGAGTAATGTTCACAAAAATTAACTAATCGAGACCGAGTAGTTACTCCCTTGCTAATGTCACCCAGAATTTGGTCGACGGGATGATCCCTTTGAATCATCGCTCGAACTTGGTTTGGAGGTGCCGGTTGCGCTTCTTCCTCCATCACGTGATCATCTTGTGCTCCCCCTTGATCACACGCCTCCTTTTGATGAACCTGTTCATCGTCTTGAGGTGGGGGATGCACCGTCGTTGAGGAAGAAGGTTGATCTCGTTCATCTTGTTCCTGTGGCCGAACGTCTCCAATCGCCATGGTTCGTATAGCGGCCGTTGGAACATCTTCTTCATCTACATCATCACAATCAACAACTTGCTCTCTTGGAGAGCCATTAGTCTCATCAAATACAACGTCGCTAGAGACTTCAACCAAACCCGAAGATTTGTTGAAGACCCTATACGCCTTTGTATTTGAATCATAACCTAATAAAAACCCTTCTACAGCTTTGGGAGCAAACTTAGAATTTCTACCCTTCTTCACTAGAATGTAGCACTTGCTCCCAAATACACGAAAGTACGATACATTGGGTTTGTTACCGGTTAGTAGCTCATATGACGTCTTCTTGAGGAGGCGGTGAAGGTAGACCCTGTTGATGGCGTGGCAAGCCGTGTTCACGGCTTCCGACCAAAAGCACTCGGGGGTCTTGAACTCTCCAAGCATCGTCCTCGCCATATCGATTAGCGTCCTGTTCTTCCTCTCTACCACACCATTTTGCTGTGGTGTGTAGGGAGCGGAGAACTCGTGCTTGATTCCTTCCTCCTCAAGAAACTCCTCCACTTGAAGGTTCTTGAACTCGGACCCATTGTCGCTCCTTATCTTCTTCACCCTGAGCTCAAACTCATTTTGAGCTCTCCTGAGGAAGCGCTTGAGGGTCCCTTGAGTTTCAGACTTATCCTGCAAAAAGAACACCCAAGTGAAGCGGGAAAAGTCATCAACAATAACTAAACCATACTTACTTCCTCCTATGCTTAGATAGGCGATGGGTCCGAAGAGGTCCATATGCAGCAGCTCCAGAGGTCTTGACGTGGTCATCACATTCTTGCTGTGATGTGCTCCTCCAACTTGTTTACCTACCTGACAAGCTGCACAAGGTCTATCTTTTTCGAAATAAACATTGGTTAGACCTATCACGTGTTCTCCCTTTAGAAGCTTGTGGAGGTTCTTCATCCCCACATGTGCTAAGCGGCGATGCCACAGCCAGCCCATGCAAGTCTTAGCCATTAAGCATGCATCTAGACCGGCCTCTTCTTTTGCAAAATCAACTAAGTAGAGCTTGCCGTCTAGTACACCCTTAAAAGCTAGTGAACCATCACATCTTCTAAAGACAGACACATCTACATTTGTAAATAAACAATTATATCCCATTTGACATAATTGACTAACAGATAGCAAATTATATCCAAGACTCTCCACTAAGAATACATTTGAGATAGAATGCTCATTAGAAATTGCAATTTTACCTAACCCTTTTACCTTGCCTTGATTCCCATCACCGAATATAATTGAATCTTGGGAATCCTTATTCTTGACGTAGGAGGTGAACATCTTCTTCTCCCCCGTCATATGGTTTGTGCATCCGCTGTCGATAATCCAGCTTGAACCCCTGGATGCATAAACCTGCAAGGCAAATTTAGGCTTGGGTCTTAGGTACCCAACTCATGTTGGGTCCTGCAAGGTTAGTACAAATATCCTTAGGGACCCAAATGCAAGATTTATCTCCCTTGCATCTAGCCCCTAATTTCCTAGCAACTACCTTCTTACCCTTTCTACAAATAGCAAAAGGAGCATTACAAGCATAATAAATGGTAGAAGGTTCATTCACTACTTTCCTAGGAGCATGAATAACATTCCTTCTAGGTACATGAGCAATATCTCTCCTAGGCATATGTACAACATTTCTCCTACACATATCTCTATCATGCTTATAAGAAGAACTAGAAGCAAACATGGCATGAGAATCATAAACATGTGAATCAAAATGATTATAAGCATTTCTAGCATGTCTCCTATCATAATACATAAAAGCATGATTCTTTTTAGCATTACTAGCCATAGGGGCCTTCCCCTTCTCCTTGACGAAGATGGGAGCCTTATGGCTTGTTAAGTTCTTGGCTTCCCTCTTGAAGCCAAGCCCATCCTTAATTGAGGGATGTCTTCCAATTGTATAGGCATCCCTTGCAAATTTTATCTTTTCAACTTCACTCTTGCTAGTCTTAAGTTGAGCATTAAGACTAGCCACTTCATCTTTTAGTTTTGAAATTGAAACTAAGTGTTTGCTACAAGTGTTAACATCAATATCTTTACACCTAGTGCAAATTGTAACATTTTCAACACAAGACTTAGATTTATTTGTTACTTCTAATTTAGCATTTAAATCATGGTTAACACTTTGTAAAGTAGCAATGGTTTCATGACAAGAAGATATTTCACTAGAAAGCACTTCATTTCTTTTCACTTCTAAAGCATATGATTTTTGTGCCACTATAAACTTATCATGTTCATCATACAATAGATCCTCTTGCTTCTCTAAAAGCCTATCCTTTTCATTCAAAGCATCAATCAATTCATTGATTTTATCTATCTTAGATCTATCTAAGCCTTTGAACAAGCAAGAATAATCTATGTCATCATCGTCACTAGACTCACTATCACTAGAAGAAGCATAAGTGGAGTCTTGAGTACTCACCTTCTTCTCCCTTGCCATAAGGCAAGTGAGACGCTCGTTGGGGAAGAGAGCCGATTTGTTGAAGGCAGTGGCGGCGAGTCCTTCGTTGTCGGAGTCGGAGGAGGAGCAATCCGAGTCCCACTCCTTTCCTAGATGCGCCTCGCCCTTTGCCTTCTTGTATTGCTTCTTCTTCTCTCTTTTGTTCCCCTTTTCCTGGTCACTTTCATTATCGGGACAGTTAGCAATGAAATGACCAAGCTTACCGCATTTGAAGCATGAGCGCTTCCCCTTGGCTTTGGTCTTGCTTGGTTGTCCCTTGTGACCTTTAAGCACCGTCTTGAATCTTTTAATGATGAGAGCCATCTCTTCATCATTAAGGCCAGCCGCCTCAATCTGTGCCACCTTGCTAGGTAGCGCCTCCTTGCTTCGTGTTGCCTTGAGAGCAAGGGGTTGCGGCTCGTTGATCGGACCGTTCAACGCTTCGTCGACGTATCTTGCCTCCTTGATCATCATCCGCCCGCTTACGAATTTTCCAAGCACTTCCTCGGGCGTCATCATCGTGTACCTGGGATTCTCACGAATATTGTTCACGAGATGAGGATCAAGTACGGTAAAGGACCTGAGCATTAGGCGGACGACATCGTGATCCGTCCAACGCGTGCTTCCGTAGCTCCTTATTTTGTTGATAAGGGTCTTGAGCCGGTTGTACGTCTGAGTTGGCTCCTCTCCCCTTATCATGGCGAACCGTCCAAGCTCGCCCTCCACCAACTCCATCTTGGTGAGCATGGTGATGTCGTTCCCCTCGTGAGAGATCTTGAGGGTGTCCCATATCTGCTTGGCATTGTCCAAGCCGCTCACCTTATTGTACTCTTCCCTGCACAAAGATGCTAAGACAACAGTAGTAGCCTGTGCATTTTTATGAATCTGTTCATTTATAAGCATAGGGCTATCCGAGCTATCGAATTTCATTCCGTTCTCCACAATCTCCCATATGCTAGGATGGAGAGAGAATAAGTGACTACGCATTTTGTGACTCCAAAATCCGTAGTCCTCCCCATCGAAGTGTGGAGGTTTGCCAAGAGGAATGGAAAGCAAATGCGAATTCGAACTATGTTGAATACGGGAATAATCAAATGAAAAGTTCGAATTGACCGTCTTCCTGTAGTCGTTGTCGTCGTCCTTTTGGGAAGAAGTGGATTCATCACTATCGTCGTAGTAGATGATCTCCTTGATACGCCTCGTCTTCTTCTTCTTCCCTTCCTTTCGTCTATGGCCCGAGCCGGAGTCGGTAGGCTTGTCGTCCTTCGGCTCGTTGACGAAGGTCTCCTTTTCTTTGTCATTGATCACAATACCCTTCCCCTTAGGATCCATCTATTCGGGCGGTTAGTCCCTTTGTGAATAGAACGGCTCTGATACCAATTGAGAGCACCTAGAGGGGGGGGTGAATAGGTGATCCTGTAAAAACTTCAAACTTAAGCCACAAACTTGTTAAGTGTTAGCACGATTATTGCCAAGTGGCTAAGGAGAAGTCTCAACAAAACACAATACCACAAGAGATCAAGACAGAGGTGACACGGTGGTTTATCCCGTGGTTCGGCCAAGCCAATGCTTGCCTACTTCCACGTTGTGGCGTCCCAACGGACGAGGGTTGCAATCAACCCCTCTCAAGCGGTCCAAAGACCCACTTGAATACCACGGTGTTTTGTTGTTCCTTTCACTATCCCGTTTGCAAGGAATCTCCACAAATTGGAGTCTCTTGCCCTTACAAGTATGATCACAAAGAAAGCACAGAGTAAGGGAGGGAAGCAACACACACAAATCCACAACAAAAGCGCACACACACGGCCAAGACTCGAGCTCGAATGACTATCTCAGAGTTCACACTAGAACAGAGCTCGAATCACTTAGAATCACAAACGAATGCGCAAAGAACTTGTGTGGATGATCAAGAATGCTCAAGAGTTGCTTGTATCTCTCCTCCATGCGCCTAGGGGCTCCTTTTATAGCCCCAAGGCAGCTAGGAGCCGTTGAGAGCAAATCCGGAAGGCCATCCTTGCCTTCTGTCGTCGGGGGCACCGGACAGTCCGGTGCACACCGGACACTGTCCGGTGCCCGATTTGTTTCCTTTTCTGGCGCTGTCGACCGTTGCAGCCCGTTGGAGATCTGCGAGCCGTTGGCGCACCGGACATGTCCGGTGCACACCGGACAGTCCGGTGCCGTCTTTCGACCGTTGGCTCCGCCACGTGTCCCGCGCAGATTGCGCGGCCGACCGTTGGCCCTGGCCGACCGTTGGCTCACCGGACAGTCCGGTGCACACCGGACAGTCCGGTGAATTTTAGCCGTACGCCATCGGCGAATTCCCGAGAGCGGCCAGTTCGAGCCGAGTCAGCCTGGCGCACCGGACACTGTCCGGTGCACACCGGACAGTCCGGTGCTCCAGACCGAGCTGGGACTTGGCTGCACACAGCCAAGTCATTCTCTCCCCTTTTCTCTTTTTCTTCTTTCTGTTTCTAACACTTAGACAAATATGTTAGTCCACAAAACCAATGTACTAAGGCTTAGAAACATACCTTTACTTCATGATTTGCACCTTGTTCATCCATATACACAAATTCACAATTAAACACATGTGTTGGCACTCAATCACCAAAATACTTAGAAATGGCCCAAGGGCACATTTCCCTTTCAGCAGGGACTGCTGATACCGCGCCGAGTGTAGCAAGGCCATGTCCCGAGCCTCCTCCAGCTGGTCCAGTGAGTCTTCTCGGTTAGCTCGGTTGCTTTGATCGTCGTAGGCCCTCGCCCTCGGGGAACCGTATTCTAAGTCTATGGGCATGATGGCCTCGGCCCCATAGACTAGAAAGAATGGTGTGAAGCCCGTGGCTCGGCTCGGCGTTGTCCTCAGACTCCAGACCACCGAGGGGAGCTCCTTCATCCATCGCTTGCCGAACTTGTTGAGGTCGTTGTAGATCCATGGCTTGAGTCCTTGCAGGATCATGTCGTTGGTACGCTCTACTTGCCCATTCGTCATGGGGTGAGCCACGGCGGCCCAGTCCACCCGGATGTGGTGATCCTCGTAGAAGTCCAGGAACTTTCTGTCGGTGAACTGGGTGCCGTTGTCGGTGATGATGGAGTTCGGGACCCCAAAGCGATGGATGATGTTGGTGAAGAACGCCACCGCCTGTTCGGACCTGATGCTGTTTAGGGGCCGGACCTCGATCCACTTGGAGAATTTGTCGATGGCGACCAACAGGTGCGTGTAGCCCCCGCATGCCTTCAGCAAGGGGCCGACGAGGTCCAGACCCCACACAGCAAACGACCACGTGATGGGTATGGTCTACAGAGCCTGAGCGGGCAGGTGGGTCTGCCTTGCGTAGAATTGACATCCTTTGCAGGTGCGCACAATTCTAGTGGTGTCAGCCACCGCGGTCGGCCAGTAGAAGCCTTGTCGGAAGGCGTTTCCAATAAGGGCTCGAGGTGCTGCGTGATGACCGCAATCCCCCGAGTGTATTTCTTGTAAGAGCTCCTAGCCTTCGGCGATGGATATGCATCGCTGGAGGATGCCTGAGGGGCTGCGGTGGTAGAGCTCCTTCCCGTCCCCTAGCAAGATGAACGACTTGGCGCACCGCGCCAACTGCCGAGCTTCGGCTCGGTCGAGGGGTAGCTCTCCTCGGTGGAGATATTGCAGGTACGGGGTCTGCCAGTTTTGATTAGGCGTGACCCCGCTTCGCTCTTCCTCGACGCGCAGTGCCTCATCTTCAGGGGCCGAGGTTGGCTCGGGCTGAGCCGAGGGTGTCTCGGGCAGAGCCGAGGGTGCCTCGGGCCGAGCCGAGGATGCCTCGGGCTGGGCCGAGACCTTCTCGGGCTCGGGCGTGTCGTCGGTCTTGACGGAGGGTTGGTGTAGGTCTCGGGAGAAAGACGTCCGGGGGAACCGTTGTTCGCCCCGAGGCTATCTTAGCCAGCTCGTCCGCAGTCTCGTTGTAGCGTCGGGCGATGTGGTTGAGCTCGAGCCCGTAGAACTTGTCTTCTATGCACCGAACCTCATCGCAGTAGGCTTCCATCTTCGGGTCGCGGCAGTGGGAGTTCTTCATGACTTGGTCGATGACGAGCTGCGAGTCACCGCGGGCGTCGAAGCGTCGGACCCCTAGCTCGATGGCGATGCGCAACCCGTTGACCAGAGCCTCATACTCGGCCACATTGTTGGACGCTGGGAAGTGGAGGCGTAGCACGTAGCGTAGGTGCTTTCCGTGGGGCGAGATAAAGAGCAGGCCCGCGCCTGCCCCTATATTCATCAGCGACCCGTCGAAAACATGGTCCAGAGTTCCGGTTGGATCGGAACTGTCGGGAGCTGGGTGTCGACCCATTCAGCCACAAAGTTCGCCAAGACCTGGGACTTGATGGCCTTCCGAGGGGCGAACGAGATCGTCTCGCCCATGATTTCCACTGCCCACTTTGCAATTCTACCCGAGGCCTCTCGGCACTGGATGATCTCCCCCAGGGGGAAGGATGACACCACAGTCACTGGATGAGACTCGAAGTAGTGTCGCAACTTCCGCCGCGTCAGGACTACCGCGTACAGCGGCTTCAGAATTTGTGGGTAGCGGATCTTAGTCTCGGACAGTACCTCACTGATGAAGTAGACTGGCCTCTGGACAGGCAATGCATGCCCTTCTTCTTGTCTCTCAACCACGATCGCGGCGCTGACCACTGAGTGGTAGCGGCGACGTAGATCAAGAGGTCTTCTCCGGCGGCGGGAGGCACCAAGATGGGCGCATTCGTGAGGAGCGCCTTCAGGTTCCCGAGGGCTTCCTCGGCCTTAGGGGTCCAAGTGAAGCACTCAGCCTTCTTTAAGAGGCGGTACAGAGGCAGGCCTCTTCGGCCGAGGCGTGAGATGAAACGGCTCAGAGCCGCAAGGCATCCCGTGACCCTCTGTACGCCATTCAAGTCCTTGATGGGCCCCATGTTGGTGATGGCCGCGATTTTTTCCTGGTTGGCCTCGATGCCCCTCTCGGAGACGATGAACTCCGAGAGCATGCCTCGGCAGACCCCAAAAACGCACTTCTCGGGATTGAGCTTTACACCTTTCTCCTTGAGACATCGGAATGTCACTTCAAGGTCGGAAAGGAGGTCGGAGGCTTTCCTCGTCTTGACTACGATGTCATCGACGTAGGCCTCGACCGTTCAACCAATGTGTTCGCCGAACACGTGGTTCATGCACCTTTGGTATGTTGCACCCGCATTCCTCGAACCGAACGGCATGGTAACATAGCAGTACATGCCGAAGGGTGTGATGAAAGAAGTCGCGAGCTGGTCGGACTCTTTCATCCTGATTTGGTGATACCCTGAGTAGGCATCAAGGAAAGATAGGGTTTCGCACCCAGCAGTGGAATCCACGATTTGATCGATGCGAGGCAGAGGGTAGGGAACTTTCGAACATGCTTTGTTTAGACCAGTGTAGTCTACACACATCCGCCATTTCCCTCCTTTCTTTCTCACAAGCACAGGGTTGGCAAGCCATTCGGATGGAATACCTCTTTGATGAACCCCGCTGCCATTAGCTTGTGGATCTCCTCGCCTATGGCTCTGCGCTTTTCTTTGTCGAATCGGCGCAGAGGCTGCTTCACGGGTCGGGCCCCAGCTCGTATATCCAGCGAGTGCTCGACGACATCCCTCGGTATGCCGGGCATGTCCGAGGGACTCCACGCAAAAACGTTGGCGTTTGCGTGGAGAAAGTCGACGAGCACTGCTTCCTATTTGGGGTTGAGCTCGGAGCCGATCCGGATCTGCTTGGAGGCGTCGTTGCTGGGGTCGAGAGGGACGGACTTAACCGTCTCCGCCGGCTCGAAGTTGCTGGCATGGCGCTTCACGTCTGGCGCCTCCTTAGAGAGGCTCTCCAGGTCGGCGATGAGGGCCTCGTATTCGGCGAGGGCCTCGGTGTACTCCACGCACTCCATGTCGCATCCGTACGCGTGTCGATACGTGGGGCCGACGGTGATGACCCCGTTGGGGCCCGGCATTTTGAGCTTGAGGTAGGTGTAGTTGGGGATGGCCATGAACTTGACGTAGCATGGCCTCCCCAGCACTACGTGGTAGGTTCCTCGAAACCCGACCACCTCGAATGTGAGGGTCTCCCTTCAGAAGTTGGAGGGTGTCCCAAAGCAGACGGGTAGATCGAGTTGTCCGAGGGGCTGGACGTGTTTCCCGGGGATGATCCCGTGAAAAGGCGCAGCGCCTGCCCGGACTGAGGACAGATCGATCCGCAGGAGCCCGAGGGTCTCGGTGTAGATGATGCTGAGGCTGCTGCCTCCGTCCATGAGGACCTTGGTGAGCCTGACGTTGCCGATGACGGGGTCGACAACGAGCGGGTATTTCCCCGGGCTCGGCACGCGGTCGGGGTGATCGCCCTGGTCGAAGGTGATGGGCTTGTCGGACCAGTCTAGGTAGACCGACGCCGCCACCTTTACTGAGCAGACCTCCCGACGCTCTTGCTTGCGGTGCCGAGCCGAGGTGTTCACCACTGGCCCACCGTAGATCATGAAGCAGTCGCGGACCTCGGGGAACTCTCCTGCCTTGTGATCCTCCTTATCGTTGTCGCGGGCCCTGCCACCTTCCGCAGGTGGCCCGGCCTTGTGAAAGTGGCGCCGAAGCATGGCGCACTCCTCAAGGGTGTGCTTGACGGGCCCCTGATGATAGGGGCACGGCTCCTTGAGCATCTTGTCGAAGAGATTGGCACCTCCGGGATGTTTCCGAGGGTTTTTGTACTCGGCAGCGGCGACAAGGTCCGCGTCAGCGGCATCGCGTTTCGCTTGCGACTTCTTCCTGCCTTTCTTCTTGGTGCCGCGCTGAGTTGACGCCTCGGGGACATCTTCCGGTGGGCGGCCCTAGGGCTGCTTATCCTTCCGGAAGATGGCCTCAACCGCCTCCTGGCCAGAGGCGAACTTGGTGGCGATGTCCATCAGCTCGCTCGCCCTAGTGGGGGTCTTGCGACCCAGCTTGCTCACCAGGTCGCGGCAGGTGATGCCGGCGAGGAACGCGCCGATGACATCCGAGTCGGTGACGTTGGGCAGCTCGGTGCGCTGCTTCGAGAATCGCTGGATGTAGTCCCGGAGAGACTCCCTCGGCTGCTGGCGGCAGCTTCGAAGATCCCAGGAGTTCCCAAGATGCACGTACGTGCCCTGGAAGTTGCCGGTGAAGGCTTGGACCAGGTCGTCCCAGTTGGAGATCTGCCCCAGAGGCAGATGCTCCAGCCAGGCCCGAGCGGAGTCGGAGAGGAACAGGGGGAGGTTGCAGATGATGAGGTTGTCATCGTCTGTTCCATCCACGTGGCAGGCCAGCCGATAGTCCGCGAGCCACAGTTCCGGTCTCGTCTCCCCCGAGTACTTTGTGATAGTAGTCGGGGTTCAGAACCGGGTCGGGAACGGCGCCCGTCGTATGGCTCGGCTGAAAGCCTGCGGATCGGGTGGTTCGGGCGAGGGACTCCGATCCTCCCCGCTGTCGTAGCGTTCGCCACGCCTGGGGTGGTAGCCTCGGCGCACCCTCTCGTCGAGGTGGGTTCGACGTTTGCGGTGAGGGTGTTCGTTGCCGAGGCGATCCGGGGCCGCAGGCGCTGTGTTGCGCGTGCGCCCGGTGTGGACCGAGGCTCCTGCATGAATTGGGAAGTCGCGGCGCGATGTTCCGAGGGGTACCCCTGCCTTCGGGAGGCGGAGCTTTCGGCCCGTCGGACCGCGGCATCCTCCAGGAGATTCTTGAGCTCTCCCTGGATACGCCGCCCCTCGGTGGTAGATGGCTCCGGCATCGCGCAGAGAAGTATTGCCGCTGCAGCCATGTTCTGGCCGACCCCACTAGAAGCCGGTGGCGGCCTTGCCCTGACATCATCGGTGATGCGGTGCTAGATGCCCTGGGGTAGATGACGCGCTTCTCCAGCCGGAGGTTGTCCTGCCCATTCCTGCCTGATGTCCCGGCGGAACGGCTCAAGTGTTCCTGCTCCCTCGTCAAGCCAGGCCTGCATCTCACGGATTTGCTCGAGATGTGGGTCATGACCCCCCGCCGGGATGGGGACCACATCTAGCTCCCAAAGGATGTCAACGCGAGGCGCAGGCGTAGAGGGATCACCGTTTTCCGGCGTACCAAGATGGTTGCCTTCGCCGGGACCCCCTAGATCAACGTGGAAACATTCACGACTTGGGCAACAGTCCTCGTCGCCGAGGCTGCGGCTACCGTCGGAACAATCGGAAAGGCAGTAGTCGCATGCGGTCAAGTCCCGCGTGGCACTGGGGTTACCAAGTCTAGAGAAATCCCAACAAAAGTCGGGCTCGTCATCTTCCTCGGAATCCGAGGGCCCGTAGGTCGAGACGGCCGTCAGCCGGTCCCAGGGTGACCGCATACAATACCCAGAGGGTTTGGACTCGCCTCTATGAGAGCGTCCACCGAAGCGAAGTCGGTTGGTGGGTCAAGGTTGAATCCAAAAGGCACAAGATGGGAGTCGGTCGGTACCTCTTGGTCGACGGGCGGTGACGAAGTCGCGTCAAGGGCAGACTGCACCGTCGTCTCAGGTACGAGGGTGATGCCCAGCAAGTCCTTTGCGAGCGTGCTGGCGTCGTCCGTTTGCTTGGAGTTGGCGTGTTGCGGGGAGACGACGCTCGTCTTCGTCTCAGACGCGAGGTCGATGCCCGACGTGCCCCCCGTTGGGGCGCCGGCGCCGTCGACTCGCTCGACAGCTGATGAGGTGCCGCCTCCTTCTTGGCCTTGGTTGCCACGCCTCCTCCTCCGTCGGTGGGGGAGGGGACGGGACAAGCTCGAATGTCGTTCTTCCGCCACGTGGGGAAGACGTCGTCGATTCCGCCTCCGGCGAGCGGATTGTCGGCCGCCATTGTCGCTGTCGCGCAGCGGGGGAAGGAGTATCATGTCGTAGCTGCCGTCGAGGGACATGAACTCAAGACTCCCGAAACGGAGCACCGTCCCAGGCTGGAAAGGTTGCTGGAGACTACCCATCTGGAGCTTGACGGGAAGTTGTTCGTCGACACGCAGCAGGCCCCTACCTGGCGCGCCAACTGTCGGCGTTTCGACCCCAGGGGGTCCCTTGACCGACGAGTAAATTGTCGCCGCGTGCCCCAGCCCAGATGGGTCGGCTCGAGACGGAGCGCGAAGGGGGGAAGAAGCCGGGGGGAGATAGGCGTAAAAGGGGAAACCCATGGCCTTCGTGTTTGTCCCGCGCCCAGGTCGGGTGCGCTTGCAGTAGGGGGTTACAAGCATCCACGCGGGAGGGAGCGAGAGGCTTACGCGAGCGCCGTCCCATCCTTCCCCGCGCGGCCAACCCTCTGTAAGAGGGCCCTGGACCTTCCTTTTATAGGCGTAAGGAGAGGATCCGGGTGTACAATGGGGGGTGTAGCAGTGTGCTAACGTGTCTAGCGGAGAAGAGCTAGCGCCCTAAGTACATGCTGTCGTGGCAGCCGGAGAGGTTTTGGCACCCGGTTCGTGTGGTGTCGTGGCCGTCGGAGGAGCGCTGGAGCCTGGTGGAAGGACAGCTGTTGGGGCTGTCGAGTCCTTGCTGATGTCTCCTTGCTTCCGTAAGGGGGCTGAGAGCCGCCGTCGTCATGGAGCATGCGGGGCGCCATCATTACTTGTTTATCGGGGCGAGCCAGACGGGACGCCGGTCTTGTTCCCCGTAGCCTGAGTTAGCTTGGGGTAGGGTAATGATGGCGCCTCCTACGACGTGGTCGATCCGAGCCCTGGGTTGGGCGAGGCGGAGGCTCCTCCGAGGTCGAGGTCGAGTCTGTCTTTCGAGGCCGAGGTCGAGTCCGAGCCCCTGGGTCGGGCGAGGTGGAGACCGTCGGCTGAGGCTAGGGCTGAGTCCGAGCCCTGGGGTCGGGCGAGGCAGAGTTCGTCGTCTTCCGGGGCCGAGCCCGAGTCCAAGCCCTGGGGTCGGGCGATGCGGAGTTCGTCGTCTTCCGGGGCTGAGCCCGAGTCCGAGCCCTGGGGTCGGGCGAAGCGGAGTTCGTCGTCTTCCGGGGCTGAGCCCGAGTCTGAGCCCTGGGGTCGGGCGAAGCGGAGTTCGTCGTCTTCCGGGGCTGAGCCCGAGTCCGAGCCCTGGGTCGGGCGAGGCGGAGTTCGTCATCTTCCGGGACCGAGCCCGAGTCCGAGCCCTAGGGTCGGGCGAAGCGGAGTTTCCTATGGCGCCTGAGGCCGGACTTGGCTGCTGTCAGCCTCACTCTGCCGAGTGGCACAGCAGTCGGAGCGATGCAGGCGGCACTGTCCTCTTGTTAGGCCAGTCAGTGGAGCGGCAAAGTGACTGTGGTCACTTCGGCTCTGTCGACTGAAAGGCGCGCGTCAGGATAAGGTGTCAGGCCACCTTTGCATTAAAGGCTCCTGCGATACGGTCGGTCGGCGTGGCGGCTTGGCCAAGGTTGCTTCTTGGTGAAGTCTGGGCCTCGGGCGAGCCGAAGGTGTGTCCGTTGCTAGAGGGGGTCCTCAGGCGAGACGTAAAGCCCCCGGGGTCGGCTGCTCTTGCCCGAGGCTGGGCTCGGGCGAGGCGAGATCGTGTCCCTTGAGTGGTCCGATCCTTGACTTAATTGCACCCATCAGGCCTTTGCAGCTTTGTGCTGATGGGGGTTACCAGCTGAGATTAGGAGTCTTGAGGGTACCCCTAATTATGGTCCCCGACAGCCCCGATAATGATAATGACCAGGGACAAGAAAAGAGTGGGAAGAGGGAAAAGAAGAAGAACTATAGGAAGGCGAAGGGCGAGGCGCACCTTGGAAAGGAATGGGATTCTGACTGCTCATCATCCGACTCCGACGATGAAGGATTGGCTGCCTCGGCCTTCAACAAGTCTTCGCTCTTCCCCAACGAACGCCATTCTTGCCTCATAGCTAAGGAGAAGAAGGTACGTATTCGAGATTCCCCTAAGTACTCTTCTTCTAGCGATGAGGAATCTTTCGATGATGAAGTAGATTACACTGACTTTTTTAAAGGACTAGATAGAGTTAAGGTAGACAAAATTAATGAATTAATTGATGCTCTAAATGAAAAGGATAGATTGCTAGAAAAGCAAGAGGACATTTTGTATGAGGAACATGACAAGTTTGTTAATGTTCAAAAATCTCTAGCTTTAGAAATTAAAAGAAATGAAATGCTATCCTCTGAGTTGTCTTCTTGTCATGAATCTGTCTCTAGTCTAAAAGATTTAAATGTTGAATTAAATGCTAAACTAGAGGAAGCAAATGCAACTAGATCATGTGTAGAACATGTAGTTATTTGCAATAGATGTAAGGACTTTGATGTTAATTCCTTTGATGAACATCTTATTTCTATTGCTAAATTAAACGATGAGGTGGCAAGTCTTAACGCTCAACTTAAGACTTGCAAAGTTGAATTTGATAAATTAAAATTTGCTAGGGATGCCTACACTATTGGTAGACACCCCTCAATTAAGGATGGACTTGGTTTTCGAAAGGAAACCAAGAACTTAACAAGCCAAAGGAGTCCCGTTCTCAACAAGGAGAAAGGGAAGGCCCCTATGGCTAGTAGTCCTCAAAGGAACCATGCCTTCATTTATAATAGGAAAATTGCTAGTCGTTCTCATTATAATAGGAGTTATGATCATGCTGCTTATAATGATTCTCATGCTATGATTGCCTCTAGTTCCACTTTTGTTCATGGTAGAAGTAGGCCTAGGAGAAATCATGTTGTGTCTCATGCGCCTAGGAGAATGTGCAATGGACCTTCTACTATTTATCATGCTTGCAATACTTCTTTTGTACTTTCATGTAAGAATGCAAAGGTAGTTTGGGATCCAAATGTAAGGGAGACAAGACTTGTATTTGGGTTCCAAAAGTTATTGTGACTAACCTTGCAGGACCCAACAAGAGTTGGGTACCTAAAACCCAAGCTTAAATTGCCTTGCAGGTTTATGCATCAGGGGGCTCAAGCTGGATTATCGATAGTGGATGCACGAACCACATGACGGGGGAGAAGAAAATGTTCACCTCCTACGTCAAGAACAAGGACTCCCAGGATTCGATCATCTTTGGAGATGGAAACCAAGCCAAGGTTAAAGGATTCGGAAAGATAGCCGTCACATCCGAGCATTCTATCTCCAATGTGTTTTTAGTTGAATCGCTCGGGTACAACTTATTGTCTATGAGTCAATTATGTAACATGGGTTATAATTATTTATTCACAAATGTAGATGTATCTGTCTTTAGAAGGAGTGATGGTTCATTATCCTTTAAGGGTGTATTAGATGGCAAGCTCTATTTAGTTGATTTTTCGAAAGAGAATACCGATCTAGATGCATGCTTAATGGCTAAGACTAATATGGGCTAGCTTTGGCATCGCCGTCTAGCACATGTTGGGATGAAGAACATTCATAAGCTTCTAAAGGGAGATCATGTGTTAGGACTAACCGATGTCTGTTTTGAGAAAGACAGACCTTGTGCAGCATGTCAGGCAGGGAAACAGGTGGGAAGCACTCATCACAGCAAGAATGTGATGACAACATCAAGACCACTGGAGCTTCTTCACACAGACCTCTTCGGACCTGTTGCCTACCTCAGCATTGGGGGAAGTAAGTATGGCCTTGTAATTGTTGATGATTTTTCCCGCTTCACTTGGGTGTTCTTTTTGCAGGACAAATCAGAAACCCAAGGGACCCTAAAGCACTTTCTAAGGAGGGCTCAAAATGAATTTGAGCTAAAAGTGAAAAAGATAAGGAGCGACAATGGGTCCGAGTTCAAAAATCTACAAGTGGAAGAGTATCTTGAGGAGGAAGGCATCAAGCACGAGTTCTCCTCTCCCTACACACCACAACAAAATGGTGTGGTAGAGAGGAAGGACAGGACGCTAATCGACATGGCGAGAACGATGCTTAGAGAGTTCAAGACGCCCGAGCGGTTCTAGTCGAAAGATGTGAACACAGCCTGCCACGCCATAAACCGGCTTTATCTGCATCGCCTCCTCAAGAAAACCTCCTACGAACTCGTTACCGGTAACAAACCCAATGTCTCTTACTTTTGTGTATTTGGGAGCAAATGCTACATTTTGGTGAAGAAAGGTAGACATTCTAAATTTGCTCCCAAGGCAGTAGAAGGGTTTTTAGTAGGGTATGACTCAAATACAAAGGCGTATAGGGTCTTCAACAAATCATCAGGATTAGTTGAAGTCTCTAGCGATGTTGTATTTGATGAGACTAATGGCTCTCCAAAAGAGCAAGTTGATCTTGATGACATAGATGAAGAAGAAGTTCCGACGGCCACAATGCGCACGATGGCTATAGGTGATGTGCGACCACAGGAACTACCTGAACAAGATCAACCATCTTCCTCGATAGTGGTGCATCCCCCAACTCAAGATGATGTACAGGTACCTCAAGAAGAAGGGCAGGATCAATGGGGAGCACAGGAAGATCAAGTGATGGAGGAAGAAGCACCACAGGCCCCTCCAACTCAAGTCTGAGCGACAATCCAAAGACATCACCCTATCGATCAGATTCTAGGTGACATTAGCAAGGGAGTAGCTACTTGCTCACGATTAGCTAATTTTTGTGAGCATTACTCGTTTGTCTCTTCTATTGAGCCTTTCAGGGTAGAAGAGGCCTTGTAGGATTTGGACTGGGTGTTGGCCATGCAGGAAGAGCTCAACAACTTCAAAAGAAATGAAGTCTAGACGTCTAAAGCAAAATGTTGTGGGAACCAAGTGGGTGTTCCGAAACAAGCAAGACGAGCACGGGGTGGTGACAAGAAACAAGGCTCGACTTGTGGCAAAAGGTTATGCCCAAGTCGCAGGTTTGGATTTCGAGGAGACTTTTGCTCCTATGGCTAGGTTAGAGTTAATTCGAATACTATTAGCCTATGCCGCTCACCATTCCTTTAGGCTATTCCAAATGGACGTAAAGAGCGCTTTCCTCAACGGGCCAATCAAGGAGGAGGTATACGTGGAACAACCCCCTGGCTTTGAGGATGACAGGTATCCTAACCATGTGTATAAGCTCTCTAAGGCGCTCTATGGACTTAACCAAGCCCCAAGAGCATGGTATGAATGCCTTAGATATTTTCTTATTTCTAATGCTTTCAAGGTTGGGAAAGCTGATCCCACTCTTTTTACAAAGACTTGCAACAGTGATCTTTTTGTTTGCCAAATTTATGTCGATGACATAATATTTTGGTTCTACTAATCAAGAGTCTTGTGAGGAGTTTAACAGGGTGATGATGCAAAAGTTTGAGGGGCCGATGATGGGCGAGTTGACCTACTTCCTTGGATTCCAAGTGAAGCAACTCAAGGACGGCACTTTTATCTCCCAAACGAAGTGTAACACCCGGTTTTAAAGGACAAAGCCGGGTGCATCTCATACATGCGCCAAGAAGACAACACATATAATAACAGAGTGTATAGAGATAAATGTCATAAAACATCAGAGTATTTATTACATAGCGAAAGACTTATTACAAAATAAAGATAATTATAAAACGAACTAAGGATCGTCGGCGCCAATGTCGACTGAGAAACGCCACCTAGATCAGATCATACTCCTCGCTTTGAGGCTCCTCCTGAACCACCTGCTCTTCTCCTGTGGGGGGGGTGTGAGACAGCAAGAGTGAGCTCACATACGTTCATAGCTCAACAAGTCGTGGGGAATAATGTGGCATGAACTCACCAAAGGTGGGAGTTCATGTAGTGTAAGGCTGATCAATGAAATAGAGGCTAAGGCTGAGCATTGCTTTTATAAGTTGGTCAAAATTTTATTAGCAATTACTAAGTGTAAGTAAATACCAAACCATAGTAATAATAAATAAATGTAATAATAAAATAATCCCAAATGCAATGAGATGACAAATTAAGTTTAAGTTCCATAAATTAATCATGTGAGGGTCCGAGCCGCTCTTGACCGTGAGCACGGCTAGTATACTAGTTTTACACTCTGCAGAGGTTGCGCATCTTTACCCACAAGTCATATTACCCATCTGCCAAGAGATGGCCAATCCCATACACCTCTACCGAGGAGGCGAGGCAGGGTAACACTACGAGGCCTTTACAAAGTTCCACTAGCTTCAGACTACCCGCTACAGTTTATAGGAAGCTCCAGTGCAGGGTTCCTGCTGACCGCCATCGCAGCAAAATCAACCAGGGACCTCCCTACACTGACCACTCCCCTACTGCCCTTGCCCCTTTCGGGTAAGGTAGCCCTCCCCTAGCTTTCCTAGTTAATCAGCCAAGGGCGTCCCATTAAACCCTTGTGGTAGCACTGTTTTCCCGGGTGGTCGCTGCATGTTCCCATTAACATAATGATCTTAACATGAACAAGGAATAATAAAACAGATAACCATAAACAGTATAACAATGAGTGATGAATATCTCTATACCCAAATCCACATAAAGCAATAGCATGTACTACCCAAAACTTTAGTAGTAAAACCAGTGGTGAAGCAAGGTATAAAGATAGTCAAATCTAGGGTATCCTATTGGGTCCCAGCAAAATTATCCTATGCAGACCATTATGAATAATAAGAACATGAATGGGTAAAAGAAGTGATCAAGGGCACAACTTGCCTGGCACTTGAGATTCCAGGTACCAACTTGCTTTTCAGATGACACGTGTCCTCGCGCTAGACGTAGCAATACAACCAAACATGGTATATACAAAATTAACATCACACCAAACATAAGAATATACTGCATAATAATGATCTACACGTTGCTACGAGACTAACGCAACTTGAACGGATCAAATCGGAGTTAAAACGGAGGAGTTATGAATTTCCTAAGGTTTTATGTATTTGATATAAGATTAATTAGGAAATGAATTTTGTGGTGACATTCATGTCAAAACAGAGGTACTAATTGATAAACAATAATACTACAAAATTATAGGAATTGGAATTTATTAATTTGGACTCCATATGAATTTTCTATGAATTAATCAAGTTATAGGAATTGTTTTTATGTTAAAAATTCATTTCTATAATTATTTAACTGATTTCCTCGGATCTCTGGACTGCGCACCAAAATTCAGGAACTGCAGGGGCCTCTGCGCAAAGATCCTAAGGCACAGTGCACAGCGACAAGGGATGGCGGGTTGATTTTAATGAACTATAGGGGCTCTTTTGTATAACAGTAAGGCCGAAGGGGAATTGTGTGATATGGGCCATTGGATCCGAGACCGAGCGCCCCGATTAGATCCGGTGGCCGCACGAATCGGTATGCAACGCGATCCACACGATTTGAAAGGAACGGCTCAGATTTTATTAATCCCGATTCACTGAGATCCACCCGATCAGATCCGACGGCTACGGTTTACTCACGCGAAAGGGTATTCGGCGTTCTAATCCTAGCCATTCGCCAACGGATCAACGACCGAGATCTCTACGCCACCCCGGCGACGAAACACGACGGTGAACTCGCACGGCGCGGTGGCGCCATGACTGAGGAGCACCAAACTCCCACCCCAGCGCCTAAAACTTCGAACTCAACGATGCTACGCATAGCGGAGAGAGAACCAAGGAAGGTGGGAGCAGTTTTACCTTGAATCGGGGCGATGGCTTCACTGCCCACGCGGTGGTGCGGTTTTCCGTCGCCGGTGATACGCCGATGAGCAATTCTTCACGCACGGAGCCTTGATTCACCCCGCCGAAACCACGGACGGATTCACCGCGAACCCGCAGTGCTCCACGGCCCGACAACTCGCCCCGATCGGTGAAGGGGGAGGCTCGCCCCGTGCGGTGGCGCTCGGACCACACAGCGATGCCGGGGATTGGCTTGGTTGGGATTATTTGCGCGTCGATGGGGAAAAGGGGGAGGATGAGAACCCCGGCTATGCCCTTATACGGCCGCCCGAGACCGGCCCGCGCGCTGCACCAACGGAATCGCGCGATTTGCGCCATTCCGAGCTCGCCCGATCCGCGCGGCGAGATTGTCGTGAAGACGTTGGAGCTGACATTAGGGACCCACGCGCCAGAGACAGCCACAAGAGGTGAGCGCGCGTGCGTGGATGACAGGTATGGCCCACCGGTCGGCGCAGTACACAGCCGAAACGCAGCACAAGCCAGTGGGCCGCGCGGTGGAGAAGCGGGGTTGGGCCGAATTCCAGTATTTAGGCCCAGTTAGTTGGGTTTGTGTTTTTTTTATTCTTTTATTTCCTATTCTTTTTTTTTCATTTTCTTTTCATTCGAATCTCTAATTTGAATTTGAATCCTGTTATGAACTTCACCTTTGAGTTAAATGTACAAACTCAAATCTGTACAAGAATAATATATATATTATAATTATTTTTATTCACATAGTAATTTCTTCCTTCTCTTTTCTCTTTTACATATTATTTCTAAAACCCTAAAGTGCAACTTTGGGTTAAATTCAAATCTCCATCTCATTATTGTACTTCTATTATTATTATTTTATTATCAATTGCACAAACAAGCAAAACTCCATCATGATGCACAATTTAGTGGTGTCCTTTGTTAGTTATTTATTTGTTTAAGTGAGGTGTCCACATGAAATGATGAATAGGGATAACACACATATCTATGAAGAAATATAATTTCTCCCTTTTAGATCCTTCCTACAAAGTGGGTATTACAAATCCTACCCCCCTTAAAAATAATCTCGTCCTCGAGATTTAAGAAGATCTAGGGAAAATGTGGGGAAAATCTATACGAAGCTCTTCTTCTCTTTCCCACGTTGCTTCATCTTCACCGTGGTGACTCCATTGAACTTTGCACCTCTTTATAACCTTATTCCTCGTAACTCGAGTCAATGTATCAAGAATCTTGATGGGGTACTCAGCATAAGTCAAATCCTCTTGAACACTAAGGTCTTCCATTGGTAACTGTTCTTCAGGGACACGGAGACACTTCTCAAGTTGAGACACGTGGAACACATTATGCACATCCGATAGACTAGCAGGTAACTCGAGTCGATAGGCCATCTCTCCAACTCGCCTAAAAACTCTGAATGGTCCAATAAAGTGAGGGGACAATTTGCCCTTAACTTTAAATCTCCTCATTCCACGAAGTGGTGACACTTTGAGGTACACATGATCTCCTTCCTCAAATTCCAGTGGTCTTCTTCTATTATCAGCATAGCTCTTTTGCTTGGTTTGAGCTACCCTCAAGTTCTCTCGAATTATACGAACTTGTTCTTCTGCCTCTTGAATAAGTTCAGGCCCAAAGAACTGTCTTCCTCTAGTCTGATCCAATATAGAGGAGTCATGTATTTCCTGCCATATAGAGCCTCGAACGGTGACATCTTCAGACTGGCCTGGTAACTATTATGAGAACACAGCATAAGGTAGACTCTTGTCCCAACTACTACCATGCTGAAGGACACAAACTCTCAACATATCTTCCAATACTTGATTAGTCCTTTCGGTCTGAGGATGGCCGAACTAAAATTCAACTTCACATCCATATTCTCATGAAAACTTTTCCAAAATCTGGAGGTAAACTGTGATCCTCTATCTGAATCGATCTTCTTCAGTACACCGTGTAGAGACTCAATCCTCTTAGCCAATTGTGATCCCTTATAGATGGTCTTGACCGGAATAAAATGAGCCACCTGGGTCAGTCTATCCACAATAACCCATATAGAATCGTATCCTTTCGAGGTGCGAGGCAATCCAACAACGAAGTCCATAACAATCTTTTCCCACTTCCACTCGGGTATCTTTAGTGGATGAATTAGTCCAGCTGGCCTCTGGTGTTCAGTCTTAACTCTTTGACACACATCGCACATAGCCACATGTGCAACCACATCTCTCTTCAATCCATACCACCAATACTTTCACTTCAAATCCTGATACATCTTGGTACTACCAGGATGAATAGAATAATCCAAGTCATGGGCCTCCTTTAAAATAGTCTCACGAAGGCTTTCAATCTTGGGAACTCATATCCGATCCTTGAACCATATTGTGCCTTACTCATCCTCCGTGAATTCCAAACCTCGACCCTCAATAATCAGATCCTTGATCTCTTGTATTTTAGTATCACCAATTTGTCCTTTGCGGATCTCTTGTTCCAAAGTAGATTCCACATCAATAGTTACTCCTTCAGTGTGAGCTACTATCCCCAGGTTAAGTCTCCTGAAATCCTCAACAATCTCATCGGGTAGCTGGGCAACAATAGCTAAATGAACATGCTCCTTTCGACTCAAGCTATCTGCAACCAAATTTGCCTTGCTCGGGTGATAGTGAGTCTCCAAATCATAATCCTTAATAAGCTCCAACCAACGGCGTTGCCTAAGGTTGAGATCCTTCTAAGTGAATATGTACTTCAAACTCTTATGATCCATGCATACTTGACACTTGTTTCCTATAATATAATGTCTCCAAATCTTAAGCGCATGCACAACGGCTGCCAATTTTAAGTCATGAGTGGGGTAGTTCAACTCATGTTTCCGCAACTGACGAGATGCATAGGCGATCACATGTCCTTCTTGCATGAGCACTCATCCCAATCCTTGGCCACATGCATCACAATAAATATCAAATCCTTTCTGTAGGTCTGGCATAATCAACACTGGTGGCGACATCAATCTCTTCTTTAATTGATCAAAGCTATCTTGGCACTTCTCATCCCACTTAAACTCTCTTCCTTCTCCAGAAGTGAGGTGATAGACTTAGCAATCTTAGAAAATCCTTCAGTAAATCTTCGATAATATCCTGCAAGTCCCAAGAAACTCCGGACCTCCATAACCGTAGTGGGTATGCTCCACGCCACTATCTCCTTGACTTTAGCAGGATCCACTAATATTCCTCCATTAAAAATGATATGTCCCAGAAATGGCACCTCACCAATCCAGAAATCTCGTCGCTTCTGTAGCATCAATCTCAGATGTTCCTCATGATTACTATCACTCTTAGAATAAATAAGAGTATCGTCGATGAAAACCACGACGAATCTGTCCAAATCATGAACACCTTATTCCTTAGATCCATAAAATAGGCTGGTGCATTAGTTATCCAAATGACATAACGGTGAACTCATATAATCCATATCGAGTCGAGAAATCCGTCTTGGGAATATCTGATGGCCTAATCTTCATTTGATGGTAACCCGATCGGAGATCAATCTTCGAGAATACGCTTGCACTTCTCATCCGATTAAATAAATCCTCAATGCGGGGTAATGGACACTTGTTCCTCACAGTAATATCATTAAGGGATCTATAATCCACGCACATCTCTTGCGATCCATCTTTCTTCTGTACGAATTGAACTAGCGCTCCACAAGGTGAAGAACTTGGACGAATGTACCCAGCCTCTTGTAACTCTGTTAACCGCTTCTTAAGTTCTTTTAACTCTTCTACAGACATCAGGTATGACTGTTTGGGAGTAGAAGTAGTTCCAGGTAAGAGATCAATAACAAACTCAACTTCTCTATCAGGTGGCATCCCTGGTAACTCCTCTGGAAAGACTTCCGGAAAAATCTCTAACTGCGTGGATGTTGCCACCCACAAACTTCTCATCTACTAAGAATGCCACTAGTCTGATGGTGGTAGTTACTGCAACTTCAACTTCAAAACTTTGTCCTTTAGAACTGGTGAGTCCTACGGTTCCTTTAGCAGAGTGTATAAACTGTCTTTACCTTTCTTAACCGTGACATACCAAGGATCAGATCTATACTGCTTGGCTCCAATATTATAGCAGTAACTCCAAATTCTCTACCCATAATGGTCAATGTCAATCTACGTGTCATTTGATTCGCCACAACAGGCCCTTTAGGTGTAATTACTCTCATGGGTTTTCTCATATTGTCCAACACATATGCCCAAACCAAAATCTCAGCATGACGCATAATTTTATTAGCAACACATGGGGTCAAATAGACCTTTTTATTCCTCCTAAAATAGTATCATACCGAATACTAACTAAAGGAACATGTAGATCTTACAAATAGTAGTAATTTATATATATGTTTATGTAGCTTGGTGGAGCTGGTGGTGGTGGAGATGGTGGTTGTTGTCGTTGTCTCTCCAACCGTGATTGCCTTATTTCTTGATGTATCTCTAGACGGGCCTGACGTATTTCCTCGCGTTCTTGTCTTATCTGGTTTTGCATTTCGGTCACCATGTCTGTCAATTGTTGTATTACCAGCCTTTGGGTTGCAATCACTTGATCGGTTTCAACAGGTGGAGGATTTGGAGGATTCATTTTTGTTTGCTGTTGCGTGATAATCTTTCCTTTCCTGGTATTGACCATCTGAGTTAGATACATATGGTAAGAGAATAGTAGCCAAGGCAGGTACTTACAAATCAGGTTATTCTGGGGGATTTATTAGCTAAGCAGATTAATATTCCACCTACTATAGCTAATTCAATACCTTATGTTGGTACATGCTAAGATGTCCATCAATCAATCAAAGAAGCAAATCAGGCATTTAGCATCAGCACAATCAACCAACATTTTTTTTAAGAAAATAGTTTTAAATTTTGTCTTGGGTTCCCTAACTCTTAAGAATGTCATAGGGGTAGGGATTCCAAGGTTTGAAATCCATCTTGTCTTAGAGTAGAAAAGGTAAGAATGATCAGAGTAGAACAGTAGAAGGTGAGACATGATCAAGATAAGTATAGAGAGAATCAGAGTAAGGTAAGTCTAGAATGAATCAGAAGAAGGTAAGTAGGGAAGGGTTTTGTCCTTTTCTATCTAGGTTTCGTCCTACAGTCAACATTTGCTCCGATACCACTTCTGTAACACCCGGTTTTAAAGGACAAAGCCGGGTGCATCTCATACATGCGCCAAGAAGACAACACATATAATAACAGAGTGTATAGAGATAAATGTCATAAAACATCAGAGTATTTATTACATAGCGGAAGACTTATTACAAAATAAAGATAATTATAAAACGAACTAAGGATCATCGGCGCCAATGTCGACTGAGAAACGCCACCTAGATCAGATCATACTCCTCGCTTTGAGGCTCCTCCTGAACCACCTGCTCTTCTCCTGTGGGGGGGGGGTGTGAGACAGCAAGAGTGAGCTCACATACGTTCATAGCTCAACAAGTCGTGGGGAATAATGTGGCATGAACTCACCAAAGGTGGGAGTTCATGTAGTGTAAGGCTGATCAATGAAATAGAGGCTAAGGCTGAGCATTGCTTTTATAAGTTGGTCAAAATTTTATTAGCAATTACTAAGTGTAAGTAAATACCAAACCATAGTAATAATAAATAAATGTAATAATAAAATAATCCCAAATGCAATGAGATGACAAATTAAGTTTAAGTTCCATAAATTAATCATGTGAGGGTCCGAGCCGCTCTTGACCGTGAGCACGGCTAGTATACTAGTTTTACACTCTGCAGAGGTTGCGCATCTTTACCCACAAGTCATGTTACCCATCTGCCAAGAGACGGCCAATCCCATACACCTCTACCGAGGAGGCGAGGCAGGGTAACACTACGAGGCCTTTACAAAGTTCCACTAGCTTCAGACTACCCGCTACAGTTTATAGGAAGCTCCAGTGCAGGGTTCCTGGCTGACCGCCATCGCAGCAAAATCAACCAGGGACCTCCCTACACTGACCACTCCCCAACTGCCCTTGCCCCTTTCGGGTAAGGTAGCCCTCCCCTAGCTTTCCTAGTTAATCAGCCAAGGGCGTCCCATTAAACCCTTGTGGTAGCACTGTTTTCCCGGGTGGTCGCTCCATGTTCCCATTAACATAATGATCTTAACATGAACAAGGAATAATAAAACAGATAACCATAAACAGTATAACAATGAGTGATGAATATCTCTATACCCAAATCCACATAAAGCAATAGCATGTACTACCCAAAACTTTAGTAGTAAAACCAGTGGTGAAGCAAGGTATAAAGATAGTCAAATCTAGGGTATCCTATTGGGTCCCAGCAAAATTATCCTATGCAGACCATTATGAATAATAAGAACATGAATGGGTAAAAGAAGTGATCAAGGGCACAACTTGCCTGGCACTTGAGATTCCAGGTACCAACTTGCTTTTCAGATGACACGTGTCCTCGCGCTAGACGTAGCAATACAAGCAAACATGGTATATACAAAATTAACATCACACCAAACATAAGAATATACTGCATAATAATGATCTACACGTTGCTACGAGACTAACGCAACTTGAACGGATCAAATCGGAGTTAAAACGGAGGAGTTATGAATTTCCTAAGGTTTTATGTATTTGATATAAGATTAATTAGGAAATGAATTTTGTGGTGACATTCATGTCAAAACAGAGGTACTAATTGATAAACAATAATACTACAAAATTATAGGAATTGGAATTAATTAATTTGGACTCCATATGAATTTTCTATGAATTAATCAAGTTATAGGAATTGTTTTTATGTTAAAAATT
Organism: Zea luxurians; assembly: GCA_029449295.1. NCBI lineage: Eukaryota > Viridiplantae > Streptophyta > Magnoliopsida > Poales > Poaceae > Zea > Zea luxurians. The sequence goes on from JAOPSE010001650.1 coordinate 95,282, forward strand.
CATTTCTATAATTATTTAACTGATTTCCTCGGATCTCTGGACTGCGCACCAAAATTCAGGAACTGCAGGGGCCTCTGCGCAAAGATCCTAAGGCACAATGCACAGCGACAAGGGATGGCGGGTTGATTTTAATGAACTATAGGGGCTCTTTTGTATAACAGTAAGGCCGAAGGGGTATTGTGTGATATGGGCCGTTGGATCCGAGACCGAGCACCCCGATTAGATCCGGTGGCCGCACGAATCGGTATGCAACGCGATCCACACGATTTGAAAGGAACGGCTCAGATTTTATTAATCCCGATTCACTGAGATCCACCCGATCAGATCCGACGGCTACGGTTTACTCACGCGAAAGGGTATTCGGCGTTCTAATCCTAGCCATTCGCCAACGGATCAACGACCGAGATCTCTACGCCACCCCGGCGACGAAACACGACGGTGAACTCGCACGGCGCGGCGGCGCCATGACTGAGGAGCACCAAACTCCCACCCCAGCGCCTAAAACTTCGAACTCAACGATGCTACGCGTAGCGGAGAGAGAACCAAGGAAGGTGGGAGCAGTTTTACCTTGAATCGGGGCGATGGCTTCACTGCCCACGCGGTGGTGCGGTTTTCCGTCGCCGGTGATACGCCGATGAGCAATTCTTCACGCACGGAGCCTTGATTCACCCCGCCGAAACCACGGACGGATTCACCGCGAACCCGCAGTGCTCCACGGCCCGACAACTCGCCCCGATCGGTGAAGGGGGAGGCTCGCCCCGTGCGGTGGCGCCGGACCACACAGCGATGCCGGGGATTGGCTTGGTTGGGATTATTTGCGCGTCGATGGGGAAAAGGGGGAGGATGAGAACCCCGGCTATGCCCTTATACGGCCGCCCGAGACCGGCCCGCGCGCTGCACCAACGGAATCGCGCGATTTGCGCCATTCCGAGCTCGCCCGATCCGCGCGGCGAGATTGTCGTGAAGACGTTGGAGCTGACATTAGGGACCCGCGCGCCAGAGACAGCCACAAGAGGTGAGCGCGCGTGCGTGGATGACAGGTATGGCCCACCGGTCGACGCAGTACACAGCCGAAACGCAGCACAAGCCAGTGGGCCGCGCGGTGGAGAAGCGGGGTTGGGCCGAATTCCAGTATTTAGGCCCAGTTAGTTGGGTTTGTGTTTTTTTTTATTCTTTTATTTCCTATTCTTTTTTTCATTTTCTTTTCATTTGAATCTCTAATTTGAATTTGAATCCTGTTATGAACTTCACCTTTGAGTCAAATGTACAAACTCAAATCTGTACAAGAATAATATATATATTATAATTATTTTTATTCACATAGTAATTTCTTCCTTCTCTTTTCTCTTTTACATATTATTTCTAAAACCCTAAAGTGCAACTTTGGGTTAAATTCAAATCTCCATCTCATTATTGTACTTCTATTATTATTATTTTATTATCAATTGCACAAACAAGCAAAACTCCATCATGATGCACAATTTAGTGGTGTCCTTTGTTAGTTATTTATTTGTTTAAGTGAGGTGTCCACATGAAATGATGAATAGGGATAACACACATATCTATGAAGAAATATAATTTCTCCCTTTTAGATCCTTCCTACAAAGTGGGTATTACACGAAGTACACTCAGGATCTTCTCAAGAGGTTTGGGATGAAGGACGCCAACCCCGTGAAGACACCAATGGGAACTGACGGGCACGTTGACCTCAACAAAGGAGGTAAGTTCGTTGATCAAAAGGCATATCGATCAATGATAGGTTCATTACTTTATATTTGTGCTTGTAGACCGAACATTATGCTTAGTGTATGCATGTGTGCTAGACTTCAATCCGACCCCAAGGAATGTCACCTTGTGGTTGTTAAGCGAAATCTTAGGTATTTAATTTCTACGCCTTGCTTCGGGATCTGGTATCCAAAGGGGTCTACCTTTGACTTGATTGGATACTCAGGCTCCGACTATGCCGGGTGCGAGGTTGATAGGAAGAGTACATCAGGGATGTGCCAATTTCTAGGAAGGTCCCTGGTGTCCTAGAGTTCCAAGAAACAAACATTCGTTGCCCTATCCACCGCTAAGGCCGAGTACGTTGCCGCAAGATAGTGTTGCGCGCAACTGCTTTGGATGAGGCAAACCCTTCGGGACTTTGGCTACAATCTGAGCAAAGTCCCACTCCTATGTGACAATGACAGTGCAATCCGCTTGGCGGATAATCCTGTTGAACATAGCCACACTAAGCACATAGACATCTGGCATCACTTCCTGAGAGACCACCAGCAAAAGGGAGATATCGATGTGTACCACATTAGCACCGAGAGCCAGCTAGCCGATATCTTCACCAAGCCTTTAGATGAGAAAAGGTTTTGCAGGTTGTGTAATGAGCTAAATGTCTTAGATTCGTGTAACTTGGATTGATCTATAGCATACATGTAGTCTATGCATTTGATCATGTTACTTTGTGCATTTAAAATCAGTTATTTATGGTGCTCAAGTTGTACAGTCATCCCCGGACCTCACAAGTCCGTATGTAGATGTGCACATGTTTAGGGGGAGATGTGCTACAACTTGATCCCTTTAAGACTAAGTTGTTTGTTTGAGTACACCTGATGTAGTCTCGAAGGTACATTGAAAGGGAAAATGAACTTGGACGAAGCAAAGACTTCCACTGCACTCTCGTATTAGTGTATTTATTCCAAGTTCATACTTGTGCTCTCATTGCCTTTTGCTCTTAGGTAGTGTTTGGTTGAACAGCCAAGTAGAACGGAGCTATTCTGTTTCAGTTTTATTGCTGTTTGGTTACAAAATAAGTAGGACGGAATGGCTCCAATTAGGGAATATTCTCCTCAGATCCGGAACCATTCCGCTCCAAAAAAACAACCGAATGGAGTCGCTCCGTTCCCATCCCGCTCTCACAGTCACGCTCCGTTCCGTTCACTCTACAACCAAACAAAAAACAGAGCCGCTCCGTTCCAGATTACCAAACACAGAACAGAGCGGCTCCGTTCCTAGAATCAGGGATGGAACGGCTCCGTTCTACTTGGCTCCTCAACCAAACACTACCTTAATTGACATTTTTGGTGAGGCAATGGGGTTAAAGGGCCAAAATGATCTCGTTTTGGTGCTTAATGCCAAAGGGGGAGAAATTAAGGGCCAAAGCAAATGGATCAGCCAACCACTTGCGAGTTTCAAAAATAGTAAAATTTCAAGAAATAGTAGAGTTATAATTTGCATTTTGCCCAAAATCCTCTTATTGCAAAATTTGGTCTCTTGTGGGGGAGAATATTGATTATGGGAAAAGGGGGGAGTTTTTGGCACTTGATAAATTTTACTCTTGGAATATCTCTTGATTTGCCCAAACAAGTGTGTTTGACTTAGAGATAGGAAAAATAATTTGGTTTGCAAAAATAAACCAAGTGGTGTCAAAGAATGATCCAAATATGTCAAATCTTGAGTAAAAAGAATTTGATCTTCATTTGCATTTATGTTGCACTTCTTTTTGTTGCTTTTTGATGTGTTGGCATAAATCACCAAAAAGGGGGAGATTGAAATGTGCCTTGGGCCATTTCTATAATTGTTTTGGTGATTAAATGTCCAACACAAATGTTTTGAACTCTTATGTGCTAAACGAGCAAGAAGTGCAAATCAAAGACTAGGTATGTTTCTAGACCTAGTGAATTGTTTTTGAGTACTAACATGTTTATCTAAGTGCAAGAAATAGTGTCGAGAAAAGAAGAAACGAATTGGAAAAGAGTCGGCCTGGTACACCGGACTGTCCGGTGGTGCACCGGACTGTCCGGTGGTGCACCGGACAGTGTCCAGTGCCCCAGGCGAGTCGACGGTGATCCAGCTGCTCTCGGGAGTGACACGGCTATAAATCACCGGACCGTCCGGTGGTGCACTGGACAGTCCGCTGAGTCGTTAGCGACGAACTCGTCGCTCTCGGGAAAAGAAAAAGGAGATGTGGCTATAATTCACCAGACTGTCTGGTGGTGCACCGGACTGTCCGGTAAGCCAACGACATCAGCGACCAATGGTCGTCCGCGCGATCAGCGCGCGACACGTGGCTCGCTCCAACGATCGTCTGGGCGCACCGGACTATCCGGTGTGCACAGGACAGTGTCCGATGAGCCAACCGGTCCCGAGGAGCAACGGTCAGCTGCGCCCGATATGGAAGGATATCGCGCACCGGACATAAACAGTGGTTGTCCAGTGGTGCACCAGACTGTCCGGTGCACCACTTGACAGAAGGCAAGAATGGCCTTCCAAATTGATCTCCAATAGCTCCTAGCTACCTTGGGGCTATAAAAGGGACCCCTAGGCGCATGGAGCAGGACACCAAGCTTTCAAGAAACATTCTAAGACTCCAGACTCCGTTTCCACGCATTTGATTCGCTATGTTTGTGATTTGAGCTCCGTTTGAGTTGTGAACTCCTTGTGCTGTGTTTCGAGCTCTAGTCTTGGCTTTTGTGCGTGGTTATGCTGCGGATTTGAGTCTTATGTGTGTTGCTCTCCCATCCTTACTCTTGTGCTTTCTTTGTGATCATAACTTTGTAAGGGCGAGAGGCTCCAACTTGTGGAGATTCCTCACAAACGGGAAGAGTACTCTAAGATAAAACACTGTGGTTTTCAAATTGATCATTGGATCACTTGAAAGGGGTTGAGTGCAACCCTCATCCATTGGGACGCCACAACGTGGAAGTAGGCAAGTGTTACTTGGCCGAACCATGGGATAAAAATCGTGTCTCGTGTGTTGCTTCTTGTGATTGCTTTGTTCGCACGAGCGTGTTTCGTAGCCACTTGATTTCACTAACACTTTAATAATCAAGTTTCTGGCTATTTAGTGTTTGATTTATAGGATCACCTATTCACCCCCTCTCTAGGTGCTCTCACAAGCAGAACTGCATAGATCTGAAGTACAAGAATTAGAAAAGAAACTTCGCAAAGCAACTGAAAATTTCAATGTGGAGCTAACAAAACGTGAAATATCTGATATTGAACGCTTAAGAGTACATAAAATGTCAAAGAGCTTCATCAAGCCAAAGAGGAGTGCTATAATGTTGATACAGAATGTGCTAAGAATTTGAAGAATAGCTTTTCTAAAGTTGGCGCATTTTGCTCAGAGTAGAAATTTATTTGCGGTGATCGTGAAGGGGTTATCCGGTGGATTAACAGTGAAACCGAAGCTTTTGAGGAGATTCTTAGTGATAGAGGGGATTTCTATGCCTTTGCCAGTGCCCGTGGGGTCATGTCGGTCCTAGAAAAGGTTGGCAGCGAACATGCCAAGGCTGTGGTTCAGCTAGGATTTTCACTCTTAGCCAACGATATTAAAAACCCTTCGGCCGAAGCCACTGCACTAGGTGGAAAATTTTATTCCAAAGTATGGCTGAAGGGTGGCTGAGAGATAGCTAACGAAGCTATTAGAAAGAAAGAGAAAGAATCTCATGACACCTTGGAAGAGGCCAGAAGAGCTGAAGATGCGGCTGAATGCGCCAGGCTTATAGGTATACCTTTCATGAATTAGCTTCGTAATATATTTTAGCTTCGGTAGTAACAGACACTTATATTGTGGTACAGCTGAGCTTTCTCCCCCTCCGGAGCCATGCGACCCTGAAGCTGATCCATCTGTGAAGGGGGCGCTCGATGTAATTTGGACTGCTAACGAGACCGTTAACGAAGTTGTCAATAGACTACTGAACGAAGCTGCCGATAAAGTTTTAAAGGAGGATGACTAGAGCTTATTTGTTAATAAGTTAGATTCTCTGTGTAACACCCCTGGTGTTACTGTTACTAAAACTTGAGCATAACATCATCAGCATTAGCATTTCATGTATTTGACACACCTAGAATGCATTCACTAGGTTGAAGTTTTAAACAAGTTGTATTGATATGGCATTTTTGCAAATAAAACCCTAGAGTAGGGTACTTAACCCTAAATGCGGTTTAGAAGGGTAAAACAAAATCCAAATAGAGAAAACCCTAAAGCTTTAGTGAAATAGTCATAAAGTGTTACTAAGAATGGACTTAAATTACATTCACCTCCCTGAAATACCAAAAACCCTAAAAAGGACCCTGGAAAACCCAAGACCTAAACCCTAGGGGGCTAAGTGTAAAATCAGTGCACTTTTGGACTAAAGTGCAAAAACTAGTAAAGTAAGGTGTTTTAAGTCATATAGTTCACAATCATGAAGATTTGCAAACTAAACCCTGAATTTTCGACCTATTTGCAAAAAGACCCTATTTGAGTTCTCAACCCAAGTCTAAAATTCAGTGACATGGGCTCAACTTTGGAGCTTTGTAACTTTCAAATTATAAGGTTTTTGCCTTAGGTCACCACATCAATTTTGTAGACCTATTATAGGAGAGTAACTTTGATGCAGACATCCCCTTTGGTTGTTATGCAAAAATTGGAGAAAAGCAAGCCCAAAGTTGCTCTATCAGAACTGGTTTATATAACTGAAACTGAACCCTAGATCAGAAATGGTCACAGTGAGATGAGGCTAAATTTGATGTGCCATATCTTTAAATCCACTCGGTTTTGACCCAAAAATCCTGTAGAAGGTTTGAAGGCTGTTGAATTAAGAACAAACTTTATTAAGGGAGATTGCTCTGTTCTTAACAAAAATCCTGAGTTAAAGATGGAAGAAGGTGGTTGGTTCAGACAAAAACCGAAGATCGAGCGCTGCAAATATCTGATGAAGCGATAAGAACTGGGGCACTGTTGAAATGGATGAACTTGCGCGATCCAGTGCTGGGGATTGATCCGGGGTGGATAGCCTCGAACGTGGCATGATTTCGTGAACCCGGTCGACCGTGGCCGGAGATAGTCACCGGCGGCCACCGTGACTCATCCAGTTTTGCCGCGGTGTCATCCATGCCCCGATTCTACCTCACTGTATCTCTTCCTTACGTGTAAGCTTGCGCTAACAAGGTTATCCGTGGCCGTGAAGTGATCGCCGGACCGCTGCGGCTATAAATTGCCCTGTGGTCCACGGTGAGGTATGAACATCACACACACAGTGAGTTGAATCGAAGCCAAATTCGCGCTGCCTCTGCCCCCTCCTCTCAAATTGATTGTGCACGGTAAAACTAGTGTCCCTTGCGGCCGTATAGCCCCAAGCTCCGCCCTCAATTTCACCTGAGCACGCCACGATGCCGTTTTCCCCCAAATCGGTCAGCCGCGCCGCCGAGAACAGCTCGTCCGTGGCCAGCCCGCTCTGGTAAGACTCTGTCCAATTCAAGCATTGTTTTAGTGGCTCTGCTCAATTCGGCCATGGTTAAGCGGGAACGCGAGCTCGTGATCACGGTCTCCGCCGTGCACATGGCCAGACCATTCCCAAAGTATTCAAGCTAAGATTAGTCAGTGTTCCTCAGTCACCTTAGGTCGGTTATGCCTCCCCGATAGCTAGATTTGGCAGCCATCGCCGGCCATGGCTAGTACAGGCCGCGTCGGGGATGAACGGCGAGTGCACCGTGGTCAGGGAGCTTATTGGAGAAGAAAAGAAAGTCCATGGACCTTTGCGTAACTGTTAGAGAGAGGATAAATAGTGGCTGGGGATTCTTAACAAAATTTTTCATACAGCGAGGGCCTCTGTGCAAATAAACTAGTGCGCGCGCGGGCGCGTGTGGGCGCGTCTCTGTTCCTCTGCAAGCTGGCCGTTTGGGCTGCTTTCGGCCCAGTACTGTTCACGTTTTTTTTTCTCTTTTCTTTTTCTTTGAAACTTTGGAAATCTGTAGAAAATTGTAGAAAAATGGTAAAAATGTCAAACCAATTTTGCTAGATTTCTAATTTTCCATAGAATTTAATAAAAATAGTTTCATGATTTTTAGATCAAATAGGTAATTTTGGAGCATTTAAAATAGTCTAAAACCTTGTTTCTGGATTTTTAGAAAATAGATAATAATTCGAAAAATCCCCAAACTTTTTATATGAACCATATACATTATTTAGGAACCTTGGATAAAGTTTGGTATGATTTGGACCTTGTTTGTTACTTTGAGCCCAAAACCCTACCCTGCCCTTTGAATTCCTATAGTGACTCTAGAAACCCTGATTCTCTAGAGAACCGTGAAGGAAAATTTTATTCAAGACTTTAGATAACCAACTTTTACTATCTTTGCATCTTCATGAGCATTACATGGGCATTCATTATTATGTATGGTTATATTTAGAAAACGAGGAAGAAGTTGAAGTAGAAGAAGAGAAGACTTCGCCACCACCACCTGAGGAACATCAGGTAGGCAGTTACTTTTATTTTGATATCTGTGGATCCGAGCCTGATTCACCTGTAAACCAAGGCAAGCCCCAGTGCATTTGCCACCTCCTTTATTCTTTTAAAATCTTTCTCACTTGCTTGATGCATTAGGTGATAGGAGTTGAATGATAAACAATTCCTGCATTACCTTCCTTGAATTCGATTACGTTCCTTGAATCCCTGTTTTACAAAAGGTCTTTACTATGCTTAGTCTTGCTCTAGCAAAACAAAAGGTTTTGTTTTTACACAAGATTATGTGGCAAAGTGGGACGGATGTTTTTGAAAATCAAACTTGATGTTGAGTCCATCATGGCCATGATGGGTTCAACATCGAAAAAGATGTACCTCTGTCAGGTACCAACCTTTGGGATTGAAATGATTAAGATGAGACCAGGCGGGTGACTTGCACAAGAAAAGAGAGTCTCGGTGTAGTGTCTCCGTCTGAGTCGATTAAGGACCGTCTCGATGTAGGCTTGATGACCGAGGACCCTTTAACTGGTCACATGCCTCGTCATGGGTAAGCTTTGCCTCGGACAGACTAAGGCCAGAATAAGATACCACACAATGGGAGTGGAGAGATGGCGAGAGTAGCGTGTACCCTCCGTGGCAAGAGGCTGGACGGTGGTGTATCTGTGCTCTCGTTTGGCGTGAACCTGATCTGGTCTTAAGAACCCCGGTGGCAAGTTGACATATGCAAGGGTTAAGTGCTACATATGTCGTGTGATTGGAGATCCTCAGATGAGTATAATTGATTCGAATCGCCGTACCTTCGCGGTTATGAAGACTTGGTCACTGCTCTATATGCAGAACTTCAGTAAAGATGAAGGATTGTTAAGAAATTGGCTAGTATAGGTCAAGTGATTGAACTAGGTAGAAAGAACTCTAGTTACAGGTAATCTTACTTAACTTGACAATAAAACTGGATTTTTAAGGATCCACTTTTAGTAAGCACTTCTGCAAACAGAGTCATTGTTCATTAAAAAACCTTGCCTTGACTCCCTTATAACCAGCATCCCCTTTGAGAGTCTTTTCTTTAGTCGGGTAAGACTTACTGAGTAATTCCATACTCAGGGTTTTATTCCCTATTGTTTTTAGGTGAAGAAGCGATAAACTTTTGTTGCTTCTGTTCTAAGGTGGTACCAAAGGACGAGCACCAAGAGTAAAGCTGCGGGAGGAAAGGATCCTCCATAAAACTTTTGTGTGAACTTATCGGGAGGCGTTTTTGCCTCCCATGGTTTGTAATAATAATACTCTGCACTCATATAGTATATTTCTGGTCTGTAATAATATAACTCTGTCTTACTTAAATAAAGGTAAGTTTATGTAATTGCTTCCGCATTTTCGTAACTCCGATAATTTGTAATGTCTGCATGATGGGTAAAACGCTCTTGGGAAAGTAAGGAAAGCAGATACCGAACTTGTCAAGTGATTTAGGGGCACCTGCAGGGTTGTCTGAGGTCCATTGGACAAGGACAACTGTAGGTGGGCCTAATGACTTGGGAGGTTCCGTCACAGCTGGTATCGGAGCGAAGCCCATCTCTGCAGATATTATGAGGCATCTTCAAAAAGAATTTTCTAAAAGACTTATCTAGAAAATTTCTTCCCTTCTTACCTAAGTATCATTGAAGAGTTTATGGCAAAGACCAGATAGGAAGAGTGCAATGTATAGAAGGTTGAATCAACTAAGATTGATTCTGTAATTACACATGCATCATGCTAAAAACTATGCTAATAAGATTTCCCCCTTAGAAAAATGCCGCCACGCACGAGAAAGACTGCGTGCAAGTCAACTGGGCCAATCGGTGTACCCCGTCATCAACTTGCCCCACGGCATGAATATAGCAGTAGTGGGAGCAACGATCCGATTGGAGATCTGGAAGCCCAAGTGGATCAGCTTCGAATGGAACTCCGACGCAGGAACGAAATATGGATCACGGATGGCGGAAGAATCAATGAATTAAGAAGAGACATCCGCCAAATGCAAGACCAGCTAGCGGATCGGGATCTAGCGCTCGACTGGGCGGTGAACTTTCATTCACTAGCTTGGGCAAAGGAAGCTAGAGCTCGAGCCCAAGTGGAAGAGCTTAGCTCAACTGTGGATAGCTTGCAGGTTTATTGCAATACACTACATGAAGAAGTTCATGTAATGTACTCACAATTACACCCGAACGTCCCTGCGGATCCTGTCGGGATGGAGGCCGGACCTTCTAGAATAGCGGGAGAAGCACTTGGCGGTGAGCTGGACCTTTTTAGGCCCCCTCCCTCTATGAAGCTGGTCGACGAATGGTCTCTGACGCCTGACAGTGAGGCTACCCAGAGTGACAAAAAGCGGGAATAGTATAGTATAGAAGTACTACTATTGTGTAATAGGTGGTGTAGTCCTATTATAAGTACGAGTCTGTAACATTACCTTTTTAAGTAATGTGAAATGGATGGTTTGTATGGCATATCATATTGCTCCAAATGTTCTTTGCCTCAGATGCCTTCAAAGACTCGCGCTCAGGATGGGGCTGGTACCTCCCGTGGGAGGGAAGCGACCCCAAATCCACCTCCAGTACCCCCGACAATTGCTGAGGCCATCGCTGCCTTGGTAAATGCTACAACAGACAATACCCGCTTCCTGCGGGAGATGGCAGGTCAACAACTCCAACAACAAGGCGGGCGGGCATATCCGCAAGGCCCCCGTGAGACATCTTATCTGTACTTCTCTGAGATGCGCCCTCCGTTGTTCGTTAAAGCAGAAGATCCTTTAGAGGCGGATGAATGGATCCGCGTCATTGAACAAAAATTCGGGCTTCTTCGGTGTTCAGAAACTCAAAAGCCCCTGTTTGCAGCCCAACAACTGCGAGGCCCTGCCAGTACGTGGTGGGGAAACTTTGTGGCCGTTCAGCCGCCCGGTCATCAAATCACATGGGATGAGTTCAAGCTGGCTTTCAGAGAGCATTATATACCTGAGGGAGTTCTTTACATGAAGCAAGAGGAGTTCATGAAATTGAAGCAAGGCCGAGATACTGTTACCCAGTATCTCAATAAGTTTAACCACTTTTCCCATCACAGAATCGATCAAGTCAACACCGACATAAAGAAGAGGAACTATTTCATGAGAGGCTTGAATGATCGGATGCAAAGAAAGATGGCTACCTGCATCGACCTTACTTATGGAAGGGCTGTCAGCACAGCACTGGCAGTCGAAGCTAAATATGCAAGTTCCGAAAAATCCAAGGGGAATGGAGGCAACAAGCCCAATTAGGGCCCCGAGAAAAGGCAAAGGTTGGTTATCCGACCATTCAATCAGAATCGTTCTTCATCGTGCCCACCCTCCTTCCCATTCAAGCAACCAGTGTTTATCCGTCCTACCCCTGCCCCCACTACTACAAATCAGCAGGGTGCCCCTGGCACTCGTTTCCCTGCTCTTCCAAGCTCATCCATCGGCTGCTTCAACTGTGGAAAGTCTGGGCATATCATTAAGGACTGTCCATACCCGAGGCAGAATCAAGCAAATAATCAACAAAGTTCCGGAAGCTCCAAGGGAAATGCGGCAACCAATAACGTGGGCAGAAATACAAAGAAAACAAGATGGGTTTATTACACTCAAGTGGCCACAACACCGGAAGGCGAACCGGTGATGATGGGTACGTTTCTCGTAGCCAATCACCCTGCACTTATTCTCTTTGATTCTGGTGCTTCACATACTTTCTGTCACACCCGGATTTAAAGGGACAAAGCCGGGTGCATCTCATACATGCGCTAAGAAGACAACATATATAATAACAGAGTGTATAGAGATAAATGTCACATAAATCAGAGTATTTATTACATAGCGGAAGACTTATTATAAAATAAAAGAATAAATATAAAACGAACTAAGGATCGTTGGCGCCAATGTCAACTGAGAAACGCCACCTAGATCAGATCGAACTCCTCGCCTTGTGGCTCCTCCTGAACCACCTGTTCTTCTCCTGTGGGGGGGTGTGAGACAGCAAGGTTGAGCTCACATACGTTCATAGCTCAACAAGTCGTGGGGAATAATGTGGCATGAACTCACCAAAGGTGGGAGTTCTCCTGAAGCTGAGCATTGCTTTTCTAAGTTGGTCAAAATTTTAATAGCAATTACTAAGTGTAAGTAAATACCAAACCTTAATAACAATAAAGAAAAGTAATAATAAAACAATCCCAAATGCGATGCAAATGTCAAATTAAATTTAAGTTCCATAATTAATCATGTGAGGGTCCGAGCCGCTCAAGACCGTGAGCACGGCTAGTATACTAGTTTTACACTCTGCAGAGGTTGCGCATCTTTACCCACAAGTCATGTTACCCATCTGCCAAGAGACGGCCAAACCCATACACCTCTACCGAGGAGGCGAGGCAGGGTAACACTACGAGGCCTTTACAAAGTTCCACTAGCTTCAGAAATCCCGCTACAGTTTATAGGAAGCTCCAGTGCAGGAATCCCTCGCCTGACCGCCATCGCAGCAAAATCAACCCAAGGACCTCCCTACACTGACCACTCCCCTACTGCCCTTGCCCCTTTTGGGTAAGGAAGACCTCCACTAGCTTTCCTAGTTAATCAGCCAAGGGCGTCCCATTAAACCCTTGTGGTAGCACTGTTTTCCTGGGTGGTCGCTCCATGTTTCCATTAATTTAATGATCTTAACATGAACAGTAATAATAATAAGATAATAACAGAATAATCATGAATAATGTATCTCCATACCCAATCCACATAAAGCAATAGCAGTACTACCCAAAAATATTTCAGGGGTGAACAAGGTATAAAGATAACCAAAACTGGGGTAACATAAAGGATCCCATCAAAATTAACCTATGCAGATCATTATAATTAATAAGAACATGGCTGGGAAAAAGTAAGTGATCAAGGGCACAACTTTCCTTCAATGAGCTCCTGCTCAGCTATCTCTACCTGCTGAACCTCAGATTCCACAGTGGCTTGCTCGTCTACTCGCATCAACACAATACATACATAGTATAGCAAAAATTAACATTGCACCAAACATGTAAATAAAATACACAGTAATAAACTAGACATTAAAATAAGATCACAGGAACTGGAATCATTAAATTTGGAGCTATATATTTTAAGTTATGAATTTCCTAAGGTTTAATGTGCTTGAAATGGGATTAAATGGGAAATAATTTTATTTCTGTTTTCATGACAAAACAGAGACTCTAAGTGCTAGAGAATATTATTACAAAAATTTAGAAATTGGAATGGGTTAATTTGGAGTTCATATGAATTTTCTATGGAATAAACAAGTTCTAGCACTTATTTTCATATTAAATATTCATTTTCTAATTCAATTATTCAATTTAAATAGGCTCTGAATTAGGCGTCAAAATCTGCGAACCGCAGGGGCCTAGCTACAAAAATCCCTGTGACTCAGAGTGCTACCGATAGGACGGCGGGTTAATTTTAGTATAATTCGGGGGCTCATACGTAAAACCGCCACAACCCAAGTCTACAGAAGTAGATCAACCGTCTGATCCACCTAGGACGCTCCAGATTAGTCGCGCCACAAGCCGAATCGGTACGTGAACACGCCCATTGGATGAAAGATCTACGGCTTATATTTTTGGTGACCGACTCCAATCCTAGGCGCACGATCCCGCATCGACGGTCGCGGATCCAACCGGCAGAGTCGCTGCTATCGTCAAATATCCACCGCATAGGGCTGGATCAACGGCTCACAAACCCTCTCCTACCTCCCGACCAAGCCACAGCGGCACTGCCCAGGGGAAAGCACGGTGGACCATCGCCGGAGTCCGAGCTACACGCGATTTCCGCCACTAAACTCTAATCCGGACGCGGCAGGAAGAAGCAGTAACAATAGGGTATTGCGTAGGACCCTACTCACCATGAATCGAAGAGGCGAATCCAGCTCCCCACGGTTCACGGCGAACTCCGAAGTACGGCGAGCAATTGCACGAGTCTTGGCGGTGTTCGACTCAAATCGAGGGCACTGACGGCTTCCCCAGGTGAATTTGATCTTCCTGGCCCAATACCGAGACTAGGCAACACGCGGTGGTGAGTTTCACCATCGGCGGCTTCAACCTCTCTGCAAGGGATGCGGCGGTGCAACAAGGGCATGGAGAGTTGGTGGCGAGAAGAAGAGGAGCGAAAACGGCGAGGTCGTGGCCCTATACTTGTAGGCATGGCGGCGACTAAACAGCCCCGAAGCTCGTGGCCGCCCACGCGACATGCACGGGACGGGCGTTGCGCAGGGGAATACGGAGTCCGCGCCCGGGGAAGACGGCGACGTGTGCGAATTGAGGGACTGACGACAGTGGCCCACAGCCAGTGTATCACGCGGAACAGAGGCGGCTAGCGCGCGGGAGTAAGGGATGAGCTGAGCAATAGGGCTCGCGTCTCAGTCTAAGCAGGCGCGGGCGCTGCGGTTTCGCTGGTGGGCCGCGCGGAACGGGAAAAAACGCTATGGGCTGAAAGTGAGGCAGTCGGCCCAAGTGATTCTTTAATTCTTTTCTCTTTTTTTTATCTTTTCTTCCTATTTTCTTTTCTTCCTTTCTAGGTTTAAATTTTGAGTTTGAATTTTGAAGTCAATCTTGTGCTACATAAATCTTTATTACTTTTGTGAAGTTAATAATACCAATTCTTGAAATATAATTATATCATTTATATTCTTATATCATTTATCTCCTTCTTATTTATAAAGCCCTAATTTTAATTTAGGGTGTGATTTATCTTCTAGTATTTATTATCTTATTATCCTTATTATTATTTTTATTGTTATTATTTTATTTAATGCACAAACATATAAACTCCAATATGATGCATTTTCTTTTTATTTTAGTATCAGTGGTTTTTTTAATTAATCACTCTTAATATGCATGCTCTTTTTATGATGCAAATATGACACATAAAATGAGGAAGTCACTATATGATCCTTTATACAATTTTGAGTATTACAAATCCTACCCCCCTTAAAAATAATCTCATCCTCGAGATTTAGGAAGATCTAGGGAAAAGGTGGGGAAAATCTATACGAGCTCTTCTTCTCTTTCCCAAGTTGCTTCATCTTCACCGTGGTGACTCCATTGCACTTTGCACATCTTTATAACCTTATTCCTTGTGACACGAGTCAGTGTATCCAGAATCTTGATGGGGTACTCAGCATAAGTCAGATCCTCTTGAACACTAAGGTCCTCCATTGGCAACTGCTCTTCAGGTACCATGAGACATTTCTTCAGCTGAGATACATGAAAAACATCATGAACATCTGCACGATGATCCGGTAACTCCAATTGATATGCCACCTCTCCCACTCGCTTCAAGATTAAGAAGGGTCCAATAAAGCGAGGGGACAACTTTCCTTTGACTTTGAATCTTCTCATACCTTGGAGTGGTGACACCTTCAAATAGACATAATCTCCCTCCTTAAACTCAAGCAGTCTTCTCCGGATATCAGCATAGCTTTTCTGCCTGGATTGTGCAGTTCTCAAATTCTCCCTTATTTGCTGGACTTGCTCCTCTGCTTCTTGTATAATCTCAGGCCCAAACAACTGCCTTTCACCAGTTTGATCCCAATACAGTGGAGTCCTGCACTTTCTGCCATATAAAGCCTCAAACGGTGACATCTTCAAACTGGACTGATAGCTATTATTGTAAGAGAACTCTGCATACGGCAAACTCTTATCCCAACTACCACCATGCTTAAGGGCACAAGCTCTTAACATATCTTCCAGCATTTGGTTAGTCCTCTCAGTCTGCCCACAAGTCTGTGGATGGTAAGCCGAACTAAAATTCAATCTGGTATCCAAGGACTCGTGTAACTTCTTCCAATATCGAGAAGTAAACTGTGACCCCCGGTCTGACACAATCTTCTTAGGCACACCATGCAAGCATACAATCCGTGCCATGTACAACTCTGCTAACTTGGCTCCTGAATATGTGGTCTTCACTGGAATAAAGTGGGCTACTTTAGTTAGCCTGTCCACAGTCACCCATATAGAATCATACCCAGCAGATGTGCGGGGTAGTCCAACAATGAAGTCCATGCCAATCTCTTCCCATTTCCACTCAGGTATCTTCAGTGGATGCAGTAGTCCGGCTGGACTCTGGTGTTCAGCCTTAACTCTTTGGCATACATCGCACATAGCCACATGTGCAGCCATGTCTCTCTTCAGTCCATACCACCAATATTTTTGCTTCAAATCCTGATACATCTTAGTACTTCCCAGGGTGAATAGAATAAACTGAGTCATGTGCCTCCTTCAATATGGTTTCCCGAAGACTATCGATATCAGGAACACAAATCCGGTTCTTGAACCATATCATGCCTTGCTCATCCTCTGTGAATTCCGGGCCTCTACCCTATATTATCAGATCCTTGATCTCCTGAATCTTAGCATCACCAATCTGACCTTTACGAATTTCTTGCTCCAAGGTAGGTTCCAATTCAATGGTAACTCCTTCCGTATGTGTAACAATTCCCAGGTTGAGCCTCTCAAAATCTTTTGCTAATTCATCAGGTAGCTGGACAACGAAAGCGGAGTGAACATGCTCCTTCTGACTCAAGGCATCTGCAACCAAATTTGCCTTGCCTGGGTGATAGTGAATCTCCAAATCATAATCCATAATAAGCTCCAACCAACGGCGTTGCCTAAGGTTGAGATCCTTCTGAGTGAATATGTACTTCAAGCTCTTATGATCCGTGTATACTTGGCACTTAGTTCCCATAATGTAGTGTCTCCAAATCTAAGTGCATGCACAACGGCAGCCAGCTCCAAGTCATGAGTGGGGTAGTTCAATTCATGTTTCCTCAACTGACGAGATGCATAGGCGATCACATGTCCTTCTTGCATGAGTACACATCCCAATCCTTGGCCACAAGCATCACAATAAATGTCAATCCCTTCTGCAGATCCGGCATAACCAACACTGGTGGTGACATCAATCTCTCCTTCAATTGATCAAAGTTGTCTTGGCATTTCTCATCCCACTTGAATTCTCTTCCTTTCTCCAGAAGCGATGTCATAGGCTTGGCAATCTTAGAGAAACCCTTCAATAAATCTCCGATAATATCCTGCGAAGTCCCAAGAAACCTCCGAATCTCAGTAACTGTAGTGGGCACTCTCCACTCCATTATCTCCTTCACTTTTAGCAGGATCCACTGCTATTCCTCCATTAGAAATAATATGTCCAAGGAATGGCACCTTATCAATCCAAAACTCGCACTTGCTAAACTTGGCATAAAGTTGATTATCTCGTAGCTTTTGTAGCACCAATCTTAGATGTTGTTCATGATCACTTTCATTCTTAGAATAGACAAGAATATCGTCGATGAACACCACGACGAATCTGTCCAAATACTCCATAAACACCTTATTCATCAAATTCATGAAATAAGCTGGTGCATTGGTTAATCCAAATGACATAACCGTAAACTCATATAATCCATATCGGGTTGAGAAAGCCGTCTTAGGAATATCCGAGGGTCTAATCTTCATCTGATGGTATCCCGATCGGAGATCAATCTTCAAGAATACCCTGGCTCCTCTCATCTGATCAAACAAATCCTCAATACGGGGTAATGGATACTTGTTCTTCACAGTGACATCATTAAGTGATCTATAGTCCACGCACATTCGTTGCGATCCATCCTTCTTCTGTACAAATAACACCGGTGCTCCCCAAGGTGAGGAACTCGGATGAATGTACCCTACTTCCTATAACTCAGTTAACTGCTTCTTAAGATCCTTCAGTTCTTCTACAGCCATCCTGTATGGTCGCTTAGAAATAGGGGCAGTTCTAGGTAAAAGATCAATAACAAACTCAACTTCCCTATCTGGTGGCATCCCTGGTAACTCCTCTGGAAAGACATCCGGAAAATCTCTAACCACCCAGATGTTGTCACCAACAAACTCCTTAGGTATAAAGAACATTGCACGCTTGGATGAGGTGGTTACTGCAATATTAACTTGAAATGTTTCTCCTTTAGGACTAGTGAGCTCTATAGTACCCCTACCACATGCTATAATGGCCTTTGCCTTCCTTAACCATGACATACCAAGAATCAGATCTATACTGCTGGCCTCTAATATTATAGCATTAGCTCCAAATTCTCTTCCCATAATTGATAATGTCAATCTACGTGTCATTTGATTCGCCTCAATAGGCCATTTAGGTGTGATTACTATCATTGGTTTTCTCATATTTAGCAGGCGTATCTCATTAGTGTTGGCATATCGAGCAGACATAAATGAATGTGTAGCACCAGAATCAAAGGGTATTGTTGCAGGAATTGCATTAATGTAAAACATACCGAGTACGATGTCAGCACCATCAGGAGTATCATCAACGCTAACTTGATTCACCCTGGCTATAGAATATCCCTTGCTAGGAGTCTGCTGCTTATTCTTAGCTGGTGTACCAGAATTCTCCATAGGACAAGCATTAGCATAGTGCCCAATCTGACTACACTTGAAGCATGTAGGGCCGGTCTTCTGTCCTGCAGGCCTCGTCGGGGTGCTAGTGGGAGTAGCCTGATGAGTAGGAGGTGTACGTGGAGACCCCTGTGGAACATACTGTACTGGTCGTGGTCCTCCTGGTCGAGTCGGTGTATCCTGTGGCGAAACGTAGCGGGGGACGAACACTGCTGCTACCCTGTCCCTGTGAGATAGCCTTCCTCTTCAAATCACCCAGTTGAACACGCTTGTGTTCAATAGCAAGAGCCTTATCCAGTAGCCTCTGAAACGACGGAAATGTGTGTGCCATCAGTGCATACTGTAAGGGTCCATTAAGTCCTTCAATAAAGAGCTCCTGCTTCCTCTCATCCTCAGCAACTTCCTCCGGAGCATATCTCGACAGCTGAATAAATTTGCCTCTGTACACGCTGACCGACATGTTGCCTTGCTTCAATGACAGAAACTCCTTCTTCTTGATCTTTATCATGCCAGCTGGAATATGGTAGTTCTTGAACTGTGTACTGAACTCTGCCCAAGTAATAGTATCAGCAACATCATGGGCAGCAGTATAAGAATCCCACCAGTCAGCAGCAGGACTTGTCATACGACCTGAGGCATAAAGAACTTTTTCCCGGTCTGAGCATTGGGCTATGTTGAGCATCTTCTCAATTGACTTCAACCAGTCATCCGCGTCAAGTGGATCTGGTGAGCTGGCGAAGGTCGGTGGCTTTATGACTCATAAATTCCCGGTGCTTATCACGAGGTGGAGCTGGTGGTGGTGGTGGAGGCAATGGTACTTGTTGCTGCTGCTGTTGCTGAATTGCTGCTGCAGCTGTTGTTGCTCCCTTCTCTCCTGGCGTATCTCCTCTCTCTCCTGGCATAACTCTTGACGTATCTCTTCTCTTTCCTGACGCATCTCCTGGCGTTCTTGCTGCATCCGGGCACGCATATCAGCCATAGTTGTCCGCCATTTGCTGCATCACCCTCATCTGAGCTGCAATCAGTGGATCAACTCCGCCTGGTGGAGGATTAGGAGGATTCATCTCTGCTGGCTGTGGCTGAGGTTGTCTATATACCCTTCGAGTGTGTCGATTAGGAGGTAAAATCAATTCCACCACCCCTTCTGGTATTGACCATCTGAGTTAGATACATATGGTAAGAGAGAGTAGCAGACAAGGCAGTAATTACGAATCGTGTTACTTTGGGGGATTTATTAGCTAAGCAGATTAATGTTTTACCTACCATAGCTAATTCATTACCTTATAGTGGTACATACTAAGATGTCCATATATAATATTTCAATCAATCAAAGAAGCAAAATCAGACATTTATCATCAAACAATAAAACAACGTTTTAAATATAGAAAATAGTTTTGATTTTTGTCTTAGGCTTCCTATCTCTTAAAAAATGTCAAAGGGGTAGGGATTCCAAGGTGTGAAAATCTATCTTGTCTTAGAGTAGAAAAGGTAAGAATGATCAGAGTAGAATAGTAGAAGGTGAGACAGGATCAAGATAAGTATAGAAAGAATCAGTGTAAGGTAAGTGTAGAATGAATCAGAATAAGATAAGTAGGTAAGGGTTTGTCCATTCTATCTAGGTCTCGTCCTACAGTCAACATTTCCTCTGATACCACTTCTGTCACACCCGGATTTAAAGGGACAAAGCCGGGTGCAATCTCATACATTGCGCTAAGAAGACAACATATATAATAACAGATTGTATAGAGATAAATGTCACATAAATCAGAGTATTTATTACATAGCGGAAGACTTATTACAAAATAAAAGAATAAATATAAAACGAACTAAGGATCGTTTGCGCCAATGTCAACTGAAAAACGCCACCTAGATCAGATCGAACTCCTCGCCTTATGGCTCCTCCTGAACCACCTGTTCTTCTCCTGTGGGGGGGTGTGAGACAGCAAGGGTGAGCTCACATACGTTCATAGCACAACAAGTCGATGCAAATGTCAAACTAAATTTAAGTTCCATAATTAATCATGTGAGGGTCCGAGCCGCTCATGACCGTGAGCACGGCTAGTATACTAGTTTTACACTCTGTAGAGGTTGCGCATCTTTACCCACAAGTCATATTACCCATTTGCCAAGAGACGGCCAATCCCATACACCTCTACCGAGGAGGCGAGGCAGGGTAACACTATGAGGCCTTTACAAAGTTCCACTAGCTTCAGAAATCCCGCTACAGTTTATAGGAAGCTCCAGTGCAGGAATCCCTCGCCTGACCGCCATCGCAGCAAAATCAACCCAAGGACCTCCCTACACTGACCACTCCCCTACTGCCCTTGCCCCTTTCGGGTAATGAAGACCTCCACTAGCTTTCCTAGTTAATCAGCCAAGGGCGTCCCATTAAACCCTTGTGGTAGCACTGTTTTCCCGGGTGGTCGCTCCATGTTCCCATTAATTTAATGATCTTAACATGAACAGTAATAATAACAAGATAATAACAGAATAATCATGAATAGTGTATCTCCATATCCAATCCACATAAAGCAATAGCAGGTACTACCCAAAAATATTTCAGGGGTGAACAAGGTATAAAGATAACCAAAACTGGGGTAACATAAAGGATCCCATCAAAATTAACCTATGCAGATCATTATAATTAATAAGAACATGGCTGGGAAAAAGTAAGTGATCAAGGGCACAACTTGCCTTCAATGAGCTCCTGCTCAGCTATCTCTACCTGCTGAACCTCAGATTCCACAGTGGCTTGCTCGTCTACTCGCATCAACACAATACATACATAGTATAGCAAAAATTAACATTGCACCAAACATGTAAATAAAATACAAGTAATAAACTAGACATTAAAATAAGATCACATGAACTGGAATCATTAAATTTGGAGCTATATGTTTTAAGTTATGAATTTCCTAAGGTTTAATGTGCTTGAAATGGGATTAAATGGGAAATAATTTTATTTCTGTTTTCATGACAAAACAGAGACTCTAAGTGCTAGAGATTATTATTACAAAATTTAGAAATCGGAATGGGTTAATTTAGAGTTCATATGAATTTTCTATGGAATAAACAAGTTCTAGCACTTATTTTCATATTAAATATTCATTTTCTAATTCAATTATTCAATTTAAATAGGCTCTGGATTAGGCATCAAAATCTGCGAACCGCAGGGGCCTAGCTACAAAAATCCCTGTGACTCAGAGTGCTACCGATAGGACGGTGGGTTAATTTCAGTATAATTCGGGGGCTCATACGTAAAACCGCCACAACCCAAGTCTACGGAAGTAGATCAACCATCTGATCCACCCAGGACGCTCCAGATTAGTCGCGCCACAAGCCGAATCGGTACGGAACACGCCCAATGGATGAAAGATCTACGGCTTATATTTTTGGTGACCGACTCCAATCCTAGGCGCACGATCCCGTATCGACGGTCGCGGATCCAACCGGCAGAGTCGCTGCTATCGTCAAATATCCACCGCATAGGGCTGGATCAATGGCTCACAAACCCTCTCCTACCTCCCGACCAAGCCACGGCAGCACTGCCCAGGGGAAAGCACGGTGGACCACCGCCGGAGTCCGAGCTACACGCGATTTCCGCCCCTAAACTCTAATCCGGACGCGGCAGGAAGAAGCAGTAACAATAGGGTATTGCGTAGGACCCTACTCACCGTGAATCGAAGAGGCGAACCCAGCTCCCCACGGCGCACGGCGAACTCCGAAGTACGGCGAGCAATTGCACGAGTCTTGGCGGTGTTCGACTCAAATCGAGGGCACTGACGGCTTCCCCAAGTGAATGTGATCTTCGTGGCCCAATACCGAGACCAGGCAACACGCGGTGGTGAGTTTCACCGTCGGCGGCTTCAACCTCTCCGCAAGGGATGCGGCGGCGCAGCAAGGCCATGGAGAGTTGGTGGCGAGAAGAAGGGGAGCAAAAACGGCGAGGTCGTGGCCCGATACTTGTAGGCATGGCGGCGGCTAAACAGCCCCGAAGCTCGCGGCCGCCCACGCGACATGCACGGGACGGGCGTTGCGCAGGGGAATACGGAGTCCGCGCCCGGGGAAGACGGTGACGTGTGCGAATTGAGGGACTGACGATGGTGGCCTACAGCCAGTGTATCGCGTGGAACAGAGGCGGCTAGCGCGGGGTGTAAGGAATGAGCTGAGCAATAGGGCCCGCGTGTCAGTCTAAGCAGGCGAGGGCGCTGCGTTTCGCTGGTGGGATGCGCGGAACGGGAAAAAACGCTATGGGCCGAAAGTGAGGCAGTCAGCCCAAGTGGTTCTTTAATTCTTTTCTCTTTTTTATCTTTTTTTCCTATTTTCTTTTCTTCCTTTCTATGTTTAAATTTTGAGTTTGAATTTTGAAGTCAATCTTGTGCTACATTAATCTTTATTACTTTTGTGAAGTTAAGAATACCAATTCTTGAAATATAATTATATCATTTATATTCTTATATCATTTCTCTCCTTCTTATTTATAAAGCCCTAATTTTAATTTAGGGTGTGATTTATCTTCTAGTATTTATTATCTTATTATCCTTATTATTATTTTTATTGTTATTATTTTATTTAATGCACAAACATATAAACTCCAATATGATGCATTTTCTTTTTATTTTAGTATCAGTGGTTTTTTTAATTAATCACTCTTAATATGCATGCTCTTTTTATGATGCAAATATGACACATAAAATGAGGAAGTCACTATATGATTCTTTTATACAATTTTGAGTATTACACTTTCATAAGCAAAAAGTTCATGGAGAAACATTGCATTCCATATACTGAATCAAGGGAAGGGTTTAAAATACATTCGCGTGGGGACAAATATTTACCAAAGAAGTGGCTTACCAAGTGCCCGTAACATTGGCTGGACGGGACTTTCCTACTAGTATGATTGTTCTGAAAGGCCAAGACATAGATGTGATTCTGGGCATGAATTGGTTGGCCCAGCATAAAGCAATCCTCAACACTGATCTAAGAACTATCAGGTTGAGTTATGGCCAAGAAGAAATTCTTTTGTCTATTCCCATAGCTATTCCAGCTAAACCAATTGGCAGAATTAATGAAGCCATTATACCGGAGATCAAAGATATTCCGTAGTATGTGAGTTCCCAGATGTCTTTCCAGAAGATTTGACTGGATTGCTACCTGAAAGAGATGTAGAGTTTGTAATTGAGTTGAAGCCCGGTACGGCTCCCATTTCTAGAAGATCGTACCGAATGCCTCCAAATGATCTGGCAGAACTCAAGACCCAATTGCAAGATCTACTTGTGAAAGGATTCATCTGGCCAAGCTCGTCAACATGGGGTTGTCCAGCCATCGTCGTCAAGAAGAAGGATCAAACATTGGATGTGCATGGATTATCGACCCCTTAATGAGGTCACTATCAAGAATAAGTATCCTCTTCCTCGGATTGACATTCTATTTGATCAACTGACTGGAGCAAGGGTATTCTCCAAGATCGACCTCAGATCGGGCTATCATCAGATCTGTATCCGGCCCAAAGATATACCAAAGACCGCATTCACTACGCGGTATAGGTTATTTGAATATTTGGTAATGTCTTTTGGACTGACAAATGCTCCAGCCCACTTCACTTATCTGATGAACTCGGTATTTATGCCTGAGTTGGACAAATTCGTGGTGGTCTTCATAGAAGATATCTTAATATATTCCAAGAATGAAGAGGAGCATGCTCAGCATTTACGGATCGTGTTGACACGCTTAAGAGAACATCAATTATATGCCAAGTTCAGTAAATGCGCGTTCTGGCTAGAAGAAATCCAATTTCTAGGACATGTGTTATCTGCCAAGGGGATTGCGGTAGATCCCAGCAAAGTAAAGGATATTTTGGAGTGGAAACCCCCAACCACTGTACATCAAGTCCGAAGTTTCCTTGGACTGGCTGGCTATTACCGCCGATTTATACCAGATTTTTCCAAACTTGTGAAACCAATCACGAGTTTATTGAAGAATCATACTAAATTCAATTGGTCTTCAATGTGTAATGAAGCCTTTGAACAATTGAAGGTATTATTAACCACTGCTCCGGTATTGGCTCAACCGGATATCGAAAAAACCTTTGATGTGTATTGTGACGCATCAGGCAGTGGTCTCGGCTGTGTATTAATGCAAGAAGGCCGAGTAATAGCTTATGCTTCAAGGCAGTTGCGCCGGCATGAAGAGCATTATCCAACTCATGATCTAGAGTTAGCTGCAGTGGTTCATGCCCTGAAAATATGGCGTCATTATCTACTGGGTAATGTCTGTCACATTTATACAGACCACAAAGTTTGAAGTATATCTTTACCTAGTCCGAGCTCAATATGAGATAAAGGAGATGGCTCGAGCTTATTAAGGATTATGAACTAGAGATCCATTATCACCTAGGCAAAGCCAATGTAGTGGCAGATGCACTTAGTCGCAAGGCCTCTTGCCATTGTCTAACAATGAGAACTTCTGACATTACATTATGCCAGGAAATGGAGAATCTGAACCTAGGAATGATTGAGCATGGAACTTCAAATCACTTGAAGCTTGAGTCAGTCATCTTACCAAGAATAATTGACGCACAAAAGAATGATGAGGGTATGAAGCACATCCATGAGAAGATAGAAGCCGGAAAAGCCAAGTGCTTTAGGAAAGACGATCAAAGTATTGTATGGTTTAACAACCGCATAGTTGTGCCAAAGAATGAATAAATCCGCCAACAAATATTAGATGAAGCACATCTTAGTCGCTATTCTATTCATCCCGGAAGCACTAAGATGTATCAAGATCTGAAACAACATTATTGGTGGACAAAAATGAAGATTGAAATTGCACGCTATGTGGCTAGATGTGACACTTGCAGACGTGTCAAAGCCATACATATGAAGACTGCCGGTCCATTACAATCTCTACCAATACCAACATGGAAATGGGAAGATATTAGTATGGACTTTATTGTGGGATTACCCAGAACTGCAAAAGGCTTTGACTCCATTTGGGTTATCATCGACCGACTCACAAAGTTCGCCCACTTCCTTCCAATCAAAGTAAAATATCCAGTAATTGCATATGCAGAACTGTACATCACTCGTATTCTTAGTTTGCACGGTGTTCCAAAGACCATAGTGTCGGATCATAGACCTCAATTTGTATCCAAATTCTGGGAAGAACTTCACAAGGCTTTGGGTACTAAATTGCTCCATAGCTCGGCCTATCATCCTCAAACCAGTGGTCAAACTGAGAGGGTAAACCAAATACTTGAAGATATGCTACGGGCATGTGTTCTAGAATTCCCACAAAAATGGGATGATTGTTTACCATTAGCGGAGTTCTCATATAATAATAGCTATCAAGAAAGCATTAAGATGGCACCCTTTGAAGCTTTATATGGACGACGATGTCGTACTCCGTTAAATTGGTCTGAACCAGGTGAGAGGTACTTCTTCAGGCCTGATATGGTAAAAGAAACCGAAGAAAAAGTTCAACGAATAATTCATCATTTGAAGAAAGCTGAAGCTCGTCAAAAAATTATGCAGACAAACGACGAATGCCCTTGTATTTTCTGGTGGGAGATTATGTCTATCTGAAGGTCTCCCCAATGAAGGGTGTAACACGTTTCGGGGTAAAAGGGAAGCTTGCACCTCGATACATTGGTCCTTTTCTTATACTTGAAAGGTATGGACCAGTGGCATACCAACTACAGTTACCCAGAACCTTATCTGCTGTACATAATGTGTTCCACGTGTCTCAACTGAAGAAGTGTCTTCGGGTTCCCGATCGAACCATTGAAGTGACGGATGTTGTCCTAGAGCCAGACTTGACATATTCAGAACACCCTATTCGAGTCTTGGATCAAAAGGACAGGGTTACTCGGAGAAAAACTCTCAAGTTTTACAAGATACAGTGGAACCAGCATTCAGAAGATGAGGCTATGTGGGAAACTCGAGACTTTTTAGAAAAGAATTTCCCAGGCTTTTTAGCCTCTGTAATTTGTAAAGTGTATAAAATTGTTGTCATAAAGGAGTGAACCCCAAACCACCCCTGCCTTGTACCAAAATTCAGGAAATAAAAATGTGAAGCATTTCCTTTTCCACTACTTGCCCTAGAACTTTTAATCTCGGGACGAAATTCTTTTATGGGGGGAAGGATGTAACACCCCTAGTGTTACTGTTACTAAAACTTGAGCATAACATCATCAGCATTAACATTTCATGTGTTTGACACACCTAGAATGCATTCACTAGGTTGATGTTTTAAACAAGTTGTATTGATATGGCATTTTTGCAAATAAAACCCTAGAGTAGGGTACTTAACCCTAAATGGGGTTCAAAAGGGTAAAACAAAATCCAAATAGAGAAAACCCTAAAGCTTTAGTGAAATAGTCATAAAGTGTTACTAAGAATGGACTTAAATTACATTCACCTCCCTGAAATACCAAAAACCCTAAAAAGGACCCTGGAAAACCCTAGACCTAAACCCTAGGGGGCTAAGTGTAAAATCAGTGCACTTTTGGACTAAAGTGCAAAAACTAGTAAAGTAAGGTGTTTTAAGTCATATAGTTCACAATCATGAAGATTTGCAAGCTAAACCCTGAATTTTGGACCTATTTGCAAAAAGACCCTATTTGAGTTCTCAACCTAAGTCTGAAATTCAGTGACATGGGCTCAACTTTGGAGCTTTGTAACTTTCAAATTATAAGGTTTTTGCCCTAGGTCACCACATCAATTTTGTAGACCTATTATAGGAGAGCAACTTTGATGCAGACATCCCCTTTGGTTGTTATGCAAAAATTGGAGAAAAGCAAGCCCAAAGTTGCTCTATCAGAACTGGGTCAGATAACTGAAACTGAACCCTAGATCAGAAATGGTCACAGTGAGATGAGGCTAAATTTGATGCGCCATATCTTTGAATCCACTCAATTTTGACCCAAATATCCTATAGAAGGTTTGAAGGCTGTTGAATCAAGAACAAACTTTATTAAGGGAGATTGCTCTGTTCTTAACAAAAATCCAGAGTTAAAGATGGAAGAAGGTGGTCGGTTCAGACAAAAACCAAAGATCGAGCGCTGCAAATATCTGATGAAGCGATAAGAGGGGCACTGTTGAAATGGATGAACTTGCACGATCCAGTGCTGGGATTGATCCAGAGTGGATAGCCTCGAACGTGGCATGATTTCGCGAACCGGGTCGACCGTGGCCGGAGATAGTCACCGGCGGCCACTGTGACTCAGCCAGTTTTGCCGCGGTGTCACCCATGCCCCATTCTACCTCACTGTATCTATTCCTTACGTGTAAGCTTGCGCTAACAAGGTTATCCGTGGCCGTGAAGTGATCGCCGGACCGCCGCAGCTATAAATAGCCCTGTGGTCCACGGCGAGGTATGAACATCACACACACAGTGAGTTGAATCGAAGCCAAATTTGCGCTGCCTCTGCCCCCTCCTCTCAAATTGATTGTGCACGGTAATTTAGAGTCCCTTGCGGCCGTATAGCCCCAAGCTCCACCCTCAATTTCACCCGAGCACGCCACGACGCTGTTTTCCCCCAAATCGGTCAGCTACGCCGCCGAGAACAGCTCGTCCGTGGCCAGCCCTCTAGTAAGACTCTGTCAAATTCAAGCGTTGTTTTAGTAGCTCTTCATGCTTGTGAAGCTTGTTGTGGCAACCGTTAGCTCAATTCGACCATGGTTAAGCAGGAACACGAGCTCGTGATCACAGTCTCCGCCGTGCACATGGCCAGACCATTCCCAAAGTATTCAAGCTAAGATTAGTGAGTGTTCCTGAGTCACCTTAGGTCGGTTATGCCTCCTCGATAGCTAGATTTGGCAGCCATCTGAAAGGGAAATGTGCCCTTGGGCCATTTCTAAGTATTTTGGTGATTGAGTGCCAACGCAAGTGCTTTTGTGTTGATCTATGCAATGTGGTGAACAAAGTGAAAATCAAGTCAAAAGGTATGCTTCTAGACTTAGTACATTGTTTTATGGACTAATGTATT
>JAOPSE010001651.1:0-123922 GCA_029449295.1 Zea luxurians
TATAATTCCCCTTCTATAATGACATATGGTCGAGCTCTTGCTTCTATCCTCCTGTTATAAGCTTCGTCATCTGAAAGAAAATTACCTTGAAGAAAAGAGATGATTTCAGTTCTCCAATCTTCACTATAGACAGGGGATATGTTGAGAACCGCTCTTTCAAGAAGCTCGATCGAAGGTGCTTTTATTATTTCGAAAAATACTTCCGAAGGTAAAGGCAGCCCCTGTGCTGCTGACTTGGCTAATAGATCAGCATATTCATTTTCCTCCACGAGGAATGTTTTTAACAGAGAATCCTTCAAAGGAAGCCTCAATCCTTCGGACTGTATCTAAATATTTTCAAGCTTCGAATCTCTTGCCTTATAGCTCTTGTCATATGACCAGAAATAACTTGGGAATCAGTTTTAAGAATGGCCCTTCTGATTCCCATTGCCTTTAACTTTCGAAGACCCAAGAGCAAGGCTTCATACTCAGCAATATTGTTTGTGCAACTGAAATCAAGTCTTGCCGCATAAACAAGTTTTAACTTTGGAAGGTGAAACCAACCACAGCAGCTGCTCCTGCTCCGAAGGTTCCCCAAGACCCATCGCCAAAACACTATCCATGCTTCGGCATCTTATTCGTTTCTTCCTCCTGAGCCCCTGGCGTCCAGTCGGCAATGAAGTCTGCCAACGCTTGGGACTGGATCGAAGATCTATGCACATAATCAATACAAAATTCATTGAGCTCTGCAGCCCATTTCCAATCCTTCCAGTAGCTTCTCGGTTTTCTCATAATATCCTTCAACGGTTGTGAAGAAGGAACAATTATATTATAAGCTTGGAAATAATGCCGAAGCTTCCTGGAGGCCATCAAAACAGCATACAGTACCTTCTCCAATTCTGTATAATTTTTCTTTGATAAACTAAGGACTTCGGATACAAAGTATATTGGGGCCTTGCTTTTTGACTTGGCCTTCAAGGCTTCTCTGAACAAGTGCTGCACTTACCGCTGAGTGCGAAGCTGCCACATATAATAACAAAGGAGCCCCTGGCGTTGCGTGGAGTTAGTGTTGTTAGATCTATTAAATATTGCTTCAGCTCTTTCGAAGGCTTTTTGCTGGACTGGTCCCCATTGAAAAACTTCGGCTGACTTCAGCACTTCGAAAAATGGCAAATTTCTCTCTGCTGATCTAGATATTGAATCTGTTGAGAGATGCCAATCTTCCTATCCAATCTTTGAGCCCCCTTCTTTGTACTTGGTGGCTCCATTCGAAGGATAGCTTCGATTTTGCTTGGATTAGCCTCGATTCCTTTTGTTGAAACTAGACAACCAAGAAATTTCCCCTTCTTCACTCCGAAGACACATTTTTCTGGATTCAGCTTTAAACCAGCCTGTCTAAAATTAGCGAAGGTCTCCTGCAGATCAGCAATGTGATTATCTTGCTTCGTGCTTTTCACAATGATATCATCAACATAAGTTAGCACATTCCTGCCTATCTGAGAATGGAGAACCTTCGCTGTCATTCTGCTAAAGCTTCCTCCAGCATTTTTAAGCCCTTTCAGGGCATCCGAAGGTAACAATATTGTTCCACTAGGGGTTATGAAGCTGGGTCTTCGGCTCATCCTCCTTCTTCATCCAGATTTGATGATAGCCTGAATAACAATCCAACAGGACTCATGAGCTCTGATGAAGCTGCTGCATCAACTAAGGAATCGATCCTCGGCAATGGAAACTCATCCTTCGGACCAAGCCTTATTGAGATCAGTAAAGTCGATACACATTCTCCATTTACCATTGGCCTTCTTTACCATAACAGTGTTAGCCAGCCATTCTGGGTACTTTACCTCTCTGATAACTCCGGCACTAAGGAGGCTTTTCACTTCATTCCGAGCCCCTTCAGCCTTATCATCAGACATCTTCCGAAGCCTCTACTTCCTGGGTCTGAATGATGGATCAATATTAAGGGAGTGTTCAATAACATCCCTATTAACTCCGCGAGGTCATTAGCTAACCAAGCAAAGACATCTTTATTGTTGAACAAAACCTTATCAAGGTTTTCTCCTGTTCTTCGGACAATTGAGATCCCAGTAGTACCTTCTGCTCTGCTACATCCTCACATAAGAGCATGGGCTTCGGCTGATCAGCCGAAGCAGCTTTTTCCCTTCTGAATTTGTACTGCTCACAAGCTTCAGCTCCATCTATGCTATGGATTTGCTTTTGAATCTGTCCAATTTCCTTCGGCCCTTCTGGCAGCTTCCTGACTTCCATGAATAGCAATGGGCCCTTGGTCCGAAGGTATCTTCATGCAAAGGTAAGCTGAACCGCCTGTTATGGGGAGTACCAGCTTCGGAGCCGAAGCAGCTCCAGCTTGATCGTTGAACGAAGCCATTAGCTCAAAAAACAGGGTGGAAGTGAGTTGACCGGGAGGTGGGCGCCAATGTTGGGGACTTGTTCTCAAATGCTTCGCTCTTGACAAGCAATAATTCTCGAGTGATGCTCTTGCAATTACCGGAATGCGTGAACAGTAAAGGAATACTGTTCGCTATTTATAGGCACAGGACACAGCCTGTGAGGAATTACAATCATGCCCTTCATAAAAGTTTACAACAATGACTCAGACCCCTACAGGCTACAAGGTCATTCTATCTTTAAGTCGGTTTGACCCCTCATCTTCGGATATGTTATAACCCCGAAGCTTCATGAATGATACCTTCACCATCACGCACGAGCAGCTTCAGCCGCAGCTCTACAGGACCTTCGGCGACGAAGCATGGTCCCAACAACCCCTACAAAATCATCTCATTTCACCCCACCCTCATCAACAATGCCTGAGCAGTCACATAGCTCACTTGTAATCTTCATACTCTAGAAACCAATACACAACCACAACATGAAGTAGGTGTTACGCATTCCAAAGCGACTCAAACCTGTATAAACCTTTGTGCAACATCGACGTGCTCCCACATGTACCATCAAGTCATAGTCAACGACACCATCCTACCCAAAAGCATCATGTTGGTAACCTCGTGGTGCGCAGTCAGGCCACAAACACCGACAGCTGGCGTGCTAGGTAGGGGGTGCAATGTTGATCTATGAAGACTCCATGGCCATCATCTTCAACATCCTCATCACCTTCAATGCTAGAGAAATCTTCCACTTCGAATCCATCTCCAGCATTGCGGATCAGGAAGGCACCCTGCACCGCATCGTGGACCCATCCGAGAAGAAATCTTCTCGA
The DNA here is from genome assembly GCA_029449295.1 of Zea luxurians. NCBI lineage: Eukaryota > Viridiplantae > Streptophyta > Magnoliopsida > Poales > Poaceae > Zea > Zea luxurians. The sequence goes on from JAOPSE010001651.1 coordinate 3,218, forward strand.
TGGCACCAAAAGCGGTTGCAAGATTGCCTCACTATGCCGATGAACTCCAAATCGCGAGAACCTCAGCAAGTTTTTGTCCCGCGTAAGATTGTGCCTACGTCGGGTGGGTCCAGGGTTGTTTTGACGCCTGTGGCTCGGCCGACCAAGGCTGCACCTCTTTCGCGACAGACCCCCATGTCCACGTCACCCACTCGGGCATGGACTCAAATCACTCGGCAAAGAGAAGCATGTGCTCCCGAGACTGGCATAGCCATGAGGGCACGACCGACAACCACTCGAACCACTCTGCTCACAAAGGAGATGGTTGGAGCACGAAGCATCACACCAAGCTCTTTCTTCCCGAACATCCTCTTCATCTAGGGAAGAGTAGAGGACGCTCCTGTCTTCGATAACGAGCCCACCATACTAGGGGAGGATCCCTTCGGTGTGATGCACGCCGACACCATAACAAGCATCGTAACATACCACGTTACCATGAGGTCAAGGAATGGCATCCTAGGATGAAGCATCTGAAGTAGAGGAAACCCCTAATGACGGAGCGCTCCGCAAGCGTCGCAACTCCCGTCACCATGACCGTAGCCACGCTGAGGAACACGAATGAGAACAAGCTTAGCAGGACGCCAGGCTCTGACGTGAGAACCCGCTTCTCCCTTTGAACCTGTTGCCTGACTTTGCTCGGGCATTGAAAACTCCAAGTGAAGTCAGGAGAGTCCTGGCTCAAATCGCCAACGGCTTGTCATGCACCCCAGACACGGAAGGGTATCAACATATCCTAACCCAGGCGGCGAACCATATTCTTCCCCTCGCCCATCCACCGAACGATCTACGCCATGCCATCAACAATCAGCGAGACACACGGAGCAATATCAACACTTCACGCGATCTCCGACATGTGGAGAGATGAGGCGACGAGAAGAGTATGACCAAGATCATGGTGCACCGACGCGTAGCCATGCCACCAGAACTGAGTCAGCATGAGCCTACACGATCAGCCCCGACTCTAGGTCGTTCAGCCCGGGAGAGGCGACATGGCGCACGACGACACTCGCCTCCCTAGGAGCGTCATCACGACCATCATCAGGAGGACCGGAGGACGTGCTGAGTGTCAGCCCTTACCCCCGGCTCTGGGCAATTCAATGGACACTGAACTTCAAGGTCTCCAATGTCGACAAGTACGAGCCCAAGCAGGACCCTGGCGGCTGGTTGACCGTCTACACGACTGCTGCTAGTGAGACCTAGGACGTCATGATAGCGTACTTGCCCATTGTCCTAGGGCAAGACGTGTTGCAATGGCTCTGACATCTACCTTGCCACTGCTTCAACGACTGGGATGACTTCTGGCACCGGTTTGTCACGAATTTTCAATCCCTTTCTGATAAACCAGCACAACCCTTGGACCTCAAGTCCATCAAGCGCCAAAGAGACGAGACTCTCTGCTCGTTTCGGAGGCACTTCCAAACCATGAGGAATCACATCCCCGATGTCATGGAGGTCGCCGTGATTGAGGACTTGTACCACGGGTCTAATGACTCAGCCTTCGTCCGGGCTATCCTCTAGAAGGCTCCCGTCACCTTGGAGTAGTTGTTTCGAGAGGAGGATATCTAAATTACCTCTGACGAACCAGCTCAGGACCTCATTGGCCATGCAAAGCCTGCACCCCTAGCACCAAAGAAGGATGGTAACCAGCAGCAGAACATGCACTGGGACTAGAGGCCCAGGGAAGAAGTGCATGGCATCGGGCCCCGATGACTCGGCCCCACGGCACGCCTTGAGGAACGTACGAACACTGGACGAGATCCTCGACTCCTAGTGCTCGTACCACAAGGAGATGCGCCACACACTGCGGAACTACAGGGACTTCAAGAATTCAGTTGGCCATGGTTGACCATTCCAGCCGCTGACGCCCCCACCATGAGGAGAACCTACTGAGCAAGATCAGCCATAGCAGCAGGGTGGGGTGGTAGCTGGTAGGTATCGTGTTATATTCGGTACTATGGTGGCCCGATCTTCACGACAGTAGGTTGATAAATAGGATGGTTGGACATAAAAGTAACGGAATAAGAAGGTAAATTTTCTGAATAACAACGGGTAACTGACTTTATACCTGATCAAGGTCGGAGGTGACCAAGCGACAGGGAGAGAGACACCGAAACCGTGTAGACTTCGACTCGATCTCCGAACGAATGTAGAATCACAACTGGAGCTAATCCACACAATGCGAGGCAGCCGTACTAGAACACATAAGGCACGAACTAGTGGATCCCAGAGGAATCTCTTCACAAGTCTAAGAGAACAAGGAAGAACAGGGGTAGAGTAAACACTCAATAGTTTGGCTGCGGTAATCACTTGGATTATCAAATCATCAAAGGTTATCAAAAGTTGTTTTACATTATAGACATAGGGGGTATTTATACTAGCTACAACCAGCCTTAGATAGGTAAAAATACAAAAGAAAGTATTTTAACGTGCTAATGTGAAGGGCCTCTTTGGGAGATCTCCAAAGCTGAATTCCTTGTGGTTGTTTGACTTCTGCGCAGCCTTTAGTATTTTGAGAATAACTTCTTCTAGGAGTATCCAAATGGCATGGGGTTGAATGCGTTGGAAAGCTAATTTGATAAGCTTTCTCACCATGTATAGTATTCCTAATGAAACTTCGTAGAATGATGCATTTTAATACTGAAACTTGGTCATCAAGCAGACTGTTAACTTTCTGACTCATCAGCACTAAAGTAGGTTGGTCGCCTTGCTGGGAGATTCGATTAAGTAGGTCTTAGAGAAGCTTTGGAAACTAGACTTCAATAGCTTTCCAAAATGTACTTATGGGCCTACATAGCTTTTGGGAATCAAAAGCTATGATAGTTTCTTTTGGATGGTTCTGTTGCGCTGGACTGACTTGAACATAGCTCTTCTTTCTGATTCGCCCTTGATATGTTTTGTCCTTCCTCTTTGGTGAACCTAAGCAATATCAACATACATGACTTAGGTAGCATAAAGTTCTCATTAGTGTTTAATTGAAATTCATAAAGTAGCGCGCGCACCTTTTGTTGTATCTTTTTTGCTCAGCTTCATGTGGTCGATCTAGTAGGAATTGTCGGCAAGGTTGACAATGCACTACCGGAATCCGACTCTTTGCCGAGTGCTCGGCGCTTTACCGAGTGCTTTTTGTCAGGCACTCGGCAAATTCCTATTCTCGATACCGACCGCGTTTACCGAGAGCAGGACTCTCGACACAGAAATACACTCGGCAAAAAAATCTTTACCGAGTGCCAAACACCCAGCGAACGGTGGCGCTCGGCAAATGGCCGTCAGCAGCTGTCTATAGCTAATGGCCATTATCTTTGCTGAGTGTCAAATGACTGACACTCGGCAGGGCATGCTTTGCCGAGTGCCATTTTTGGACACTCGGTAAAGCTTCTTTGCTGAGTGTTGTGGCCCTGGCACTCGGTAAAGAAGCAAGCTTTGCTGAGTGCCTCCTAGCGCACTCGGCAAAGAATCTGACAAAAGGGTCCGCTGGTGGCACCTTTGCCGAGTGTAGGTTAGCGGACACCCAACAAAGGTAATTTCTTTGCCAAGTGTCACCTAGAACACTCGGCAAAGGCGCTGTCTCCGTTGCCATGCGCCGTGACGGCGATGTTTCTTTGTCGAGTACCGAGTGACACTCGGCAAAGTCTTTGACGAATGTCCGATAAAAGTACTCAGCAATGAAGCCGTTGCCGATGTACTGTTCGCTGAGCTCTTTTTGCCGAGTGACACCCGGCAAAGTTTTTGCCGAGTGTTTATTGGGCTTCGCCGAGTGCTTCGGGCACTCGACAAAGCGCCCGATTCCTGTAGTGATGCTGGTATGGTCACATCATCCTCCCCCCTTGAAAAAGAGTCGTCCTCGACTCTTCCAATCCAAATAAAGGTGAGAGGTCGGCCACATTAAAATAGCAACTCACACTATAAGTATCTGGCTGATCATTTTCATAAGCATTGTCGTTGATCTTGCGAAGCACTTTCAATGGACCATTAGCTCGTGGTTGTAATTTTCTTTTGCGTTGTTCAGAAAATCTTTCTTTGCATAGATGTACCCAAAACATGTCTCCTGGTTTGAACAACATCTTTCTTAGTCCCATGTTGGCACGCTTTTCATATTTCTTGGTCATCTTCTCAATATTTGCTTGAGCTTTTTCATGAAGGTTCTTGATTAACTCGACTCACTTGCTAGCCTCAAAGTTTACCCGTTCCTGCATAGGCAATGACAAAACATCTATGGGAGCAGTGGGTTTGAAGCCATATACAATTTCAAATGGACAAAATTTAGTAGTCGAGTGTACCACTTTCTTCCCAGAGTTTTAAATTTTTCTTGAGGATAGCTCGCAACAAGATTGATAATGTTCGGTTTACAACTTCAGTCTATCCATCTATTTGTGGATGACATGTTGTAAAGAACAGTAGTCGAGTTCCAAGTTTTCCCCACAAAGTTTTCCAAAAGTTAACTCAAAAATTTAGTGTCACGATTAGAAACTATGGTTCATGGAATCCCATGTAAACAAACTGTAACACCTGTGGTGTTATGATAACTAAAACTCTGACATGTCATCATAAGCAATTGCATTAACTTGCTTGTTACACCTAGAATGCATTTACTTGGTTAAAATTTTCTTTTCAAAAGTGTGATGTCGTGTGTTGAGTATAGGACTTAGGTTGAAAACCTTACTTGGAATTGTGGATAAACAAAATAACTCCAAAACCAAGGACTTTTTGGGAATGAGCTACATATACTAATGTTGGATCTTAGACTAGAGAGTAACTTTGTTTTGATGGATGGATCAGAGGGATGAATCCCTGGAAGAAGCTGAAGCACAAATGAAACTCATTTGAAACCCTAAACTAACCCCAAATGTGGAATTCAAAATCTAGAAGGATTTAGCTAAAAGTCCATATACCAAACTTGTAGAACTTGGAAAAGTGAACAAATTTCATATTTGGAGAATTCCAAGTTGTGTGGAGAAATTTGGAGTAATTTGCAAAAGTTCAGCTTGGGTTCATTTTGAATTTGGCTAAAAACAATTTCATATAGCTGTTTTGGACCCTTATAACTTTTGATCTATGGACTTTTGGTAAGGAGTTACTATAACAAACTTGTAAAGTGACTATTGGAGAACAATCCTTATTAAGTGTACTAGCCCTCAAACTATATGCAACTGGCTTAAAAAGTGGTCCAAATTAGGGCTGTCAGATTTCAGACTTTGTGTAAATGCAAAGCCTGAATTTCAGTGTTTTGGTGTAACTTTGGAGCTCTCTATTGCTCTATCCATAGGGTTATAGGTTATGATCATTATAACACAATTTTAGAGCTAAATGAGTATAAGTTTGATTAAGACACTTAACCCTAAAGCTATTTGGAACCTAGAGAAAAGCTGGTCTAAAGTAAAGCTGTCTGAAAGTGTGGATTTCAGACTTAGTGAAATTCAGAGTCTGAATTTCAGTAATTTGGGCAAACTTTGGACCACTGTAGTTTGGAATCTATGAGGGTTTAGATAGGGGTCACTATGTCAAAGTTGTAGAGGAACTATAGGAGTATAAACTTTGTTAAGCAACTTTCCTTAGAAACATTTGGAACCTAGGAAAAAGAGTGGTTCCAAGTGGAGCTGCTGTATTTCTGAATTTTCAGATTGAAAACTGTAACTAGAACTGAGTTTAGTGTTTGATAGAAGTTTTGGGAGCTTGTTTGTGACTAATCCCTAAGGATTTGGGCTGAGAGGTCCATAAAGGGATTGAATACCATATGTTGGGGAACAACTTTCTTTAAGTGTTTTTGGAATGATCCTATACAAAAAGTGGAGAAAACTTCGCCAAAGTTGGATTATCAGATTGTTGTTGACTTAGTTTATTCAGAACTGAAAGTCTGAAATCAACATTTTTAGTGCAGTTTTGGAGCTGGTTTGTGGCAGTTCTATAATGTTTTGTGCTATGGTGTTTATAGAGAAGTTGAAGCCCATATGATGGTGAACAAGTTTCTTTAAGTGACATTGGCTTGTTCCCACATAAAAAGTGGAGAAAATGCCCCCAAAGATCAGCTGCTAGGCATTTCTGTAACTGAATTTGGTTCAGTGGCTGAAACCTGAAATCAGTGAATGGTGTCTACTTTGGAGTTCATTTGTGATTAATGCAAGTGGTTTTGGACTAAGGATCCTATAGAAAAATGGAAGACCATGTCAAGGGGAACATGTCTCTTGAAGTGAGTGGGCCTGGTATTGTACAAGGTTGTGAGTAAAATTGCTCCCAAACTTGCCCTGTCGGAATTAATGTATGCTGTTTCAGATCTCTGAAACTGAATTTTCAGTGTTTTTCTTTAGATTTTGGAGCTTGTTTGTGATTGATCCAAGGGGTTTAAGCCTAAGGTCCCTGTGTAGATGTGGTAGAGAGTCATTTGGTCGACAAGTTTTGTAAAACTTGCTCCCCCTATTGCCATGGAAAACTGAGAGTTTGCAGGGGGGTCAACAGGGAGGTGTGCAGATGAAACAGTTGGCTGATGCAGTTGAGTTCAGTGTGGTATATGGAATCTGAAGAAGATCAGTCGCTTTCTGCTAGTGCCACTCGAGTGTGGGATGGAGATAAGATTGAGATACATCACTAAAGGTCTAGAGACCACTCCCCACTAAAATATTCAAGGAGTTTGGACTGTTTTGGAGCAGTGAGCTATGGACAGCAGAATCCCTATTGATTTTGTTTGCTGCCTGCAGTAATGGACAAAACTGATATTTAGGATTGAGATAAGGATGAATTGGACAACAAATTTAGTGGCCTCATCCTTGTACAAAATATCAAGTGTTAGACCTGTTTAAGCCTATCCTCAAGTGGGATATTTGTGGGTTCCCAGCTGCCCTCTCTTATCTGCAGTAGGAGACAAAAAAGTGATATTTTGACCATTTAAGATGGACCAAGTTCTGTGTCTTTGTCTGTGCTGTGAATCTGCATGATAGTAGTGCATGGGAGCCACATCTTTAAGTCCATGTTGTGCTGGCACACTGGAAAACACATCCCCTCTGCATGTTTGCCAAGTTCAGGGAACACCTATCCCATTTCAGGTATTTAAAGGGTAGGGAGCAGTGGAAATCTCCTCTCTACCTCGAGCTCTACTCATAGACCACTACATGGGTGTTGGGGTTCTTGTATTCCTGCTAGTGATGACCCTCTCCCATAGCCACCAAGTCTGCTCTGTCCAGAGCATCAAGTGGCAGCGGTTACCACGCTCACAATTCTTCACCCCACCATAGCCAGAACATTCTAGGGAGTTGCTGGCCTGTATGAAGCTTGTTCCGTAATCATCTCAGGTCAGTGTAGCTCACACCATTTACTACTTGAACTCTACCACTATTGGTTGCCTGGAACTAGGTATGAAATTTGCTCAAACATAGACTGTCAGGTTTCTAGATCCTAGACTTAGTGCAGAAGGATGAAACTAGATTCTATTGTGTTGAGCTCCACTTTGGTGCTTCATAAAAAAATGTTCTGAATGTTTTCAACCTAAGGGTACTATACCAAAGTATTAGAGCTATATCTAAGGAATAACCTTGGTAATTTGAGCTTGGTCTATTGGTAATTTGAGCTATATCTAAAGTTGGTCTGTCAGGCTGGACACATAACTGAATTTTTATTCAGTTCTGAGAACTGAATTGCAGCAGGTTGCCTAGTTTGGAATTCATTTGTGACTGATTCATGGTGTTTTGGATTAAAGTTTCCATAGCAAAGCTGGACACCATAGTAAAGAGCGCAAGTTTTATAAATTGAGGTGGACTTGGTTCCACATAAATTTGGGAGTAAAAGTGGCCAAAAGGTGGACTCTCAAGTGTTGGGATTCAGACTTAGAATAATATTTAAGTCTGAATTTGTGTGTTTTTATTCAATTTGGGTCCTTGTGGTAATTAATCCAAGAAGAATTGGGGTAGGAATGCTATAGCAAAGTGAAATACCATGTTATAAGGAACAAATTGTAAAGCCCTAAAATTTGTATAAGGTAAAAAAAATAATACATGTACTTAAATAAAAGTGCTTTGGGAATTATTCGATTTCCTTTTCTTTGTGCATACTCAGTTAGTGGTATTAAATTATTATTCAAACAAATAAATGAATAAAGAAATGTGCACATCATGTCGAGGATTTTGTTGTGATGAATTTTGTTGGAATAAAGGAATCAAGACTTAATTTGATCTCAATGATAAATGAAAATATAAAACAGAAATGAGAAAGGAAATTGTAATAAAGTCATTTCTTGCTTCCATAATTAAATAATAGGAAGAAAGACAAATAATAATATTAAAATAGTAAGATTTATATTCATATTTGAATTATGTTGAGATTGGGGAATTTGAAAAATTGAGATAAGAGTTTTTGAGTTTGAATTGAATTTGAAAAGGGGAGAAAGGAAATTTTAATAAAGTTATTCTTTTCTTCCATATTTACACAATATAGAGAATAATAAATAAATAATTTCAGTGCAGGTAATAGAATAATTAGAATTTGATTTGATGTTTGAAATCTGGAAATTAAAAACCATAATTTGAATTTGGTTTGAGTTTTGATTTGGAAATAAAACAGAAATTATAAAAGAAAAAGAAAACAAAAATGAAAAACGCACCTGGGCCAAATCTCCTTTGCTTCGGCCCACCCATCTGCCCCCTCCGACGGCCGCTTGGGCTGAAAGCCTTCACTGCCTGCCCACTCTACGCACTTTTTCTTTTTCTTCTGAGACACTTCCATGTGGGGCCCGCGTGTCATCTCTTTCCTTCTTACCGAAACGGCCGCGCGCGTGGAGCTCAACAGACCTCGCGGATTCCGTGGCCGGGAATGTTGCAACCGAACACAGGCCCCATCCGAATTCTCCGCCAACAGATTACCTAACCCAGAGTATATAACCCGACGCCATAAACCCCTTTGCCGCAAGAGCCAGCCGCGAGCACCCTGAGCATCGTTGGACTGAATTTTACCATTGTCGCGGATCCCGCCGCCGTGAGTGAAATCAAGGCACGCCGTCGTTCGGGGTCCCGGCTCGTGACGGGGAGGCTTCAGTGGACCCCGTGGTTGCTGTTTGTGGCCTCGTCACGCTGGATTAGCAACTAGTGATCCAGCAATTCCTCGCCGTTGTCAGTGCTCCACCGCGGAGCCGCCTCCGACGTAGACCGCCCCCGCTTCGTCGCCCCTACCTCTGGTGAGTCCCCCGACAGCTTCGTTGCGTCCGTAGGATCGCTTAGCGCCTATCAGACCTCGCAATAGGGCACCGGAACCCGGAATCGCTGCGCTCCGGCGATGGCTCCACCGCGGTTGGTGGGCGGCGCCGCCAGAGTCGGCTGGGGAATGTTGGTTTGATCAGTGTCCGTTGATCTCGCGATCTGCGGTCTAGAATTGATCTAGCGTCCGCCGTTGATCTTCCTATGAACGCACGAGATTAGATCGTGGTGTTACCCCCCCCTCCTTCGCTAAATCCATCCTGAGCGCTAGATCGTGATCGGAGGGTGGAAATCAGATCGCGTAGACTTTAAACCTAGGCCTTAGATCTCGGATCCGAGGGCCTTGGCTGCGCAGCGGTTCGGATCTAATCTGATCCGTGGATGCGTGATCCAATGGCCGTTGGCGCGTACCGGTTCACTTCACCTGAGATCTAATCTGGGCCGATCAGTGGCGATCGGACGGTTAGATCTCTCCGATACCCCTTCGGCCCTGGTCGTTTTTCTAAAGAGCCCCTGCCCTTTTTCGTAATTAACCCGCCATCCTCGGCGTCTGTTGCCAGAGTCTTAGGAATTTTATCCCCGAGCCCCCTGCGCTTCACAGATATTGAGGCCCAGTCCAGAGATTGTTTAAATGGAATAAATGAAATAGAAAATAGATTTCTAATAGGAAAATAAATGCTAGAACTTGTTTAAATCATAGAAAATCCATTTTTAGTCCAAATTAACCCATTCCACTTTCTAAAATTTTGTAATTTTATTATCTACCACCTAGAACCTCTGTTTTGTCATGAAAACAATTAGAAATTTAATCTCTCACTTAATCCATTTTAAACACATAAAACCTTTGAAAATTCATAACTTAAAATCTATAAGACCAAAAATTATGATTTCTGTTCCTAGAATTTTATTTTAATGTGTAGATTATTACTGTGTATTTTGCATATATGTTTGGTGTAATGTTAATTTTGCCTATACCATGTATGTCTGTGTTGCTACGTTTAGCAGTGAGGACACGTGTCACCTGAAGATCATCCTGGTACCTGGAATCTCAAGTCCCAGGCAAGTTGTGCCCTTGATCACTTCTTTTTACCCAGCCATGTTCTGATTAATCATAATGATCTGCATAGGTTAATTTTGATGGGACCCAATAGGTTACCTTAGTTTGTCTATCTTTATACCTTGTTTACCACTGGACTTTCTGGGTAGTACTTGCTAGTGCTATATGTGGTTTTGGGTATGGAGATACACTATTCATGATTACACTTTTGTTATCAGTTGTTATTTATTGTTCATGATAAGATCATTATGTTAATTGGAACATGGAGCGACCACCCGGGAAAACAGTGCTACCACAAGGAGGAATGGGACCCCTTGGCTGATTAATTAGGAAAGCTAGTGGAAGACTACCTTACCCGAAAGGGGCAAGGGCAGTAGGGGAGTGGTCAGTGTAGGGAGGCCCTCGGGAGGATTTTGCTGCGATGGCGGTCCTGCAAGGGATTCCTGCATTGGAACTTCCTATAAACTGTAGCGGGTTTTCGGAAGCTAGTGGAACTTTGTAAAGGCCTCGTAGTGGATCCCTAGCCATTCACCTCGGTAGTGTCTAAGGGCCTTGCAAACCCTGGCGACATGGGATACACGACTTGTGGGTAAAGATGCGCAACCTCTGCAGAGTGTAAAACTGGTATACTAGCCGTGCTCACGGTCATGAGCGGCTCGGACCCTCACATGATTAAATTATGGAACTTAAACTCAATTTGTCATATGCATTGCATAGCAGGTGAAGTTGTTACTTTTGTTCTATTACTTAACTGGTTGGTATTTACTTATACTTAGTAACTGCTAATAAAATTTTGACCAACTTTAAAAGCAATGCTCAGCTCTAACCATCTTCTTTGGTAAGCCTTACACTTCACGTGAGCTCCCACCTTTGGCGAGTTCATGCACATTATCCCCCACAACTTGTTGAGCGATGAACGTATGTGAGCTCACTCTTGCTGTCTCACACCCCACAGGTCAAGAACAGGTACCGCAGGATGAGGCGCTTGGAGGATGCTGCGATGAGTTCGTGAGAGGTCTAGGCCGTCGTCTCCCAGTCAACTTTGGGTTGCTGGACCGTTGTCTCCTTATAATGTAATTATTTATTTTGTATAGAACTCCTGTTATATATAAAGATGTGACATTCGATCCTGTGCCATGATTCATCATATGTGTGAGACTTGGTCCCAGCACACCTAGTGATTATGTTTACGCCCGGGTTTTCGACCCCTAAAATCCGGGTGTTACAGAAGTGGTATCAGAGGAATGTTGACTGTAGGACGAAACCTAGATAGAACTGGACAACCAACACTTACTTACCTTTGCTACTCTGATTCTTTTCTAAACTCTCCTTAATCTTTTCTCATCTAGTTCCGCTTTACTCTGATTATTCTTACTCTTTCTTTCTAAAGACAAATGTGGATTTCACACTTTGAAATCCCGTGCCTAAAGAGACCTTTAGGAATAGGAGACCAAATCTTAGGAACAAAAACAAAACTATTTTTATATGCGCATGAATGCTTGTTCTTATGATACATGTTTGATTTGGATCTTTGTTTGAGTGTGATGGGTTGTGGAGTAATGTCCACAATTACATCTGCATATACATCTAGGCATAAAAGATAGCATTTGTAAGATAACTAGACAAACTAGATTATCCCCTTAGAAAATATATGTATATATAGTATTCCGTATCTATCTCATCTTGACATATTCTATCTTACCTTTGGACATTCACCTCGTACAACTAATTACCCTAGTCTTGACATAGAATATCTGACCCAGCCCTGCCAAAAGAAATTTCAGTACATAACCAACTATTAGCTTATTCATTCTGTCTACTAAATGATTCCCTTGCAAAGCTATCTTACCATATGCTTCTAACTTAGATGGTCAATACCAGGCGGGGTGGTGGAATTGATTTACCTGCTAATCGACACACTCGGTGGATATATCGACAACCCCAACCACAGCCAGCAGAGATGAATCCTCCTAATCCCCCACCAGGCGGAGTCGATCCACTAGTCGCAGCTCAAATGAGAATGATGCAGTAAATGGCGGACACTATGGCAGATATGCGCACCCAAATGCAACAAGAACGCTAAGAAATGCACCAGGAAAGAGAGGATGCACGTCGGGAAATGCGCCAAGAGCAGGAAGAGATACGCCAGGAGAGAAGGGTACAACAACAGCAGCTGCAGCAACAACTTCAACAACAGCAGCAACAACAACAAGTGCCATTGCCTCCACCTCCACCACCAGTTCCACCCCAAGACAAGCACCGGGAATTCATGAGCCACAAACCACCAACCTTCTCCAACTCTGCAGATCCGCCGCAAGCAGATGACTGGTTAAAGTCCATAGAGAAGATGCTCAACATAGCTCAGTGCTCGGATAGAGAGAAAGTACTCTATGCATCAGGTCGTCCTGCTGGTCCTGCTGCGGATTGGTGGGATGCGTACTGCGCTGCTCATGGTGCTGCCGATACAATTACCTGGGCAGAATTCTCCACTCAATTCAGGAATTACCATATTCCTGCTGGGCTCATGAAGATTAAGAGAAAGGAGTTTCTATCCCTTAAGCAAGGAAGTATGTCTGTGAGTGAATACAGGGACAAATTCATCCAGTTATCCCGATATGCTCCTAGAGATGTTGAGGATGATGAGCAAAAGCAGGAGCTTTTTCTGGACGGTTTGATTGGACCCTTGCAATATCAACTGGTATCGCACACATTCCCATCCTTTCAAAGGCTACTTGACAAAGCTATTGCTGTAGAAAACAAGAGGAGTATATTTGGAGAGAAAAGAAAGGCTGTTAACCAAGGGCAGGCTGGGAGTAGTTCCCGTCCTCGCTATACTACCACTCCAAGTACACCAGCTAGTGGCAGTTCCGGACAACAAACTCAACAGACACCAACTGCTCCTCCAAAAGCAAGCACTCCAGTAGGACCTGTTGCTCCTAACACAACCGCCATCAGGACATGCTTCAAGTGTGGACAACCGGGACACTACGCCAACTACTGTCCCAACAGAGCTGCCTACACTACACCGGCTCCGATGAAGCAAGGACAAGCCTCGGCAGGAAAGAGTCAGCCCCTATCTATCAACCGGGGATATGCCCATCATGCAGAAGTAGAAGCTGAACCCGATGAACTTGAAATTCAAGAAGAAGAGCCAGTTGAAGATGAAGTAGTCGGTGAAGAAGTCAACGAGCAACAAGAATAGAGAGATAAACATAGATATAGATACATATATAAATATATATATATATATTTACTATTTGTAAGACCTAAATATTAGTTTAGCCAGTAGTAGTATTTTACTATTTTAGTAATAATAATAAGGTCCATTTGACCCTGTGTTTTGCTAATAAGATATGCATCGTGCCGAGATTTTGTTTATGCATATGTGTTGAGACAATATGAACATGCACCCCTTTTTCCTTACAAATCTCGAGGACGAGATTATTTTTAAGGGGGGTAGGATTTGTAAAGCCCTAAAATTTGTATAAGGTAAAAAAAAATAATACATGTACTTAAAGAAAAGTGCTTTGGGAATTATTCGATTTCCTTTTCTTTGTGCATACTCAGTTAGTGGTATTAAATTATTATTCAAACAAATAAATGAATAAAGAAATGTGCACGTCATGTCGAGGATTTTGTTGTGATGAATTTTGTTGGAATAAAGGAATCAAGACTTAATTTGATCTCAATGATAAATGAAAATATAAAACAGAAATGAGAAAGGAAATTGTAATAAAGTCATTTCTTGCTTCCATAATTAAATAATAGGAAGAAAGACAAATAATAATATTAAAATAGTAAGATTTATATTCATATTTGAATTATGTTGAGATTGGGGAATTTGAAAAATTGAAATAAGAGTTTTTGAGTTTGAATTGAATTTGAAAAGGGGAGAAAGGAAATTTTAATAAAGTTATTCTTTTCTTCCATATTTACACAATATAGAGAATAATAAATAAATAATTTTAGTGCAGGTAATAGAATAATTAGAATTTGATTTGATGTTTGAAATCTGGAAATTAAAAACCATAATTTGAATTTGGTTTGAGTTTTGATTTGGAAATAAAACAGAAATTATAAAAGAAAAGAAAACAAAAATGAAAAACGCACCTGGGCCAAATCTCCTTTGCTTCGGCCCACCCATCTGCCCCCTCCGACGGCCGCTTGGGCTGAAAGCCTTCACTGCCTGCCCACTCTACACACTTTTTCTTTTTCTTCTGAGACACTTCCATGTGGGGCCCGCGTGTCATCTCTTTCCTTCTTACCGAAACGGCCGCGCGCGTGGAGCTCAACAGACCTCGCGGATTCCGTGGCCGGGAATGTTGCAACCGAACATAGGCCCCATCCGAATTCTCCGCCAACAGATTACCTAACCCAGAGTATATAAGCCGACGCCATAAACCCCTTTGCCGCAAGAGCCAGCCGCGAGCACCCTGAGCATCGTTGGACTGAATTTTACCATTGTCGCGGATCCCGCCGCCGTGAGTGAAATCAAGGCACGCCGTCGTTCGGGGTCCCGGCTCGTGACGGGGAGGCTTCAGTGGACCCCGTGGTTGCTGTTTGTGGCCTCGTCACGCTGGATTAGCAACTAGTGATCCGACAATTCCTCGCCGTTGTCAGTGCTCCGCCGCGGAGCCGCCTCCGACGTAGACCGCCCCCGCTTCGTCGCCCCTACCTCTGGTGAGTCCCCCGACAGCTTCGTTGCGTCCGTAGGATCGCTTAGCGCCTATCAGACCTCGCAATAGGGCACCGGAACCCGGAATCGCTGCGCTCCGGCGATGGCTCCACCGCGGTTGGTGGGCGGCACCGTCAGAGTCGGCTGGGGAATGTTGGTTTGATCAGTGTCCGTTGATCTCGCGATCTGCGGTCTAGAATTGATCTAGCGTCCGCCGTTGATCTTCCTATGAACGCACGAGATTAGATCGTGGTGTTACCCCCCCCCCCCCTTCGCTAAATCCATCCTGAGCGCTGGATCGTGACCGGAGGGTGGAAATCAGATCGCGTAGACTTTAAACCTAGGCCTTAGATCTCGGATCCGAGGGCCTTGGCTGCGCAGCGGTTCGGATCTAATCTGATCCGTGGATGCGTGATCCAATGGCCGTTGGCGCGTACCGGTTCACTTCACCTGAGATCTAATCTGGGCCGATCAGTGGCGATCGGACGGTTAGATCTCTCCGATACCCCTTCGGCCCTGGTCGTTTTTCTAAAGAGCCCCTGCCCTTTTTCGTAATTAACCCGCCATCCTCGGCGTCTGTTGCCAGAGTCTTAGGAATTTTATCCCCGAGCCCCCTGCGCTTCACAGATATTGAGGCCCAGTCCAGAGATTGTTTAAATGGAATAAATGAAATAGAAAATAGATTTCTAATAGGAAAATAAATGCTAGAACTTGTTTAAATCATAGAAAATCCATTTTTAGTCCAAATTAACCCATTCCACTTTCTAAAATTTTGTAATTTTATTATCTACCACCTAGAACCTCTGTTTTGTCATGAAAACAATTAGAAATTTAATCTCTCACTTAATCCATTTTAAACACATAAAACCTTTGAAAATTCATAACTTAAAATCTATAAGACCAAAAATTATGATTTCTGTTCCTAGAATTTTATTTTAATGTGTAGATTATTACTGTGTATTTTGCATATATGTTTGGTGTAATGTTAATTTTGCCTATACCATGTATGTCTGTGTTGCTACGTTTAGCAGTGAGGACACGTGTCACCTGAAGATCATCCTGGTACCTGGAATCTCAAGTCCCAGGCAAGTTGTGCCCTTGATCACTTCTTTTTACCCAGCCATGTTCTGATTAATCATAATGATCTGCATAGGTTAATTTTGATGGGACCCAATAGGTTACCTTAGTTTGTCTATCTTTATACCTTGTTTACCACTGGACTTTCTGGGTAGTACTTGCTAGTGCTATATGTGGTTTTGGGTATGGAGATACACTATTCATGATTACACTTTTGTTATCAGTTGTTATTTATTGTTCATGATAAGATCATTATGTTAATTGGAACATGGAGCGACCACCCGGGAAAACAGTGCTACCACAAGGGAGGAATGGGACCCCTTGGCTGATTAATTAGGAAAGCTAGTGGAAGACTACCTTACCCGAAAGGGGCAAGGGCAGTAGGGGAGTGGTCAGTGTAGGGAGGCCCTCGGGAGGATTTTGCTGCGATGGCGGTCCTGCAAGGGATTCCTGCATTGGAACTTCCTATAAACTGTAGCGGGTTTTCGGAAGCTAGTGGAACTTTGTAAAGGCCTCGTAGTGGATCCCTAGCCATTCACCTCGGTAGTGTCTAAGGGCCTTGCAAACCCTGGCGACATGGGATACACGACTTGTGGGTAAAGATGCGCAACCTCTACAGAGTGTAAAACTGGTATACTAGCCGTGCTCACGGTCATGAGCGGCTCGGACCCTCACATGATTAAATTATGGAACTTAAACTCAATTTGTCATATGCATTGCATCGCAGGTGAAGTTGTTACTTTTGTTCTATTACTTAACTGGGTTGGTATTTACTTATACTTAGTAACTGCTAATAAAATTTTGACCAACTTTAAAAGCAATGCTCAGCTCTAACCATCTTCTTTGGTAAGCCTTACACTTCACGTGAGCTCCCACCTTTGGCGAGTTCATGCACATTATCCCCCACAACTTGTTGAGCGATGAACGTATGTGAGCTCACTCTTGCTGTCTCACACCCCACAGGTCAAGAACAGGTACCGCAGGATGAGGCGCTTGGAGGATGCTGCGATGAGTTCGTGAGAGGTCTAGGCCGTCGTCTCCCAGTCAACTTTGGGTTGCTGGACCGTTGTCTCCTTATAATGTAATTATTTATTTTGTATAGAACTCCTGTTATATATAAAGATGTGACATTCGATCCTGTGCCATGATTCATCATATGTGTGAGACTTGGTCCCAGCACACCTGGTGATTATGTTTACGCCCGGGTTTTGGACCCCTAAAATCCGGGTGTTACACAAATCCCATTAAGCAAGTTAGGCTTGAATCCACATAAAGTGGGAAATAACAGTTGTCCAAAACTGGACTGTCAGAGTGACTGTGACTGAATTTTATTTAGTTAGCTGAAATAGCAGTTCAGTGTGGGGGTAACTTTGGGGTACAAAAGAATTTGCTCTGAATGTTTTCAATCATGGGTTGTTATACCAAGTTGGTAAATATAAAGTCGGAGTATAACTTTGGCTAAGAAGTTTTGCTCTGTACCATATGAAGTTGTGAGATAACAGGGGCTTTAACAGGGAGGTGTGTATATGGGGCAGCAGGCCTAAGGTAATTGAGTTCAGGCTTTCATTTGAAAACTAACGAAGATCACCCCTGCTGCTCTCACCTGTATATGTGAATGGAAGTGAGGGGAAACAGAGACTGAATATTGGTTGTGGTGTTGACTGTGTAAAGTTTCAGTATCTGAAACTGAATTCGGTTCAATTCTTTTTTAGTTACCTGAATTTGAGTTTTTGTGTTTTCACCTCAAGTTGGTGTTCAACTTGAGATCTGTTTGGGGTCATCTCGTAGCCATTGAAACAAAGATAAGAGTGATTATAGAGGAACAACTCCTAGTAGGGGAGTATGTCGAGCCCTCATGTGGAATTGAGAGGAAGTATAGTCTTGTGATGTTTTATAGTATTTTATTTGCAAACAACACAAGCATAAGCATTCATGTTCATGTTGAAAGTCGCCTAGATGTGGGGAGAATAGGCGAAACCTGAAATTTATAAACTTAAACACGCACTAAGGTCCAGGGTTAGCGTTAAACTCAAGTCGCAGAGAGAGGGAAAACAAATCAACCAAGAAATAAGGCGAGTGAACATGATGATTTGTTTTACCAAGGTTCGGTTCCAAAGAACTTAGTCCCCGTTGAGGAGGTCACAAAGACCAGGTCTATTCCAACCCTTTCCCTCTCTCAAACAGTCACTTAGACCGAGTGAGCCTTCTTCCTTAAACTCATGGGTCACTAAGACCCCGCAAGGACCACCACACACTTGGTGTCTCTTGCCTCGCTTACAAAGCACTTGAGAATAAGAATGGGAAAAGAAGAAAGCCAATCCAAGCGATAAGAACTCAAATGAACACAAAAATCTCTCTCTCACAAGCCACTAAGTGTTTGAAGTGAATTTGGGACTCGGAGAGGATTTGATCTTTTGTATTGTGTCTTGGAGTGAATGCTAGAGCTCTTGTATTTAATGTGATGTTCCGAAAACTTGGATTCTTGAAGTTGTGGTGGTTGGGAGGTATTTATAGCCCCCAACCACTAAAGTAGCCGTTGGGGAGGCTGCTGCCGATGGGCGCACCGGACAGTCCGATGCGCCACCGGACACTCACTGTTCAGTGTCCGGTGCGCTGCCATGTCACCCAACCATTAGGGTTCTAGAGCAGTTAATCGTTGGTGCCTTTGTCTTCTTGTGGTATCGGACAGTCTGGTGGTGCACCGGATAGTCCGGTGCCCCTCTCACTGGCTGCTCTGACTTCTGCCGCGACACTGTAGTGCTGTCAGAGTCGACCGTTGTGCGTAGGTAGCTGTTACCCCCCTGGCTCACCGGACAGTCCGGTGGCAGTCCAGTGAATTATAGCGGAGCGCGCCTACGTTTTCCTGAGAGTGGCTGCTTGGCTCCTGTATGGCCCTGGTGCACCGGACACTGTCCAGTGGCACACCGGACAGTCTGGTGAGCCAGACCACAGCACACTCAAGTCCCTTTTGCTCCTTTTGAATTGGGTCCCTAACTTGAATATTCATTGGTTTGTGTTGAACCTTATGCACCTGTTAAACATGTATTCTAGAGCAAACTAGTTAGTCCATACGTTTGTGTTGGACATTCAACCACCAAAATTAATTGTAGGAAAAGGTTAACCCTATTTCCCTTTCAATCTCCCCCTTTTTGGTGATTGATGCCAACGCAAACTAAAGCAAATATAAAGTGCAGAAATGAACTAGTTTGCATATGGTAAGTGCATAGGTTACTTGGAATTAAACCAATTGATAATGTTACTAGATATGAATGGATTGTTTTTCTTTTATTTAACATTTTGGACCACATTTGCACCACTTGTTTTGTTTTTGCAAATCCTTTTGAAAAATCTTTTCAAAGTTTTTTTTGCAAATAGTCAAAGGTATATGAATAAGATTGCAAGAAGCGTTTTCAAGATTTGAAATTTCTCCCCCTGTTTCAAATGCTTTTCCTTTGACTAAATAAAACTCCCCCTGAATGAAATTCTCCTCTTAGCTTTCAAGAGGGTTTTAAAATAGATACCAATTTAAAGATGAACTTCAAAAGATGCTAATTGAAGGATTGATTGTGAATTGGATACCAATTTTGAAAATCTATCTTTAAAGATACCAATTGAAGAGATTTCCATGACATAGATACCAATGTGAAAAACATCAATTAAAACTTCATTTCGAAATTTTTTGAAATTATGGTGGTGCGGTCCTTTTGCTTTGGGCTTAATACTTTCTCCTCCTTTGGCATTAATCGCCAAAAACGGAGACTTTGAGAGCTCTTTAATATTTTCTCCCCTATTGGTAAAAGAAATATGATGGAAGAATTATACCAATTTGGAGAGTGTGGAGGAACAACGGCAAAGTGGTAAATGATACCGTTAGAGTTGAGTGGAAGCCTTGTCTTTGCCGAATACTCCATTTCCCTTTCAATCTACGACTTAGTATAGAAATACACTTGAAAACACATTAGTCGTAGCTTTGGTATAAGAATAATAAGAAATATGCATTTTTACCAAATAAAGAGACATGATCAAAGGTATAAATGAGCTATGTGTGCAATGTTTCAATCAAAGTTTCGAGAATCAAGAATATTTAGCTCATTCCTAAGTTTGCTAAAGGTTTTCTAATCTAATGGCTTGGTAAAGATGTTGGCTAATTGATTCTTGGTGTTTACATAAGCTATTTCGATATCCCCCTTTTGTTGGTGATCCCTCAGAAAGTGCTACCGAATGTCTATGTGCTTAGTGCGGCTGTGTTCAACGGAATTATCCGCCATGCGGATTGCACTCTCATTATCACATAGGAGAGGGACTTTGCTCAATTTGTAGCCATAGTCCCTAAGGGTTTGCCTCATCCAAAGTAATTGCGCACAACAATGGCCTACGACAATATACTCGGCTTCGGCAGTGGAAAGAGCTACTGAGTTTTGTTTCTTTGAAGCCCATGATACTAGGGATCTCCCCAGAAACTAACAAGTCCCTGATGTGCTCTTCCTATCAATTTTACATCCTGCCCAATCGGCATCGGAATATCCTATTAAGTCAAAGGTGGATCCCTTGGGGTACCAAAGCCCAAACTTAGGAGTGTAAACTAAATACCTCATGATTCTCTTCACGGCTCTAAGGTGAACTTCCTTAGGATCAGCCTGAAATCTTGCACACATGCATGAAGAAAGCATAATATCCGGTCGAGATGCACATAAGTAGAGTAAAGATCCTATCATCGACCGGTATACCTTTTGATCTACGGATTTACCTCCCGTGTCGAGGTCGAGATGCCCATTGGTTCCCATGGGTGTCTTGGTGGGTTTGCCATCCTTCATCCCAAATTTCTTAAGTATGTCTTGAATGTACTTTGTTTGGCTGATGAAGGTGCCATCTTGGAGTTGCTTGACTTGAAATCCAAGGAAATACTTCAACTCCCCCATCATAGACATCTCGATTTTCTGTATCATGATCCTACTAAACTCTTCACAAGTTGACTTGTTAGTAGACCCGAATATAATATCATCAACATAAATTTGGCATACAAACAAGTGTTTTGCAACAGTTTTAGTAAAGAGAGTAGGATCGAGTTTTCCGACTTTGAAGCCATTAATGATAAGGAAAACTCGAAGGCATTCATAACATGCTCTTGGGGCTTGCTTGAGCCCATAAAGCGCCTTTGAGAGTTTATATACATGGTTAGGGTACTCACTATCTTCAAAGCTAGGAGGTTGCTCAACATAGACCTCTTCCTTGATTGGTCCATTGAGGAAGGCACTTGTCACGTCCATTTGATAGAGCTGAAAGCCATGGTAAGTAGCATAGCCAAGTAATATATGAATTGATTTAAGCCTAGCTACGGGTGCATAAGTTTCATCAAAGTCCAAACCTTCAACCTGTGAGTAACCTTTGGCCACAAGTCGGGCTTTGTTTCTTGTCACCACACCATGCTCATCTTGCTTGTTGCGGAATACCCACTTGGTACCTATAACATTTTGATTAGGACATGGAACTAAATGCCATACCTCATTCCTCGTGAAGTTGTTGAGCTCCTCTTGCATTGCCAACACCTAATCCGGATCTCTTAGTGCATCCTCTATCCTGTAAGGCTCAATAGAGAAAACAAAAGAGTAATGTTCACAGAAATGAGCAACTCTAGATCTAGTGGTTACCCCCTTATGAATGTCACCAAGGATGGAGTTGACAGGGTGATCTCTTTGAATTGCTCGGTGGACTCTTGGGTGTGGCGGTCTTTGACCCTGTATTTCTTTCTCATCTTCCTTGTCTTTATCATCATCTCCCCCATGATCATTGTCCTCCTCTTGATCTTCATCTTCATCATTTTGAGCCTGATCCTCGTCTTGAGTTGGTGGAGATGCTTGGTTGGATGATGACGGTTGATCTTGTGCTTGTGGAGGCTCTTCGAATTCTTTAGGACACACATCCCTGTGACACCCGGTTTGCAAAGAAGAGAAGTTGGAGGGTATTCTTTTTGTTTTTTCTCTCTTTCGGTGGTTGCGTTTTGGGAATTTGGAATTTGAGAAAAAACATTCACCAGTAGGGCAGTAGAATTTCTTTGGTTAGGCGCTTGCATAGGGGGTCGGGAGCCGTCGCGTGGACGTGTTGGGCCGCAAATCTTGTTTCGGCCCACTAACCCCCATAACCCTAGCCGCCCTCCCCATAACCCCCCATTCTTTGTGCAGCCGCCCCCCCATTCCCCAACCCTCTTGGCCGCCCCCCTCCCATCTCCTCCTTTCTCAAGCACTTGCAGCCACACATCAAACCCTAGCCGCCCCCCCCATCTCCTCCTCCCATGGTGCCATTCGTTGCCGCTCGGATCTCCGTCGCGTGGTGCAAATCTTCAATGGTTTTCGGTGGAGGGAGGAAGGGAGGAAGAAAAGGGGGAGAACCCAAGGTGATTTTTGTGTTTATCTCTTGTTAATTTTATGCGGCAATCCAATTGTTTAGATGTTGCGTGTGCGATTTGGTAGAAGGGCTGTCCAGAATTTTAAGGGGGTGGACGAACAGCAGCAGAATTAGTGATTTCTGGGCTTTTTTCGTGGAGAATTAAGGGGAATCAGTTTGGGAATCATGTAGAACTTTGGTATACCTTTCCAACGAGTATTTATGCGCTCAATTTGGAGTTATAAATTAAAAGTTATCACCGTTTGAAACCGGGTAGGTGGCTGTCCAAAAAACAGATTTTCAGGGGGATGAACAGCAGCAGTATTAGCAGTTTCTGGGGATTTTTTGGGAGTAATTAGTGTTAATCAGTATGAGAATCATGTAGGGCTTTATGTTATCTTTCGAACAAGTACTTATGCGCTCGATTCGGAGTTATAATTTAGGAGATATCGTTGTTTGAATCCGGTTATGTTGCTGTCCAAAAAAACAGATTTTTCAGGTGGGTGAACAGCAGTGGTATTAGCAGTTTCTGGGAATTTTTCATGGGTAATTAGTGTTAACCAGTATGATAATCATGTAGTGATTTGTCTTATCTTTCCAATGAGTACTTATGTGCTTGATTTGGAATTATATTTTAAAAGATATCGCTGTTTGAATCCGGGTATGTCGCTGTCCAAAAGACAAAGAAAAACAGATTACAGGGTTCATCTTGTGGACTGTTTTGGGCTAATTAGATATTGGAATTTAATTATAAATTGTATACAAAACTTGTTGGGAATTTTATGTAGATGCCTCTAGAGTTCTTGTTTTTACCACTGCTGTCATAATCTTAAAGTTATGAAATTATTAAGCAGCGCCGCTGCAGTTTGGTGGGTGTAGGGAGAGATGTAACCCGCGGCGGGGTTTGAGTTTGTGCGTAGGTGCGGCGTCGCTTATGAGCCTGATTATGTGAAATTGGTGCACTAAGTTGGGTGTCAAAAACAGGTGGTGGACTTCCGGATCGTACATAGGGATTTGCCCGAACTTCCGGTAAAGGCAAGTAAATACAGTGGTGGTTGCTACCGTTTGGTTTGCATTCTATTCCCTGTCATTGAGTATGCATAAGTTTCAATTATGTTAATCATTGAATTCTATGATGAAGTTTATTTGTTTGGAAGTATTAATTCTCAATTGTCTAATATTGTGGATGATCATAATTTGGTAATGATATATGTGGTTGATTCCCATCTTGGATGAAGTTGAAGTATCTTTTTGAATCATGTTATATGAAGTGTTGTAGGCATGACATGCACATCGCATCATCCATCTTGCATTTTGAAGTTATGTCGTGATCTTATGGTCCGACCGTACCGGTACATTTTTAGCATCGTACGTTGCCCGAGGAGGGGTACGATGCGGCTTCATATCCTTAGTGGTATGAAGGCAGAAGTCATCCTTGCATTTGCAGACATTTGCACTCATGAGGAATATATGAAGTGTGACATAAATATGTTACTATTGTGGTTTCTACCTGTGAGGTGTGGTAACTAGGTGTGTTGTACGTTGTATACGTGCTTTACCTTCGTAATAAGAAGGTTGTGGAATCAAGTGGTGGTAAAACAATGTTCTTATGTGGTTAAACTGTTTGATATTATTTTACTTGCTGAGATGTGTCATCTCACTCTTGCATTACTTAATGCAGGTACTTGATACATGTTGGGAATGAGGGGAGTAGCAGCACGTCCACTTTTACTCTCATAATAACGCTGCCTAGGTGCAGCCATGATTTAATTAGAAACTTATTGTCAAAGGATGTTTGTTTTCTTTATATGGTCGTGCGCACTTGTTAATTCAGTTCAGGTCGTATGTTTATCTTTCCTTGCTAGCCGATTAATAATACTTAGTATGTTTTAGTCATGATATATGTTTATACTCTGTTGCCCCCTCTTTTATTCAATCTTGCAAAGGGGATGCTGCCGAAATTTTATATATGGACGTCGGAAGTGTAGTTCAGTAGCATTCCGGGTTGTTTGTGGAACCCGGAGTGTTACAATCCCCAATGGACATGTTCCTTAGCACGACGCATGGAGCCTCTCCATCATCTAGCTCATCAAGATCAACTTGCTCCACTTGGGAGCCATTAGTCTCATCAAACACAATGTCACAAGAAACCTCAACTAATCTAGTGGATTTTTTGAAGACTCTATATGCCCTTGTGTTTGAGTCATATCCTAGAAAAAGCCTTCTACAGCCTTAGGAGCAAATTTAGATTTTCTATCTCTTTTAACAAGAATAAAACATTTGCTTCCAAAGACTCTAAAATATGAAACATTTGGCTTTTTACCAGTGAGGAGTTCGTATGATGTCTTCTTGAGGATTCGGTGAAGATATAACCGATTGATGGAATAGCAGGCGGTGTTAATCGCCTCGGCCCAAAACCGGTCCGGTGTCTTGTACTCATCAAGCATGGTTCTTGCCATATCTAGTAGAGTTCGATTCTTCCTCTCCACTACACCATTTTGTTGTGGTGTGTAGGGAGAGGAGAACTCATGCTTGATGCCCTCTTCCTCAAGAAAACCTTTAATTTGTGAATTCTTGAACTCCGTCCCATTATCGCTTCTTATCTTTTTTATCCTTAAACCGAACTCATTTTGAGCCCGTCCAAGAATCCTTTTAAGGTCTCTGGGGTTTGTGATTTTTCCTGCAAAAAGAACACCCAAGTGTAGCGAGAGCAATCATCCACAATAACTAGACAGTACTTACTCCCGCCGATGCTTATGTAAGCTATCAGGCCGAATAAATCCATGTGGAGTAGCTCGAGTGGCCTGTCAGTTGTCATGATGTTCTTGTGTGGATGATGGGTTCCAACCTGCTTTCCTGCTTGGCATGCACTACAAACCCTGTCTTTCTCAAAGTGAACATTTGTTAGTCTTAAAATATGCTCTCCCTTTAGAATCTTATGAAGATTCTTCATCCCGACATGGGCTAGTTGTCACACCTGGATTTTAGGGTCCCAAACCCGGGCGCGGACAATCACCAGGAGTGCTGGGACCAAGTCTCACACAAATGATAAATCATGGCACAGGATCGAATGTCACATCTTTACTATATAATAGGAGTTCTGTACAAAATAAATAAATAATTACATTATAAGGAGACAACGGTCCAGCAACCCAAAGTTGACTGGGAGACGGCGGCCTAGACCTCTCACGGACTCATCACAGCATCCTCCATGCGCCTCCTCCTGTGGTACCTGTTCTTGACCTGTGGGGGTGTGAGACAGCAAGAGTGAGCTCACATACGTTCATAGCTCAACAAGTTGTGGGGAATAATGTGCATGAACTCGCCAAAGGTGGGAGCTCATGTGAATTGTAAGGCTTACCAAAGAGGATGGTTAGAGCTGAGCATTGCTTTTAAAGTTGGTCAAAATTTTATTAGCAGTTACTAAGTATAAGTAAATACCAACCCAATTAAGTAGTAGAACAAAAGCACAACATCACTTGCGATGCAATGCATATGACAAATTGAATTCAGTTCCATAAATTAATCATATGAGTGTCCGAGCTGCTCATGACCATGAGCATGGCTAGTATACTAGTTTTACACTCTGCAGAGGTTGCACATCTTTACCCACAAGTCATGTTTCCCATCTGCCAAGAGACGACCAATCCCATACACCTCTACCGAGGAGGCGAGGCAGGGTAACACTACGAGGCCTTTACAAAGTTCAACTAGCTTTAGAAAACCCGTTACAGTTTCTAGGAAGCTCCAATGCAGGGATCCCTCTTCTAACCACTATCGTAGCAAAATCACACTGACCACTCCCACTGCCCTTGCCCCTTTCGGGTAAGGTAGCCCTCCACTAGCTTTCCTAATTAGTTTGCCAAGAGCGTCCCATACCACCCTTGTGGTAGCACTGTTTTTCCCAGGTGGTTCTCCATGTTCCAATTAACATAATGATCTTAACATGAACAGTAAATAACAACTGATAATAAAAGTATAATCATGAATAGAGTGTATCTCTATACCCAAACCACATAAAGCAATAGCAGGTACTACCCAAAAACTCAGTGGTGAACAAGGTATAAAGATAGTCAAACTAGGGTAACCTATTGGGTCCCATCAAAATTAACATATGCAGATCATTATGATTAATCAGAACATGACTGGGTAAAAAGAAGTGATCAAGGGCACAACTTGCCTGGGACTTGAGATTCGAGGTACCAACTTGCTCTTTAGATGACTCGTGACCTCGTGCTAGTCGTAGCAATACAAACAAACAGTGTATAGGAAAAATTAACATCACATCAAACATAAGAACAAAATACATATTAATAATTTACATATCAAAATAAGATCATAGGAACAAGAATCATTAATTTTGAAGTTATGGATTTTAAGTTATGAATTTCCAAAAGTTCTAGGTGTTAGGTACAAGATTAATTAGGAGATTAATTTTAATATGGTTTTCATGTCAAAATAGAGATACTAGTTGATAAACAATAATATTACAAAATTATAGAAACTAGAATGGATCAATTTGGACTTAATATGGATTTTTCTATGAATTATACAAGTTCTAGAGTTATTTTTGTGCTAGAAAAGTATTTTCTAAATTGTTTTTCCTATTTTCTTAAGTCACTGGACTAAGCACACTAATTCAGAGAAGCCCGGTGGCTAACTCGCAATTGATTCCAAGACTCAGTATAACCCCTGTGTGGACGGCGGGTTTATTTTTAATAAAGCTAGGGGCTCTTGTGCATATTTCCCTAGTCGAACGGGTATCCTTCGCTATCGGCCGTCAGATTGAGAACGCGCAACTCAGATTAGATCGACTTAATAATTGAAGCGGTAAGTGCTAGCAACCACTGGATCTGAGATCCACGGCCAAGATTCGACCACGCCCGCGCCCACGCACAGCCCTCCGATTCAAAATTGACGACAAGATTTTTATGCGTTGACGGGGTATGTTTACTCTAATCGCTACTGTCCATGTGTGGATCTATGGCCCCAGTCATCACAATCCCTCATCTAATCTCGATCACTTGCCATGAGATCGATGGCCCATGTCTTCAACCTCTGAAATACCCTCATTATGATTTAATCTCCGCATCGCACCACATCCAACGGCAGGCGCGCGTCTTCTTCCTTCTACTTAGTCTGACGGCGCGCCGGCAACACGCAGTGCCACCCACACCGGAGACACGCATGCAAGCACAGCTACCCCATTCCTGAATCCAACTATGTGCAAGCGCATGAGTAAGGGAGATAGTATGGAGGGATGGGGGGTCACTTACAAGCGTGGATGCCGCAAGGTATTCCCGCCACAGCGAGGTACAGGCCCGCGCAGTTTCTGTAGAGTCTGGTGAGGGACACAGGTGGTGTTGCCACGTGCCACCACGAACCCGCGGTAGAGTTCCTCCTCCGGTGAGGAATTTCCTAGCCACCAGGTCCCCATCGGTACCGCACACGGCACATCTCTGTTCACAGCGCCCAGCGACCAGGGACGAGATCCGGTGAGCAATTCCCATGGGTCCGAAGCTTCCCCCGCAAATTGGGGTCACACACAGGTGTGGGACTGGCAAGCAAAGCTTCCTAACCACCGATTATGGTAAATCCGTCGACGGGTGTGATGGTCCTCGACAGCGGCATCACTCAAATTTCTCTGTGCTTCGTTAATGGAGGACGCGATAGGAGCGAAAGGGACGACCCGGTTTTATATGGCTATTGGTTCCGAGTCTAGGGAAAACCGGCCCGCAAGCGATTGGTATGGCAGGCGAGAGATCCGATTAGTTGCAACAAACTCCGAGCCACACGCGGAGAAGAATGGGTTTAGTTTAGCGGCGCCGTTCCTGCCGGATGACCACGGGGAGGGGAAGCAGATAGTCCTTACCAGTGGGTCCCACCCCAAAGCCACAGCAAGCGCAGCGCAGTCTGAGCCAAGCGAAGGGGAGCACGGGTGATGAGGCTCGCGCTCGGCTGTGCGACGGGCCAGTGGGGCCCGCATGGAAGTGAACAAGGGAACAAGCTGATGCGAGGGGGGGGGGAGAAAGAAATGGGCCGGCCAGATTTTCAGCCCATGCCAGGTAGTTCTCTTTTTTACTGCTTTTGTTTCCTATTTTCAGGATTTCAAACCCAATTTAAACTTCAAATACAAACCAAATGCACAACCAAAAACTAGCCAGAATACAAATATATTTTTGTATTATTTATTTATTATTACTTTTTTAGTAAATACTCCAAAACAAAGGATCATTCACATAGGAAAACCAAAGTTTCAATTAAATCATTCTCTCTTAAAACTACCTATACACCCACTATACGGGCGCGCGTGTTTTCTCCTGGGCATGGATTGTATTGGGCCAGTTTCGGCCCAGTACTATTCATATTTTTCCTTTTTATTTGTCTCCCAGGGTTAGAGAATTCATAGAAAATTGTAGAAAAATGCTAAAAATGCAACACCAATTTTGCTAGGCTCATAAAATTCTATACTATTTAATAAAAATAGTTTTATAATTTTAGTCCAAATAAGGAATTATGGAGTATTTAAAACAGCTAAAACCTATACTCCTGGAATTTTAGAAATTGATTAATAACTCCAAAAATCACTAAACTTTTTAGATGAGCTTTAAATATTATTTAGAAGCCTTGGATAAAGTTTGGCATGATTTAGACAATGTTTTATGCCTAAACCCCAAAACCCTAGTCTTCTAGTGATGCGTGCCCTAGGGATTACAGTTCTGACACCAAAAACCCTAGTTTTCTGGAGTTCCGTGAAGGAAAATTATATTCAAGACCTAAGATAATATACCTTTATTATCTTTGCATTTTCATAAGCATTACATGAGCATTCATGTTTGTATATATGATATATATAGAAAACGAAGAAGTAGAAGTTGAAGAAGCAAGAGCTACACCACCACCTGAAGACCCACCTGTCGGGAGCTGCTTTTATTTTGACATTTGTGGAGCAGAGCCTGACTCTCCTATAACATAAGGCAAGCCCCGGTGCATTTGCCACCTCCTTGCTATTTTAAAATCTTTCTCACTTGCTTGATGCATTAGGTGATAGGAGTTGTGTGCTAAACAAATTGATGCATTTCCTTCTTGAGAATTTGATTACCTTTCCTTGATCCCCTATTTTATAAAAAGGTTTTTCTTTTGCTTAGTCTTGCTCTAGAAAAACAAAATGTTTTGTTTTGACAAAAGATGATGCTTCAAGTGGGATGGGATGTTTTCAAAATAAAACTTGATGGTGAATCCATCATGGCCGTGATGGGTTCAACATCGAAAAAGATGTACCTCTGTCAGGTACCAAACTTTGGGTTAAAATGATAAAGCTGAGACCGGGCGGGTGACTTGCACAAGAAGAGAGTGTCGGTGTAGTGTCTCCGTCTGAGTCGATTAAGGACCGTCTCGATGTAGGCTTGATGATCGAGGACCTTTCAACTAGTCACATGCCTCATCATGGGTAAGCTTTACCTCGGGCAGACTAATACTAGAATAAGATAACACGTAATGGGAGTGGAGAGATGGCGAGAGTAGCGTGTACCCTTCATGGCAAGAGGCTGGACGGTGTTGTATCTGTGCTCTCGGTTGGCGTGAACCTTAATCCTGGTGGCAAGTTGACATATGCAAGGGTTAAGTGCTACATATGTCGTGTGATTGGAGATCCCCAGCTGGGTATTAATCGATTCGGATCGCTGTTACTTCTCGGACATGAAGACTTGGTCACTGACTTACACGTAGCATTCCAGTGAACAAGAAGGGTTGTTAAGAAAATGGCTAGTCTAGGCCAAGTGCTTGAACTAGGGTAGAAAGAACTCTAGATTCAGGTAATGACTTAACTTGCTAATAAAACTGGATTTTTAAGGATCCACTATTAGTAAGCATTTTTGCAAACAGAGTCTTGATTATTGATTAAGCCTTACCTTGACTCCCTTAAAGCCAGCATATCCTTGAGAATCTTTTATTTTGACGGGTAAGACTTGCGAAAGTACACTTCATACTCAGGGTTTTCGAACCCATGTTGTTGTAGGTGAGGAAGCAGCAAATTTTTGTTGCTTTTTTTCCAAGGTGGTGCCTAAGGAAGAAAACTAGGATTGAAGTCTTGGGAGGAAGTGTCCTCCTTTAAAAACTTTACTGTTAAACGGGAGGGGTTTTTTGCCACCCGAGTTTGTAATAATATTACTCCAGCACTCTTATATATTACTGGTCTGTAATAATAATACTCTTTCTATACTTTAATATAAAATAAGTTGTTGTAACTGCTTCCGCATATTCGTATCTCCGATGTGTTGTAATATCTGCGCGACGGGTGAAACGCTCTTGGGCAAGGTAAAGAATTCAGATACCGAACTTGTCAAGTGATCAGGTGCATCTGCAGGGTTGTCCGAAGTCTGATGGACAAGGACAACTGTAGGTGGGCCTAATGACTTGGGTGGTTCCGTCACAGCTGGTATCGAAGCGAAGCCCATCTCTATAGATATTATGAGGCATTTTCAAAAAGAATTTTCAAGGACTTATCTAAGAAAATTTCTTTCCTTCTTATCTAACTACCTTCTGAAGTACTTATCTTATAAGACTAGGTAGTTGAGTGCAATGTATAGAAGGTGGTGAATCAACTAAGGTTGATTCTGTAATTATGCATGCATCATGTTAAAAACTATACTAATAAAGTTTTACCCCTTATGGAGATATGCCGCTGCGCACGAGGAAAAGCACGCATAAGTCCACTGGACCAATTGGCGTGCCTCGACATCAACTGGCTCCAAGACATGAGGAGAGCAGCAGCGATGGCAATGACCCCATTGGAGATCTAGAAACCCTGGTGGAGCAGCTTTGAACGGAGCTACAACACAGAAACAGGGTGTGGGTTGAAGACGGTCAGCGTATAAATGAATTAAGAGCTGACGTCCGACATCTACAAGACGAGCTTGCCAAACGGGATTTGGCAATCGATTGGGCTGTCAACTCATGTTCCATTGCTTGGGACCGAGAAGCCAAAGCTCGAGCCCGTGTGGAGGAGCTTAGCACGGCCGTTGACAACTTGCAGGTGTACTGCAATACATTACATGAGGAAGTTCATGAATTGTATTCACGACTGCACCCAGACGTACCTGCCGATCCTGTTGGAATGGGAGCCGGACCTTCTGGAACAGCTGGTGAAGCACTGGGTGGGGAATTGGACCTTTTCAAGCCCCCTACTTCTATGAACCTGGCTGACGAGCAGTCCCCTACAACCGACAACTAAGCTACTAAAGATGATAAATACTAGAGTAATATAGTTTTGAAATAGTGCTAATGTAAAATAGGAAATGAAGTCATGTTGTACATTGAGTCTGTAACATTACATCTTAAGTAATGTAAAATGATGGTGTGTATCATCATGTTATATTTTTTCCAAATATTTCTTTGCTTCAGATGCCATCCCGAACTCGTGCACATGACGACGCGGGAACGTCCCGTGGTCAAGAAGATACACCCAATCCACCGCCGGTACCGCCCACGTTGGCCGAGCTATCATTGTCTTGGTCACTGTTGGGGGCCTTCGGCTTCCGAAGGTCCTCAAAAACGAGATTTGACAATATTTCTGGAGTATAATACATGAACAGGTACCTTCGGACATGGACTCTTCGGACAAATCAAAATTGTTGTACGAAGAAACGCAAAGAGAACGAAGGATGGAGCAGAGCCGAAGCTGTGCGCAAGGAAGCTTTGGCATGATATCAGAGAAGAGGAAACCGACTTAAAAAGGAAAAGACTATCTAGACCTCAATAGATCATTATAGAGTTGTTATCAAAAGCAAAGGACCTGGATGTAATTTTACATGGGCTGCGACCCGTGCCTATAAATAGGTGAACAGTTCTCCCGTACTGTTCATGCTGACTTGGCATTCGCTTTTGCGTCACGCTTGTACTTTCCTTCGAGCCGAAGGTACAAATGTAATTCAATATTGTTCTTATTCATTCATGATTATATAATAAAAGATATATGAACGATGTCATATGATTATTCATGTTATTTTTCATGTTTCATATGTCTCGTCTTTCATTAACATATGCTGTTATGATGAAGGTGCGTCCTTCATGACCTTCGTCTGAAGATCATTATATCCTTAGGGAAATAATGCTTCGAAGGACGAAGGATGTTAACCATTAACCTATTTTTGTGTTGCCTTGTTCTTAACTCATAGCATTTGAGAATAAGTCCCCAACAGTCACCGCGACCGCTGACAACACCCGCTTCCTACGTAAAATGGCGGGACATCAACTTCAGCAACAAGGCGGGAGGGCTTATCCGCAGGGACCCCATGAAACTTTGTACTTGGATTTCTCAGAAACCTGTCCCCCACTATTTGTCAAAGCCGAAGATCCTCTCGAAGCTGACGAATGGGTACGGGTCATTGAGCAGAAATTTGGACTCATCCGATGCACGGAGACCCAGAAGCTATTGTTTGCGGCTCAAAAGTTAAGAGGCCCTGCCAGCACCTGGTGGGGAAATTATGTGGCCATTCAACCTGCCGGGAATCAAGTCACATGGGACGAATTTATATTGGAGTTTCGTGAGCACTACATTTCAGAAGGAGTGCTGCACATGAAGCAGGAAGAATTCATGAGACTCAAGCAAGGGGGAGATACTGTTATGCAGTATCTCAACAAATTCAATCATTTGTCCCAGTATGCAATTGATCAGGTCAATACTGACCTGAAAAAGAAGAACTGCTTCATGCGAGGCCTTAATGACCGGCTAAAAACAAAGTTGGCCACCTGCCTTGATCTCTTCTACAGCAGGGCTGTTAGCACAGCGCTGGTAGTTGAAGCTAAGCATATAGGCCTAGGAAAGTCAAAGGGTATTGGAGGTGACAGGTCCAACCAGGGGCCTGAAAAGAGACAAAGGTTGGTAATCTGACCTTTTAATCAAAACTGTTCTTCACCTCGTCCACCCTCCTACCCCTTCAAATAGCCTGTATTCATCCGCCCTGCCACTGCCCTTACTTCAATAACTCAGCCAAGTGCACCTGGTGCTCGTTTCTCCGCCCTCCCGAGCTCTTTAACTGGCTGCTTCAATTGTGGGAAGTCTGGACATTTCATCAAAGACTGCCCATATCCGAGGCAGAACAAATCCAATAACCAGCAGAACCCA
Organism: Zea luxurians; assembly: GCA_029449295.1. Taxonomy (NCBI): domain Eukaryota; kingdom Viridiplantae; phylum Streptophyta; class Magnoliopsida; order Poales; family Poaceae; genus Zea; species Zea luxurians. Next base: position 36,745 of record JAOPSE010001651.1, read on the forward strand.
GGGAGTTCAAGCCAAGGCAAGGGAAACACGGCAAATAATTCAGCGGGCAAAAATATAAAGAAGACTGTGTGAATCTACTATACACAAGTGGCCACTATACCAGAGGGAGAGCCGGTTATGATGGGTACGTTCCTCGTGGCCAATCACCCTGCAGTCATTCTCTTTGATTCTGGTGCTTTGCATACATTCATAAGCAAGAAGTTTGTGGAGAAATATTGCATTCCTTGCATCGAATCAAGGGAAGGGTTTATTATTCATTCACCTGGGGGACAAATATTCACTAAAGAAGTGGCTTTCCATGTGCCCGTAACATTGGCCGAACAGGACTTTCCCACAAATATGATTGTTCTGAAAGGCCAAGATATAGACGTAATTCTGGGAATGAATTGGATAGCCCAGCACAAAGCTATCCTCAACACTGATCTGAGAACCATCAGGTTGAGCTATGGCCAGGAAGAGGTTCTCTTGTCCATCCCTGTAGATATTCTAGCTAAACCATTTGGAAGAGTTTATGAAGCCGTCATACCGGAAATCCAAGATATTCCGGTAGTATGTGTGTTTCCGGACGTCTTTCCGGAAGATCTGCCAGGATTACCTCCAGAGAGAGATGTAGAATTCACTACTAGAAAACCCCCCTTGTATGTACGTTTTAGTTGTAGCGCATACAAAAGCGTCTCTACGGCGGTACATAAAGACGTTATTTGAAACAATTTTAAGAACGCATCAAAATGTTACGGTATTTGACACGCTTTCAACGTGAAGAGATACCTAAACACAATTTTTAACACGCTATTAAAATCGTATTAGAATGACACGAAATTATACACGCTTTCAATCGTCAGTAACCTATAGACACGTTGCAAAACACGTATTAAAATCGTCTATAGAAACCTTAAGACGCTTTTTGATATGCAATTAAAAACGTATAAAAATGACATAATTAGACATGCTTTCAATACGTGACTAACATGAAGATACGTCATAAAGCGCATCGAATAACCGTTCTTAGCCACATAGAGATGTTTTTTATGTGATAACAAAATATCTCTAGTTGATATGAAATTAGATACGCTTTTAACCGTTACTACTTGAAGACACGTTTTAATGTGTATTAGCAATTTATCCTTAACCATGTACAGATGTTTTTGGTGTAAAATTTAAAACATGTAACCTACCGAGGTATATTAGTCACCATAGTTGTTGTGTGGTATATCTTCCACTAGAGCTAACGTGATATATATTATAGGAGGCTAACACTACAACAAACTGATAAATATTCGTGGGTAAAAGTAAGAACGTGGGTACCCACGTTCTTACTTGAGTTAAGTTCATGAGTTATGTTAAAAACGTGTGTACTCACGTTTTTAATTTAAATTCGTGGGCCCTAGATAAAACCGTCGAACTTAACGAGTTAGGAACGTGGGTACCCACATTTTTTAGTTAAGTTTGTCGGGCTTGTGGACACCGTCAAACTAATCTGAAAACCTAAATGCAAATCCCATGTGCACGACTCTCTCTCTCTCTCGAGCCTCCTCTCTCTCACCCTGTCTCATCCCGCCCACACGCGCTTCTCTCTCACCAACGGCAGCCCGCGCCGCCGCCGCGCAGCCCGCGACGCTGCCGCGCCACCGCAACCGGGCCGCGCCGCCACCGCCACATCACCTCCCTCGCGGTGCTCCGCTCCCACCGCAAGCTCGGGCTCGCCACCAAGCTCATGTCCGCCGCGCAGGCAGCCATGGACCAGGTCTTTGGCGCCGAGTACGTCTCCCTCCACGTCCGCCGATCCAACCGCGCCGCCTTCAACCTCTACACCTCCACTCTCGGGTACCAGATCCACCGCGTAGGCAGCCATGCAGTATTTTGGTTATTATAATCTTGTATTGTGGAAGCACTATTGTCCTTACTATATCTATCTATTTCCGCACTTGTTTAACCCACGGGCTGTTTTATATGTGTTCCTTTTGAATTGCTCGATCCCTTTTGCTGCTCTTCGTCTTCTTCATGGGAATGTATGTTTCCTTTGCTCGGCCTTGCTCTCAGCTGTGCTCTGCTCTAATGTACGCAACCTCTGGTTGTAGCACACCACACCCCTTCTGTTATTTTGGAGAAACTGGAAGCGTTTCGGGTATGGAATTTGGCACCTAGCTTGAATGCCACCGAAACCATTTTGGAGCTGAGTAGGGCTCATTAAGTGATCTCTGGCAAATGATTGAGCAAGCAATGCAGAACTTGTACTTAGCAAAGTAGGTTTTATGCTTCAAGGTTACGACTGCAGCTACAACCTGATGTTTTTATGCCTAATTTGTTCTTTTGTTCTAAGCAAGTGATTGTTCCCAGATATGCTAGACCATTCATGACTTTTTATCCACTTGTACATACTTTTTTTCTGTGGCCTCACAGTGGCATGCTTTTCATTTGCTAGTTTTTAGCAAGTATTGGAGATACATATACATGCTGCTTTTTTTCGTGGAAGAGTGGTGATTTTTTGTCTTCCGAAGGTCAGTAGGATTATTATGCATTCTCAAGTGCTGCTCTGTATATTTTTGCAGATAGTAAATTGCCAAGGCTGTTTTAATGGGGGCCAATGGTCATCATGAACTTCGCAGAGGTTGTAATGGCACCGTCTGCAATGGTAGTATAAGACCACTCGATTACTTTGGTGATGTAGATCCATGGACGGCTTGGGCATACAAGCCTCGAATGATCTCGCTCTTGCTGACGGGAACATGCCTTTTAATGTGAGTTCATAGTCTTTTATCTGTGGAACATTTAATAGACACGAACATACCTTTTTTAAAATAATAATAATATATCATTGGTTATGGCCTGTTGTGGTATTTTTGGACCCTTTTCTTCAATTTGAATCACCATTATATATATTATCCAAAATACTGCGGATGCACATGAAATTTATGTTTGATAAGTATTGTTTCATGTTCTTATCAGTTGGGCAAGTGGTGCTCTCGATCCAGAAAGGAGCTCATCTGCTGATCGTGTTTGGTCAGTCAAGAGGTATTTGTAATGATTTGTCCTCTTCTATTGCTTTTTCTTGCAGCTATATTTTTATGAAGCTTCCTTGGTGCTGAACTGAACTCAATATTTCCGATCACCATTTTTCTTAGTCTCATGTGCTGGTTACCATTTTAAGGAGAGCTTCTGGACTAATTTATACTATCTCTTGTTAACAGGGGTGTATTTGCGATGATTGCTGTTTTTTTGGCTTACTCTTTTCTTCAGGCACCTTCAACGTGAGTTACAGAACTCTTTTCCTGACTCTGATTATTGTTTTATATCACCACAATCAAAAGGTAGATTTATGCGTAGAGGTGTCCCCAGGGCTTCATAAGGCAAAAAGGCACTGAACACCAGCTGCTCAGGATACAGTCATGTAAAAAATTCTGAAAGCATTTTACTTTTTTCGCGAAAGTGCCTGACCATGTATTTCATTTTGTGGGGGGAGTTCTATCACACACATGTCAAAACCAAGAAGAGAGTGTAAACTTCAGAAATCAGTTTACTTGAGCCTTGAGGTACCTCATAGTCATATAGATAGATATAGTAAGGACAATAGTCATTTGGTTATTATAATCTTGTATTGTGGAAGCACTTTTAGAAAATCTGATATCCTTTAGGTAGTGTTTGGTTGAGGAACCAAGTAGAACGGAGCCGTTCCATCCCTGATTCTAGGAACGGAGCCGTTCTGTTCTGTGTTTGGTAATATGGAACGGAACGGCTCTGTTTTTTGTTTGGTTGCAGAGTGAACGGAATGGAGCGTCACTGTGAGAGCGGGATGGGAACGGAGTGGCTCCGTCCGGTTGAATTTTTGGAGCGAAATGGTTCCGGATCTGAGGAGAATATTCCCTAATTGGAGCCATTCCGTTCTAGTTCCTTTGTAACCAAACAACAACAAAACTGGGGCAGAACGGTTCCATTCTACTTGGCTCTTCAACCAAACACTACCTTAAGCTAAGCTGCAGCAGTATAAAAAAAACTCGGCTCGGGAGGGAATGACCGCCCTCCCGGTATCTATATCTATATCTATACTACTTATTAAGGCTGCAAGGGTAGCCTGCCGTTCTGCCATTCTACGATCTCAACCATCCGTTCTACTGTTCTATAATCGCAGCCGTCCGATCCTACGTTTCAGTCTCGCTCCCTGATCCCGCACACCAGTCCTGCTCATGGCTCCCCGAAACCGTCGCCCCAGCCTCCCTCCCCTCCCCGGCTCCCCCGATTTCAGCTGCCCCCGAACTCCGTCCCCTGTTGTCCCTACCTCGATTCTGCCGCCGCAAACGCCGATGTGAGTCGTCCGATCCCACCCGCAAACGCCGCTCCCCGCCTCGAGGCTCGCCGGAACGGACGCCTGGATACCGCGGCCGCAACCCACCGCCGCGCAGGGAGGTTGCGCCCGCACTAAAATGGAGCACAGGGAGGCTTTGCCCCCCACAACTCGGAGGACGTGTGCAGGCCGGAGGGCATGGGGGAACTCGTGTTGAGGTCTATGCATCAACATCTTCTTCAAGGTACACCACCTCCATCCCAATCCCTACCCCAGATTGAGCAGTACCCCTCCTTCCATCTCTGAATCTCACCCTCTGCTTCCTTCATTCGATGTCACGCCGTCAGTGCACAAGCACCAGCACAATGGTAACTCGTAAGCTCCCATAAGTGGCATGTCAAGGTCCTCTCTGAGTTCTGGTAACCGATAAGCGCCCCCATGAACCCTAACCCTAAACTCCCTTCTCCTCCTCCATGCCCCTCGATCGACCGATTGATGGACCCCATGCGTGCCGGGGGTGTTATTGACCATGTCATAGAACCCAAGGTTGTTGGGGTTCAATGTCGGCTGGACAGGGGATGGTGGGGGCGGCCAGGTGATGTAAGCCAAATCGCTTTCGGCCTCCTCCAGCAGCGCTGCGAAGACGAGGTGCTCGAGGTGGCCCAGCGGGACCACGAACTGGTGACGGAACCTGCTCAACAACCACGCGCGCTTGACCTAGCCCCCACCGGAGACCCTCACCGTGGCCTCCTGAGTCGGATCACGCCTCACCTTGAACTGCATCGACGCCTCAACCTGCCGGGGCAAGGTCACGTGCCTTGCGGAGGTTGGTTGTGTGCCTCACCCAGCCAAAATCGAGGTTCTTTGTTTCACCAACTCTGATTTTTTGGGTGCGGGTTGTGCGTGCAGGCTATAAGAATGTTGGGGGGTTGTACAACTCCATAGCTTGGTGATCACGGTGGAGGACTACAACAGCTCCCGCAGAAGGCCTGCCAGCTTGTTCGCCATGGACCTCAACCACAACAAGCTCGATCTCTTCTACTGACTGCTGGTGTGCATCAGCACCGTCAACCTTCATGCATCCCCTAGTTCATGTACCGGTACTTTGGCCGCGGCAGAGTCGACATCTGGTGAGCCCCCATGCCCCACGGTGATTTAGTCGACGTAGTTGTAATTCATATTACAATATGCTCTTTGGTGATGTTGAACAAAAAGATTAAATGTGATACCATGTCATGTTTAATAATTTTGACATGTCAATATCTCCTATTTGGTTTGGGATGGATTTTTTTGAGAAATCTCTGTCTGTGGTCCAAACACCTTTGCTTTTTGAATAGGTCACCTTTTTTTGTGTTTGCCTCCAATTCTGTATGTTTGGCACATATGCACAAAATTTTGACGTTTTTATCTTTAAACAATTGACCTCTCAGAGATATATGAGGCCTTGGAATTGAGGAATGGTGGATCTGATTATTTTGTCAAGAGTGTTCTTAAGGTTAGTTAACCAACCAATGTTTATATTTCAGTCTGAGGGTATTATACTAGCTTTATTTGCCATGCACTCGTATTCACCATAGTCATTCATGCATCTAATATTCCAATGGTTATGGTTAACTTTATATAATAGAAACGAACATTTCTATCCTCCACCTTTTATGTGCAATAAAATTTATTTTCAGAAGCTTTTGAAGTATATGCTCTAAACTTCTAGATTTAGAAAAGGAAAATTCAAGGCAGTAGAGGAATTTTGATTGGACAGATTGTAAGTCCATGTGCCTGGTGTTTCATTCTATGCTATACGTCTTCTCAAGTATAAGGCTATTGATTAGTTATAATCTATTTGACCGCTACTTATGTCTACAAATTTTAGCTAATTTAATTCCAACCAACTATTGTGAAACGAAATCCATGTAATGACCATTTACTGCTACTATGTCATGTTTTGAGGTTTTTTATTGGCAAAATGAATTCACCTCATCCCTGGTTAGCATTAGAAAGTTGAAGCAAACATCAAGTTTGTGCTTGTTTGACACAGTTCACAAGTTCTGAACCTTTTTGCATCCCTTTAATCACAAATATATTCATCACTTTCTGTCTTTCTAAATTGGTTATTCTGTAAGTTGACCATGTTTTATCTCAAAAGAAAAAGAAATACTTAGTATAGTACCTCATTATATTAGTAATATATTCATCACTTTTTGCCTCCCACTATGACTGTCTAGAGGTACCTAATGCTTATGTATTGAAGAAATGGTATTTCAAAAACCTATTGGGTTCCTTTTTTCCCTCTCCTTTAACAGTTCAATAATGTACATATTAGTGACCTGCAAGCAGTAAAAATCACAATATTAGAAGATAGCGTAGGGATCCTGGCATCACATATTACAGCTACAGTTTAGGTTTTTGCAACATTATAGCCACATCTACCGAAGACAAGCAGCTTTTATATTAATCACTTTTTGCCTCCCACTATGACTGTCCAGAGGTACCTAATGCTTATGTATTGAAGAAATGGTATTTCAAAAACCTATTGGGTTCCTTTTTCCCTCTCCTTTAACAGTTCAATGTACATATTAGTGACCTGCAAGGAGTAAAAATCACAATATTAGAAGATAGCAGTAGGGATCCTAGCATCACATATTACTGCTACAGTTTAGGTTTTTTACAACATTATAGCTACATCTACCAAAGACAAGCAGCTCTTATTGCTTAATTACTTTTCTGGGATGTATCCACAATTCTGAACCTTCTAGCTTTTCGGTAGATATCTACTTAGAATTTAAGTTTTGAGGATCTTATTTACTAGATTAGACTTCAGCAATAGACATTAATTTAGAATACCCAATTTATTGCAATCTAATTATCCATCGCATAACTCTTTTTCAATGTCTACCTTATATACCTCTGCTCGCGTGGACAAGATATTGCTAAAGGAGGTGCTCGCAGGGAGGAGGACCTCAACGTGGTGGGCATACTTTGCAGGTTGAATTGTTTCTAACCTTATTAAAGTCTCATTCTTGTAACATGAAAGTCATATATAGTTTTCTGAATGGGACATATTTTAACTAAACGAAACAATGTTTAACACACAAATTACTTGTTTAGAGCCTCCTCTCGTTCATAAAGATTGTCCACGTTTCTAAGCAAACTACTCTAATTTCATATATTCTGTTCTAGGTCGAATAGAATTTCAGGTATTCCTTAATTCTTTACACAGTTCAATTTAAAATTATGTCTCAGGCTCTCAGCTTCATATGTCGGGTAAACTTCCACACTCTCACTTATCTTGTGCTATTCAAGCTTGCATCTTTCTATGCCCTTTGATTTTGACTACTCCATAAGGACAAATGATTATCATTGGATCAACATTTTCCAGACGTCTACTCCATGGAATTCTTTAGTTATTCCAAGATTTCGTCCACTTGTTTTAAAGGTTTTAGGCGAATTCATTGAATTTATAGGCTCTGATTTTGATGTCCAGTTCGCTGATTGGATTTCAAATCGGTTGTAAATCTCAGCCTAGCTGATGAGGAGATGCAGCTGTAGGCGTTGGATTTCGAGAGTTGATTTATCAGACTTTTGTTATTTTTAAAAAAAATGCGATCTCGGTTCGCCTTCCTTTGCACTTTTGTTAGTCGTTAAACTGATCTACAAGGTTGTCCGTTCGAAAACTGTAATTTTGATTTTTGTCCTAAGAGGGATATTTAGGTGATAGATGGTTTTAGTAGTGCTCATGTCACTTGTCTGTCTTAATTTTTCATCATAGTGGGCTGTTATTTTGGTGCATTCTCATGCTAAGTTTGCTTCAGGGTGCAGAGATACTGTCCAAGGAAGGAATCAGTGCTGAGGTAATTCCTTTTGTAAACGTTATAGTTTCACTGATCAGTGCACGCACCCAGTTACAAGTCGGATTCCACGTGCCCACGCCGTCCGCGCAAGTTTGCATCAAAGCGCTGGGGAGGATGGAATGGCAGATTTGCATTAAACCAGCGACACCACTTCATAACCAGCAGGCAGGCAACACACTCCTTCAGATCGGTGGGATGTTCGAAAAAGATAAGCCCTTGTAACCTTTGTATGCATAGTAGGCAATCCTTGTGTAGTAGAACCCAGGGATGAACATTACAATGCCCAACATCATGAAGAAAATTCCTGATACAACATAAAGGGCCATAAGTTTAGGTAAAGGGAGTAAAAATATTCATGCATAAGCACTGCATTTCATTTGAATAAGTACTTAACTAAAACTGCTATATGAAAGGGTTCAAAATGCATCAGTACTTGAAAGGTGAATCAGCATCCATGCAAATTATCAAGCCTGTGCGAGCAAATCACAACTTGTTCTAATCAACAAGCAGTTTAGTGCAAATCACAACTTGTTCTTAATATTCCCCTATCATAGGCTTCTAGCGTGGAGTATGAAAATATGTGATATATATTGTGGTGGTATTGTTTTCTGATGAAATGAATATTATTACCCCATAAGTGGACACAGGCCAGTTGAACCAATACGAACCCGATCAACTACATCGATGCATCACCAACCCAAGCATCCCAATCCAAACAACTTGTAATTTGAAACTAGAGGTACATTATAGTACCCCTTTTCTTTTTAGGGAACTAGACTATTAAGGAACACCTTTTCTCTAGTGGGGTACAAGACTAATATAATCAGTTTGTGTGACCCGCCTGAAAACTATGTTCTGTTATCAGTATTTTGTGCCGTCACAATTCAGTTAGCAGCATGCATGTTCAATTGTTGGTGTCTTTGTTAAGTTTGAGTAGAAAAGCTCAATCTAGCATGCTCTTCGCTCTGTTTTACTTTCCATGATTCGTTGATTATCTATGCAGTTTCTGCACGATTACTATGAGTATGTGCTTTCATATATTGTTTACTCGATGACTTGAATAGTTTACAACGTATGATTATTGCTTAGGACCCTGCACTACTAAATCAGGGGACTCGCTTGAGTCAGAAAAACTTAGGAACCAAGTTTTCTCTCTAAGTTACTGACTTCATTTTCTACTGTTTATAGATTGCGAACTGAACTTAAATCAAATACTTCAGTATTGGTCTCTAGAGAGGAAGCTCTGCCAACCATTACTAATAACTGAGAAGGTATGGAGACACCTTTGTTTTGCTGTAATTTTAAACAAATAAGTATCCTGATGATAGTGATGTTTTGGTAGATCATCTGATAATCTCTACTACTCTATATGACCATATGCACTTGACATTCAGAAAATTGGTTTGAGATTCTCAAAAGATAGTTGCATTCTTGGCTCACTTAGTTACATTCTCAAAAGTAGTGTTTTTATTGTTTTGTTTTTTACATTCTGTCCACATGTATTCTACATTTTATAAACTAATTTGTCTTTCAGCTAGGTCCTGGTGCTTCAATTTGGTTATTAGATTTAAAAAATCTTACATGGAGTCGATTGGTAAAGCCTTTCATACTAACAACAGCATTCTATCACTTATTTCAATAACTTGTTTAATGTTTTATATCACTTATTTCAATAACTGGTTATTATATTCTCCAAAAATAATAAATTGAATTCAACATCTTAGTCAGTTTGGTGATATATATCTGGAAGAATATTTTATCAAATATCTGAAATCTGGTATTCAGGTTTGAGTATTTGACATGAAAAAAATACTATCAATTTTACTGAGAAACAGAATTGTTCACTTTATAGGATTTGGCAATCGCTTATCTTTGACTCAATACCTTATGACCTCGGAAAGGTTTGAACCCGTCAGGGACTAAAGATGCCAAAGGTATACTATTTTCCTTCTCATTCTACTATGCTATAACTATTTCTCCTCTACTGTTTTTACCCTACGAACTGTGTTGCTCATCTTATTCTACACTACATCTACTTAAACTCAATTGTTCAGTGTCATAGCTTTGCTAGAAGCCACATGGCATATTACTTACATGCCTTCTTAGAGTCTTTTAGTTATTTCTGTAATCTGTATTATAGGAATCATAATTAATGTTGTTTTATAAGAATAAATTTATATTGTTGTTTTTTAGTCAGAAAAAATGCTTGTCATTTGGTCAATAAGCTAGCGACATGATATTAAGTGTTGTAGCATGGTCAAGGGTTAGCTATGTCTACGTGCCATGTGTTAAAAGCATTAGGCTACAAAAATCCGAAAATGTCTTGATAAAAGCAAAAAAAAGTAGGACCATTGAAAGTACATTTTACTCGCTTCTGTAAGAGAGAGTACAACCGTTTTTTTTGTCACAATGCAGTGCAACTTGTTTAATGTCTATGGCCTGTTGATATCAACAGCTTAACTAGTACAGGGAATGGGAGGATAAACCAAATAATTTGAGTGGTGCGTGCCAAATGCCATCACTTGTGCCCTTATTAAGACAATGTGAAACTACCAAATCTGACGACGGTGCAATATGTCAACTGGAGTACTACATAATCAGCGCATATTTTTCTTCCTTCTGATGCGTTACTGTGTCTCGGTGGAATGTACGTGAAGGACAGCCGGTGGTGGAAGGAGAAAACATGAAAATTGGTTTTGGAAACGTCCAGATTAGCTGTAGATTTTGACACCTTCACTTATCCACTTGCTCTTGTTACACAGGAACTTTTATCCAAGTACTCACTCCGCCCTAAATTAAATTTCTTTTTAGTTAATTAATAGATACAATTTTTGATATATATGTTTTATATGAGTCTAGGTTCATCTTTATCTATTTAAATATATGTTATTTAACTATATTTCATTTCTCTTGTTACATTGGCACACTCGCAGGCTGTTACAAAAGCCAAGCTAGGTTACGATCCTCTGGAGGTTTAATCCAGAAGATATGGTTCGCTTTGCAATGGAGCAGCCACAGGTACCTGAAGTTTTCCTTTTTTTTCTTATCCTGAAGTGACATTATCTCCAATGGAGGTGGTCTAAATACATCTATGGGACACACAAAACTAAATATTACTCCTTGTCTGTGATTTTGTGTTTAGTTTTATGGATTGTACTCGTCTTAATTTGAAATATTTGCCTAAGTTCATTTTCACCCCATTGTTTCTTTTTCAGACAATGGCTTCGTATTCTGTATCAGACGCTGTTGCAACATACTATCTATACATGACTTATGTCCATCCTTTCATCTTTTCTCTTGCAATCATAATACCTATGTCACCTGATGAGGTACTGCGGAAAGGAAGTGGGACACTTTGTGAAATGCTGCTAATGGTTCAGGTATGTTTAGTGAATATTTTCTGCCATGTTTCAATAACATATGCATCTTGAAGCAATACCTTCATCTAGATCCAGGTGTTTTATATGAAACTCTCAAGTACTTGAGCTGTCAAATTGTGCTGAAGTAGACCTTTCTCCTTTTGCTCTTCTGTTTTTTTGATGTGAAATTGGCAATGGTTTTATTTTTATGCCATGCTTTTCCTTCCTGCTCAAGTTCTAAGTATATCATCTGACTTTTTTTGTTATCTTAAGTTGCACCACAGACGGTTTATGTGTTACATAAAGCTTGTTTGCTTCTTAAGAGGATGTAAAATACTCATTTTCAGGAAAAAGTCATGTGGTTTTTTCCCACTCTTGCTTCATTGCTTGTTCTTGGATTTGAGCCCATGTCAAGGGCTTGAACGCCCAATTTCCATAACTATGAATAGTGCATCTTTTCCAATCTACCTCTGATTACTCATGCTTGCTGAATTTAGTTTCTTTTAATGTATAGGCATTCAAGGCTGGAGGCACATAACTATGAATAGTGCATCTTCTAAAATCTCTCACTAAATCAGCTAGCTGTTCTCACTAAATCAGCCAGCTCTTCTACTTGTCCCATTGTCATCTAGGTACTTATTTGGGATGTATGTTCAGATCTTGTGATGCTGTTTAATTCTTGTGAGGCATAATGTGTCACAGGTGATTGTGGATGTGGTGATAGTGGAAGTGATCCACCACCCCCAGAATTTTCACTCACATCACCTGTACCCGCTGGAATACCCATTTGCTGACCAGGTACATTAAACTGAAACGGTGTGATTGAAATATCTGTGTCTATTTCAGTCGACTGAAAACAACTATCACTGTTCCAGTTCCATGCCACATCCTCTTCAAACTTCACATCTCTACTTATGTATAATCTCTCAGTTGTAGGATCAACCATTCTGTAACCCTTTATGCCTGATTCATATCCTAGCAGAACCATTTTAGTAGACCTGTCTGACAGCTTGTCAACTCCAGGACCTACCTTCTTGACATGACCTATGCATCCAAAAGTTCTGAGATGACCCACTTGTGGTTTACTGCCATGCCATGCCTCATATGGAGTTTTCCCTTGCACACTTCTTGGCAATATTATATATGAGGAGGTACCTAGACCATCTAATCAGATTCGTACACTAATTGATGCTATTGGCTATGTTATTCCTTGGCTAATTACACATGTAAGTTTCTTTTTTATTTGAAATAGTACATGTGTCCCCATAACAACTTCAAATTGAGTTATTGATCTAACACATGCTTCATAGGTGAAGCAAGCTAGAAGCTCATCTTGTACCCGCAACAAGTTGATACCTGCAGCACGTGGACAAAGCTAGATGGCGTGGACAAAGCTAGATGGGAAGCCTAGTATAATTGCAAAGTGAATCAGTTAGATTCTAGTAGTTACTAAAATTTTTAAGTGATATTTGTATGATATTGCCACTTTGGCTTTGCTTCTTTGTGAACACAATTGGCAGTTACTGAACATGTTTGCTATCGAGTTAGTTAGCTTCTTGATATTTTGCCAAGGCCAAAAGCAATATTATTGAGGGTTTATAATTTGATTTTTTAACATTCATCTCGATGCACATTTATATATATAAATATATAAATGAAAACATCTTTTTTTGGCACGTAATAAAGTGTTACAGTATAACGTATCTATATTATTACAAACAAATATAGATGTATGTACAAAATCGTTTCTACAGGTCTTAATACACACTTTGACGTTACTATATAACGTATTGATATGCGTAGGCACACAATACAAACGTGGCTATATTATTGTTTCTACTTTTGTTAACACGCGTTTTGGCATTACTATAAAATGTGTCACTTGCCAGTTCAGCTGACACGTCACCTTTCCACATCACCTGCCACGTTATTTTTCCACATCACCTGCCATGTCACCTATCCACATCACCTGCCATGTCATCATTCGTGTCACCTACTACACCGTCTCTATACTCCTTAATGCGCAATAAAGCGTCACTATAAAACGTGACTATAGTAATACACATGAATTATGAATGTATCTATAATATCGTATCTATATTTTTTCACACATAATAAAACGTTACTATATGACGTAACAACAATAATAGACACATGTTATATGCGCATCTATAAAAGCGTATCAATGTGTCTAAACATGCATCTAACGTGTCTATGAAACGTCTATTCATCTAATATATACGCTTACGATAATCGTTTCTACAAAGTCTGATACGGTCCATACGAAGACGCTTCTAACACGTTTTTGGAAAGCGTGCGTACATTCATATAGAGACGAATTAAAGCGTGCCTATTGTCCAAAAAAGCATAGCTACAAGGGGGGTTTTCTAGTAGTGATTGTGATTGAATTGAAGCCTGGTACGGCTCCTGTTTCTAGAAGGTCTTATCGAATGCCTCCGAATGAGTTGGCAGAGCTCAAAACTCAATTACAAGATCTACTAGAAAAGGGATTCATCCGACCTAGCTCGTCACCATGGGGTTGTCCAGCCATCTTTGTCAAGAAGAAGAATCAAATGCTTCAGATGTGTGTGGACTACAGACCCCTTAATGAGGTCACAATCAAGAATAAGTACCCTCTTCCCAGGATTGATATCTTATTTGATCAGCTTACCGGAGCCCGAGTATTTTCCAAGATTGACCTAAGGTCGGGTTATCATCAGATCCGTATCCGACCCGAAGATATACCCAAGACTGCATTTACCATGCGGTATGGATTATTCGAATATCTGGTTATGTCTTTCGGATTAACAAATGCTTCTGCCTACTTCACATATCTGATGAACTCAATATTTATGCTCGAGTTGGACAAATTCGTGGTGGTCTTCATTGATGATATCTTGATATATTCCAAGAATGAAGAGGAGCATGCTTGGCATCTGCGGATCGTATTAACGCGCTTAAGGGAACATCAACTATATGCTAAATTCAGCAAATGCGCATTTTGGCTGGAGGAAATCCAATTTTTGGGACACGTATTGTCTGCCAAGGGGATTGCGGTTGATCCAAGCAAGGTCAAGGATATTTTAGAGTGGAAACCACCAACCACTGTACATCAAGTTCGAAGTTTCCTTGGACTGGCTGGTTATTACCGCCGATTTGTCCCAGATTTTTCTAAGCTTGTGAAGCCAATCACAAGTTTATTGAAGAACGATACAAAGTTTAACTGGTCCTCAAGATGCAATGAGGCCTTCGAGCACCTGAAGGTGTTATTGACCACTTGTTGGGTACCATAAATTAGGGGTACCCCCAGTACTCCTAAACGTGGCTAAGAACATCTTTAAAACAAACCATAAGGACTGGTAAGCATGGTTCAAGTCAAGGCCTGGTCTACCAAGGGACACGGTCCCGACTCACCTGAGCCCGGCCTCGGGCAAGAACAGTAGTCCCGTACGAATTCACGGCTCACCCGAGGGTCCCCTCAGGCGGGGGGGCGCACCCCCGGCTCGCCCGAGGTAGAACTCGGGTAAACTTTGTCGTGTAGCAGCCTCGGCCAAAACGCCTTACCACCGACCATATCACGTGCGCATTTAATGCAGCGATAACCTAACACCTTATCCCAACACGCGCGCCACAGTTGGCAAGGTCGAAATGACCGCAGTCACTTCACCCTTTTACTGATCGTTCTGACAGGATAACAACACTATTCACCCCATTCCGACCACTGTGCAAACCACCAAGGTAAGACTAACAACAGTAGTCACCGCCTCTCCCGAGTTCAGCCTCGGGCGCAACAGGGAGTTCCGCCGCGCCCGACCCCGGTCTCGGCCTCGGGAGGAATCGTCACCACGCCCGAGCATGGGCTCGGCCTTGGGATGGATCTCCGCCTCGCCCGACCCAGGCCTCGGTCTCAGCCTCGGCCTCGGGAGGAGATCTACGCCTCGCCCGACCTAGGCCTCGGCCTCAGCCTCGACCTCGGGAGGAGATCTTCGCCTAGCCCGACCTAGGCCTCGGCTTCGGGAGAAATCACCACCTCGCCCGAGACGGCCTCGAACCGACTACACGAACGGGGAATACAGCACTGTCCTCCCCTTAGCTAGCCACCTCAGGCTACGAAGGAACAAGACCAGTGTCACATCAAATTACTCCAGTAACAGGTAATGATGATCCCCGGCACGCGATCATAACATCGACTGTCCTCAGCTCTCTACAAAGTGAAAGAAACGTCAGCAAAACAAAAAATTCAAGGCCACCTCGACGACCAGGCTGTACCGCCGGCCACGGCGCTACAGAGCTCGGCTTCAACTCGGTGGAGCCAGCCGCACCGCTACAGGGGACGGGACCTAGGGCTGTGCCGCTAGCCATGCTTCTATAGGGCTCAAGCACTTCTTCGCTGTTCACATTAGCGCATAGCTGCACCCCCATATGTATAGCTGGGTCACCTCCTTGTATCTATAAAAGGAGACACCCAGGACCTTCCCAAGGCAGACTAAAAAAGCTCACCCATACGGCTCACATAACACCAACAAAGAACTCTTCAGTGCAACCTTCACTCCACAACACTAGATCTCTCAAGAGACCTGGGATCCATTCCCTCTCTCGCAAAACTTGTATCCCCTACTACACGCACCCCGGTGCAAGATAATATAAGCCTCATCCTCCCTCTGCTGGAAGTAGGGCCCTCTTAGCCTGAACCAGGATAAACCTTGTGTTTCATCTTGCATCAATCCATCCAGGCGGGGACACGCGACATAAAATTCACTAGTCGGTTCGGTTGAGGGTCCCCCGGGTCCGAAACACTGACAGTTGGCACGCCAGGTAGGGGATCGCTGCGTGTTGACAATACTTTCCCGTTATGTTCTAGATGGACAATCCTCAGCAGCCTCTTCAGCCCGGGACGGTGCTCCACTTTGGGAGTCTCGAGTTCATGTCTCTCGACGACAGCTACGACATGATACTCCTCCCACCGCAGCACGACGGCAACGACGGTCGTCGGGTCGCCTGGCGGAGGCGAACTCGACGACAACCTCTCCCCAGGGCGAAAGAGGGACACTCAGGTCTACCCCGCCACCCTCCTCGCCGAAGGAGACGGAGACGGGGCAACCATGGCCAGGCAAGAGGCAGCACCTCGTCGGCTGTCGGACCAGAGCGAGTTGACGGCGCTGGCACCCATGCGGGGGACATGTCAGGCGTTAGCCTCGCACCTGGGACAACGACGGGCGTCGCTTCCCGACAACGTGCCAACCCCAGGCGGACTGATGACGCTAGCACCCTTGCGAGGGACTTGTCGGGCATTAATCTCGTGCCTAAGACAGCGACACGTTTCATCTCCACTGCAACTTTACCACGGTCCACCAACCAGGACGTACCATTGGTTTTCCATCCTGTTCCTTTTAGATTCAGCTTCGATCCGCTAGGCAACCCCACTTCGGCGAGCGCTTCCACAAGGACATATCCTGACCTCCCGGAGTATCATATGTGGTCAACCTGGGACCTATTGATGGTCGCCTCTACCTCCGAACCCATGGGTCCCGAGGAAGAGGACGACCCCGGCTTTAGTATGGATTTCTCCGAACTCCGTCATCCCAGAGCCATGCGAGACTTCATGATCGCATGTGACCACTGCCTCTCCGGTGGCTCTGATGATGACCACAGCCTTGACGATGAGGATTACGACCCAACTCGCGAGTGCTTCCACATCGATCAGGAGGAGCACAACGGAGACAACCACCTCGGCATGCCAAGAAACAACGATGCCCCTGCACCTGCGTCTCACGTCGAGATCCTGCGGGAGCTAGTTGAGGCCCGGACCCCTACGGGGGGTCAGGACATGCAGCTTGAGCAACTCCGCGAGATGCAGGCCAAGCTCAACGAAGAAAGGGAGCGACTTATGTAGCTCCGACAAAACCTCGAACAAGAGTGGGTAGGCCGAGCCCTCACCGGAGGAGCGCATCATCGAGCCCGGGACGTCCAGCGCCGTATTATTGACGACGCCAGGGCAGTGCTGCCCCCGACCTTCAACGGGACCAGCCAGAACCTAGCTGCAGCGGCGATGTTACTCCGAACAATGCCGGAGCCATCCACCACCGAGGGGCGACGTGTCCAGGGCGAACTCAAGGGCCTCCTGGAAAACACCGCAGTCCAACAAGCCGAGAGCTCTGCCTCTCGAGGGCGGGGATGCCCCTCGGAGCATCACGCCAGGCCCTCCCAACACGTGCGAGAAGCCTCGGACCATACTGAGCCCACAAGAGACAGGACCCCTGCGGTCCTGGATTGCCTCGGCAACGAGCAATATCGCCACGATCGTCGAGCCCGCATCGAGGAAAG
The DNA here is from genome assembly GCA_029449295.1 of Zea luxurians. Taxonomy (NCBI): domain Eukaryota; kingdom Viridiplantae; phylum Streptophyta; class Magnoliopsida; order Poales; family Poaceae; genus Zea; species Zea luxurians. The sequence continues at coordinate 54,555 of JAOPSE010001651.1, forward strand.
GGTGCGCCGAGGCTATCATCCCAGACGCGGAGGATGCTACGACAGTGAGGAGGATCGAAGCCCATCACCTGAACCACCAGGCCCACGGGTCTTCAGCCGAGCCATACGACGGGCGCCGTTCCTGGCCCGGTTCCGAGCTCCGACTACCATCACCAAATACTCAGGGGAGACGAAGCCGGAGTTATGGCTCGCGGATTACCGGCTGGCATGCCAGTTGGGAGGGACGGACAATGAAAACCTCACCATCAACAACCTCACCCTCTTCCTCTCAGACGCTGCCCAAGCCTGGCTGGAGCATCTGCCTCCTGCGCAGATCTTCGACTGGGACGACCTAGTTAGGGTCTTCGCCGGAAATTTCCAGGGTACATACGTGCGTCCAGGGAATTCATGGGATCTCCGAAGCTGCTGGTAGCAGCCAGGGTAATCCTTGCGAGAATACATCCGACGGTTCTCAAAACAGCGCACCGAGTTGCCTAACATCACCGACTCGGATGTCATAGGAGCATTCTTTGCCGGCACCACTTGCCGGGATCTGGTAAGCAAGCTGGGACCCAAAACTCCCACCAAGGCAAGCGAATTGATGGACATAGCCACCACGTTCGCTTCTGGTCAGGATGCCGTCGAAGCCATCTTCCGGAAAGACAAGCAGCTTCAGGGAAGGCAGAAGGAAGACACCCTCGAGGCATCCGTCCAACACGGCACAAAGAAAAAGAGCAAGAGGAGGGCACAAGCAAAGCGCAACGCTGTCGAAGCGGATCTCGTCGCTACTGCCGAGCGCAGGAATCCTCGAAGACCCTCCGGAGGGGCCAACGTGTTCGACAAAATGCTCAAAGAGTCATGCCCCTATCACAAGGGTCCCGTCAAGCACACCCTTGAAGAATGCGACATGCTCTGGTGTTACTTCAGTAAGACTGGGCCCTCCACGGAAGATGGCAAGGACCAAGGCAACAATAATAAGGGGGTGACAAGGAAGAAGAGTTCCTGGAGGTCCACAACTGCTTCATGATCTATGGTGGGCAAGTGGCGAATACCTCGGCTCGACGCCACAAGCAAGAGCGCCGGGAGGTCTGCATGGTGAAGGTAGCAACGCCAGTCTACCTAGACTGGTCCGACAAGCCCATTACCTTCGACCAAGACGACCACCCCCAACTACATACCAAACCCAGGAAGGTACCCGCTCATCGTCGACCCTGTCATCGGCAACACTAGGCTCTCCAAGGTCCTCATGGACGATGGCAGCAGCCTCAATATCATCTATGCTGAGACCCTGGGGCTCTTAGGGGTCGATCGATCCAAGATTCGAGCCGGTGCAGCACCTTTTCACGGGATTGCCCCCAGCAAGCGTATCCTGCCCCTTGGGCAGATTGACTTGCTCGTCTGCTTCGGAACTCCCTCCAACTTCCGAAAGGTAACCCTCACTTTCGAGGTAGTCGGGTTCTGAGGAACCTATCATGCGGTGTTGGAAGACCATGCTACACAAAGTTCATGGTTGTCCCCAACTACACGTACCTCAAACTCAAGATGCCAGGCCCCAAGGGAGTCATCACCATTGGATCCACGTACCACCACACTTACAAGTGTGACGTGGAATGCATTGAGTACGCCGAAGCCCTCGTCGAGCCCGAGGCCCTCATCGCCGACCTGGATAACCTCTCCAAAGAGGTGCCCGACCCGAGGTAGTTAAGTCTGTCCCCCTCGACCCCAGCGACGGCACCGACAAAAAAGTCATGATCGGCTCCGAGCTCGACCACAAATAGGAAGCAATGCTCGTCGACTTTCTCCGCGCAAACGCTGAGGATTTTGCGTGGAGTCCCTCGGACATGCCAGGCATACCGAGGGATGTCGCCGAGCACTCATTGGACATCCGAGCCGGTGCCCGACCTGTGAAATAGCACCTGCGCCATTTTGATGAAGAAAAGCGCAGAGCCATAGGCGAGGAGGTCCACAAGCTAATGGCAGCAGGGTTCATCAAAGAGGTATTCCATCCAAAATGGTTAGCTAACCCTGTACTTGTAAAGAAAAAAGGGGGGAAATGGAGGATGTGTGTAGATTACACTGGGTTGAATAAAGCATGTCCAAAAGTTCCCTACCCTCTGCCTCGTATTGATCAAATTGTGGACTCCACTGCTGGGTGTGAAATCCTGTCTTTTCTCGAAGCCTATTCAGGCTATCACCAAATCACGATGAAAGAATCTGACTAACTCGCGACTTCTTTTATCACACCTTTCGGCATGTATTGTTATAGTACTATGCCATTTGGCTTGAGGAATGCAGGTGCTACATACCAAAGATGCATGAACCATGTGTTCGGAGAGCACATCGGCAGAACGGTCGAGGCTTATGTCGATGACATCGTTGTTAAAACAAGGAAAACTTCCGACCTCCTCTCTGACCTTGAAGTGACATTCGGGTGCCTGCGAGCAAAGGGCGTAAAACTCAATCCCGAGAAGTGTGTCTTCGGAGTCCCCCGAGGCATGCTCCTAGGATTCATTGTCACCAAATGAGGCATCGAGGCCAACCCGAAGAAAATCGCAGCCATCACCAACATGGGGCCCATTAAAGATTTAAAAGGAGTACAAAGGGTCATGGGATGTCTTGCGGCTCTGAGCCGCTTCATCTCGCGCCTCGGCGAGAAAGGATTACCCTTGTACCGCCTTTTAAGGAAGACCGAACGCTTCACTTGGACTCCCAAGGCCAAAGAAGCCCTCGAAAACCTTAAGGCACTCCTTACCAATACACCCATCTTGGTGCCCCCCGCTGCGGGAGAAGCCCTCTTGATTTACATAGCCGCAACCACTCAGGTGGTTAGCTATGCGGTCGTAGTCGAGAGACGAGAAGAAGGGCATGCACTGCCCATCCAGAGGCCAGTCTACTTCATCAGCGACGTGCTATCCGAGACCAAAATCCGCTACCCGCAAATCCAGAAGCTACTGTATGCAGTGATTCTAACACGACGAAAGCTGTGACACTACTTCGAGTCTCATCCGGTGACTGTGGTGTCATCCTTCCCCCTAGGGGTGATCATCCGGTGCCGAGAGGCCTCAGGTAGGATAGCAAAATGGGCAATGGAACTCATGGGGGAAACAATTTCATTTGCCCCATGGAAGGCCATAAAATCCCAAGTCTTGGCCGACTTCCTGGCTGAATGGACCGACACCCAATTGCCAACAGCTCCAATCCAAGCCGAACTTTGGACCATGTACTTTGATGGGTCACTTATGAAGACCGGAGCAGGCGCTGGCTTGCGCTTCATCTCACCCCTCAGAGAACATGTGCGTTATGTAATACGCCTCCATTTTCCAGCGTCAAACAACGTGGTCGAATACGAGGCCTTGGTAAATGGGTTGTGCATCGCCATCGAGCTAGGGGTTCGGCGCCTCGACGCTCATGGTGATTCGCAGCTCGTTATTGACCAAGTCATGAAAAACTCTCACTGCCGCGACCAAAAAATGGAGGCCTACTGTGACGAAGTTCGACGCTTGGAAGATAAGTTCTATGGGCTAGAACTCAACCATGTTGCTCGACGGTACAACGAGATTGCAGATGAGCTGGCTAAGATAGCCTCGGGATGGACAACGGTTCCCCCCGAATGTCTTCTCCAGAGACATATATCAACCATCCGTGAAACTCAACAACGCGCCCAAACCCAATGGAACCTCGGCCCAGCTCGTGGTACCTTCGGCCGCCGAGGGTGAGGCCCTGCACGTCGAGGAAGAGCGGAATGGGGCCACACCAGTCCTAAACTGGCAGACCCCGTACCTGGAATATCTCCTCCAAGGAGAGCTACCCCTCGACAAGGCCGAAGCCCTGCGACTGGCTCGGCGCACCAAGTCGTTCGTTTTACTGGGTGATGAAAAAGAGTTGTACCACCGCAGCCCCTCAGGCATTCTCCAACGATGCATATCCATCACCCAAGGACAGGAGCTGTTACGTGAAATACACTCGGGGGCTTGCGGTCACCATGCAGCACCTCAGACCCTTGTAGGAAACGCTTTTCGACAAGGCTTCTACTGGCCGACCGCGGTAGCCGACGCCACTAGGATTGTACGCTCCTGCCGAGGGTGTCAATTCTATGCGAAATAGACACACCTGCCCGCTCAGGCTCTACAGACAATACCTATCACTTGGCCGTTTGCTGTGTGGGGTCTGGACCTCGTCGGTCCCTTGTAGAAGGCACCCGGGGGCTTCACACACCTACTATTCGCCATCGACAAATTCTTCAAGTGGATCGAAGTTCGACCATTAACCAGCATCAGGTCCGAGCAGGCGGTCGGCGCCATGTCATCGTCCTCGTCGTCATCATCATCGTCGTCGTCGTCGTCGGGCGTGTCCGGCGACGGCTCCAACGGGAGCCTGTCCCTTTCTTGCCTCTGGCGACGCTTCTCCAAGGCATCCTGAGCCCGCATCCAATCACGAGCTTGGGCCTTTTTCGCGTCTTTTTTTTGCTTATCCTTCTCCCTGGCGAGCCTACGCGCGGTTCGGCCTGCCGCGTCTTCCGAGACCGGTGGCCAGGAAGTTTTAAAGTTCCTCAGCCCCTGGGGACGAGCAAAAATCCCAAAAGTAAGAGCCAAAAATGTAAGAAACAAGGCACAAAATAGAGGAAGGGTCAGACACTTACCAGAGATACATACCCGTGGTCGGGACGCATCGGGGGCTGGTTAAGGACGCCAGCATCCAACCTCCCCACAGTGCCTCCTATCCGTCTGAGGAGGTCGTCAGTGGAGAGGGGGGTCGAGGACATCCGTGAACCCTCCAAATTGACCCCCGGCTTCATTTCCGAAAGCCGCAACCGCCGCTCTGCCAATGGGAGCACCCTCCGGCGATGGATAGCGGCGACGACCCCCACGGCGGTAAGGCCTTCGGCTTGGAGCTTCTGTAGGGCACGGAGTAGGGGCTGGAGCTTCTCCTGGTTCTCGCGTGTGGCCCCCCAGCGCCAGTTATCACCGACGGCGGTCACCACTCGTTGAGAAAAGGGCGGCAGCACCCCGTCGTCATTCCGGAGATAAAATCACCGGTTCTGCCACCCCTTGTTTGAAGACACAAGGGAGGTAGGGATGTACTGCTGTGCATGCCTCGACCTCAGCTGGAGGGTGCAGCCACTAGCCCGCACCGCCATATGGACCTTCTTCACGTCCGTCGACACGGCGGAGAACTCCGCGCAGAAGAGATGGGTCCACAGGTCCCAGTGGGGGTCAATCCCCAAAAACCACTCGCAAACCGCCGCGAAAATGGCCGCCTACGCGATGGAGTTGGGGTTGAAGTTGTGAAGCTCACCCCGTAGTAATGCAGGAGCGCCCGCATGAAGTGGCTCGCCGGCATCCCAAACCCCTGCTCACGAAAATGGGTGAAGCTGACCACGTACCTCGGCGGTGGAGTCGGGTCGGCCTCGCTCCCGGGGGCCAACCACTTAGGCTGCGGCCCGCCGGAGAGAGGACGGAGCAGACCCTCAGCAACGAGGGCCTGCAGATCCTCTGTAGTGACGGTGGAGAAGGGCCAAGGGTCACGCGGCGGAATGACGGTCGTCTTGTCGGCCATTGCCGAGCGGAAGCGGTGGAGGCGGAGGGGACGAGATGCACAGTTTTTTCTTCTCTCTGTCTTTTCTCTCAGGTTGCGAAAGCAATGGCGGAAGGCAAGGATGGAAGCGCAGATGGCAGGGTAAAGAACCGCTGCCGGTCCCTCTCCTAGGTGTATAAAGGCCCGGGCAAAAACCCACCCAGAACTTCACCCGAGCCCCTCGTGAATTTTAAATTCGAAACCAAAACGGTTTTTTTCCATTCCTCGAATGGCTCACGCATGCGCAACGGGCACCCCGCGAGTCGCCCGTCCCGTCGTATTAACTCTCTGGCAGGACACGCGTCACCCCTGGCAGGCGAGCGGGCGCCATTTCGCCTCCGTCATGATGACCGCCTCAAAAAGGTGCGCCACACTGTTTTTGTTTATTTCCTTTCTTCCTTTCCCCTCTCTCTCTCTCTCTCCGCAGGGATTGGGAAAGGAGATATTTCAAAAAAGTCCTTCTCAGCAAAGGAAACGGGCATCGAGCCCTCCTACTGATCAGGGGTTCAAAGGTTGCGCCCTGCGGGGTTCGGCAACCGCCCTAGAGAACTCGGGCTCCAAGCCCTCAACTGATCAGGGGTTCAAAGGCTGGGCCCTCGGAAGGGTTCGACAGTCGCCCCAGAGCATGCAGAGTCAGGGATGACCCTAGGTACGTCTATTACATGGCCAAGGCTCGGGCTACGCTCCCGAGGTACCCTAGGACATTTCCGAGACTAGCGGGAACGATTTGTAATGGAATCCCACCGGAGGGAGGCACTGAGCCCCCAGACCCTATCGAATGGGTCCGGGTCCAGCGAATCACCTGCAGGTACTTTTGGAGCGTGCCTCTGGGCCACTAGCCGACCCTTATCGAACGGGGCTCAGGTGTCCACTCGGAAAACCCGTTAGCAACTCATTGGAAACACCATGTTCGGTGCACACCAAGGGTAACATGGCGCGGTCCCCCCTTCCTCCTTGTGGAAAGGCGACGAAGGGGCGTACTATAAAAAGCCGAGACGGTCCTTGATCGTCCTCTCGCTCCGTGCAGAGGCTCGGGGGCTGCTCTCGCACCAGGCTACGGCTAAATTGTTGACAGCGTCGACAAACTAAACTTAAAAAACATGGAGCCTGACTATGCACCCAGGGCTGCGGCCAGGTCGCATGAGAGAACAACAAGGCCGACCAAGGAATCACAAGAAGAGCATTAAGACCTCAGAGGAGTCAAACCACTCCTCCGAGGCCTCAGGGGCTACACCCGACGGCTGCGCTCGCGCGCACCCATCGGAACAAAATGCTACTAAAAAAGACCAGTCACCTTGCAAAAAATCCGATAGAACCTCCAAGCGAGTGCCTACACTCCCTTGGACGCTCGGGGGCTACTGTCGGGTACCATAAATTAGGGGTACCCTCAGTACTCCTAAACGTGGCTAAGAACATCTTTAAAACAAACCATAAGGACTAGTAAGCATGGTTCAAGTCAAGGCCTTGTCTACCAAGGGACACGATCCCGACTCACCCGAGCCCGGCCTCGGGCAAGAACAGTAGTCCCGTACGGATTCACGGCTCGTCCGAGGATCCCCTCAGGCGGGGGGCGCACCCCCAGCTCGCCCGAGGCAGAACTCGGGTAAACTTTGTCGTGTCGCAGCCTCAGCCAAACCGCCTTACCACCGACCGTATCACGTGTGCATTTAATGCAGGGATCACCTGACACCTTAACCCGACACGCGCGCCGCAGTTGGCAAGGTCGAAATGACGGCAGTCACTTCACCCTTTTACTGATCGTTCTGACAGGATAACAACACTATTCACCCCGTTCCGACCACAATGCCAACCACCAGGGTAAGACTAACAACAGTAGTCATCGCCTCTCCCGAGTTCAGCCTCGGGCGCAATAGGGAGTTCCGCCTCACCCGACCCCCGCCTCGGCCTCGGGAGGAATCGTCACCACGACCGAGCACGGGCTCGGCCTCGGGATGGATCTCCGCCTCGCCCGACTGAGGCCTCGGCCTTAGCCTTAGCCTCGGGAGGAGATCTACACCTCACCCAACCCAGGCCTTGGCCTTGGGAGGAGATCTTCGCCTCGCCCGACCTAGGCCTCGGCTTCGGGAGAAATCACCACCTCGCCCTAGACGGCCTCGGACCGACTACGCGAATGGGGAATACAGGACTGTCCTCCCCCTAGCAAGCTACCTCAGGCTACGAAGGAACAAGACCGGTGTCACATGAAATTACTCCAGTAACAGGTAATGATGATCCCTGGCACGCGATCATAACATCGACTGTCCTCAGCTCTCTACAAAGTCAAAGAAATGTCAGCAAAACACAAATTCAAGGCCACCTCGATGACCAGGCCATACCGCCGGCCACGGCGCTACAAAGCTCGGCTTCAACTCGGCCGCACCGCTACAGGGGATGGGACCAGGGGTCGCGCCGTCGACCACGCTTCTACAGGGCTCAAGCACTTCTCCGCCATTCACATTAGCGCATTGCTACACCCCCATATGTACAGCTGGGTCACCTCCTTGTACCTATAAAAGGAGACGCCCAGGACATTCCCCCAAGGCAGGCTAAAAAAGCTCACCCATACAGCTCACACAACACCAACAAAGAACTCTTCAGTGCAACCTTCACTCCACAACACTAGATCTCTTAAGAGACCTAGGATCCGTTCCCTCTCTCGCAAAACTTATATCCCCTACTACAAGCACCCCAGTGCAAGATAATATAAGCCTCATCCTCCCTCTACTGGAAGTAGGGGCCCTCTTAGCTCAAACCAGGATAAACCTTGTGTTTCAACTTGCATCAATCCATCCGGGCAGGGACACGCGGCATAAAATTCACTAGTCGGTTCGGTTGAGGGTCCCCTGGGTCCAAAACACCGACACCACTGCGCTGGTATTAGCTCAATCGGACATTGAAAAGCCTTTTAATGTGTATTATGACGCATCAGGCAGTGGTTTAGGTTGTGTCTTGATGCAAGAGGGCCGAGTTATAGCGTATGCCTCAAGACAATTGCGCCGGCATGAAGAACATTATCCAACTCATGACCTGGAATTAGCTACTTTGGTTCATGCCCTGAAAATATGGCGTCATTATCTGCTGGGGAATATCTGTCATATATACATGGATCATATCAGCTTGAAGTACATTTTCACCCAATCAGAACTAAATATGAGGCAGAGGAGATGGCTTGAGCTGATTAAGGGCTATGAATTGGAAATTCACTATCACCTAGGCAAGGCCAACGTGGTGGCAGATGCACTAAGTCGCAAGACTTTTATTATCAGTTGTTATTTACTGTTCATGACAAGATCATTATGTTAATTGGAACATGGAGCGACCAACCGGGAAAACAGTGCTACCACAAGGGTTCAATGGGACGCCCTTGGTTGATTAATTAGGAAAGCTAGTGGAGGACTACCTTACCCGAAAGGGGCAAGTGCAGTAGGGGAGTGGTCAGTGTAGGGAGGTCCTTGGTTGATTTTGCTGCGATGGCGGTCAGGCAAGGGATCCCTGCATTGGAGATTCCTATAAACTGTAGCGGGTTTTCTGAAGCTAGTGGAACTTTGTAAAGGCCTTGTAGTGTTACCCTGCCTCGCTTCCTTGGTAGAGGTGTATGGGGCCTGTACAACCCCGTGGCAAATGGGTAACATGACTTGTGGGTAAAGATGCGCAACCTCTGTAGAGTGTAAAACTGTTATACTAGCCGTGCTCACGGTCATGAGCAGCTCGGACCCTCACATGATTAACTGATGGAACTAAATTCAATTTGTCATATGCATTGCATCGCAGGTGATGTTGTTACTTCTGTTCTACTATTTAATTGGGTTGGTATTTACTTATACTTAGTAACTACTAATAAATTTTTAACCAACTTTAAAAGCAATGCTCATCTCTAACCATCCTCTTTGGTAAGCCTTACACTTCACGTGAGCTCCCACCTTTGGCGAGTTCATGCACATTATTCCCCACAACTTGTTGAGCTATGAACGTATGTGAGCTCACTCTTGTTGTCTCACACCCCCCACAGGTCAAGAACAGGTACCCAGGATGAGGCGCATGGAGGATGTTGCGATGTGTTCGTGAGAGGTCTAGGCCGTCGTCTCCCAGTCAACTTTGGGTTGCTGGACCATTGTCTCCTTATATGTAATTATTTATTTATTTTGTATATAACTCATGTTATGTAGTAAAGATGTGGCATTTGGTCCTGTGCCATGATTCATCATATGTGTGAGACTTGGTCCCAGCACACCTGGTGATTATGTTCGCACCTAGGATTTGGTGCCCCAAAACTCGGGTGTGACAAGTCCTGGATCAAAAGGATAGGATTACCCAAAGAAGAACTCTCAAGTTTTATAAGATACAATGGAACCAACACACGGAAGATGAAGCTACTTGGGAAACTCAAGACTTTCTAGAAAAGAATTTCCCAGGCTTTTTAGCTTCATGTAAATTGTGAGATATGTACAATTGTTGTAATAGAAGAGTAGACCCCATACCACCCCTGCCTTGTACAAGAAATAAGGAAATAAAAATATGACACGTTTCCTTTTCCATTACTTGCCCTAGGACTTTTAAATCTTGGGACAAGATTCTTTTATGGGGGGAAGGATGTAACACCCCTGGTGTTACTGTCACTAAAACATGAGCATAACATCATGAGCATTAGCATATCATGTGTTTGTTACACTTAGAGTGCATTAACTAGGAAAAAAAATTCAAAAAAGTTGTATTGATGTGACTTGTTATGGGTGAAACCCTAAGGTAGGGTACTTAGCCCTAAACCAGGCTTAGTAGTGATGATAAAGCCCAAACATGAGAAAACTTCAAAACTCATTAGAAATGGTCATAAGATATACCATTAATGAACTTGAGTGACATCCGAACCCTAGAAGTGTCAAAAACCTTAAAAGACCCCTGGAAAACCCAAGTTGAAACCCTAGGGGGGTTATATGTAAATTTTGCACACTTTTGGACCCAAATGCAAAAACCAAGGTATTAGGGTACCTCAAATCATAAGGTTCACACATTTTAGGATTTTCAAGTCAAAAGATGTGATTTGGGCTTATTTGCAAAAAGCCACTCTACACCTCTCATGTGACTAAGTCTGAAAATTAGTGAACAGGGCTGACTTTGGTGTTCTGTAGTTCTAAAAATACAAAGAATTTGCCTAGGCTCAACACATCAAAAGTCTAGAGCTACTATAGATGTACAACTTTGCTTAAGTGATTAAGCATTGTTGTTATTCAAAAAATGAAGATAATTGGCCCTAAAGTCTGGCTAACAGACCCAGACTCCATGATATTCAGAGAAGGCAGTGGATTGGATCAACTTTGGGACCATGTGGAGCTCAAAATGTTGGATGTTTAACAAAAACCTTTATGACAAAGTTAGAGCTGGTTTGTTAGGCTACAACTTTGATACCGAATGTTGATCTGGTAACGACACAAAATTTGGAGCAAATTGCCCCCAAACAGGCTCTGTCAGATGGTATAGTGTTAAGATCAAATCGCCACGTTCATGTGCCTCACTGCCGGCGACATTGCGCGCGGATTTGTGCTATCGCCGCGATTCACGCCCGAATTAAACGTGGATAACGATCGGGGTGAAAGATCGTGCCGCGGATTTGCTTGGAAGCACTGTGTGCTCGGTTGTTCATCTGTGCGCACCGGCGACGTGGCCGAGCTGCCGTCACCAGCGTATTGACCATTCACCGTGAGGGCGCCATGCCTTAGAACGTTTATCGCGTCGGTATGAACCGTAGTGACCATCCAGTAACCGTTGTAGTTCAGTCGCCCTGCGATTGCCACGGTAGAACACCGCAGTGACTCACCCCCTTCTCGGCTGCCAGCACAATCCCTTCAAATTGGACAACACCGCTCACGGACTCTATAAATTGAGCATGCCATGAACTCTATAGGGTAATTACCCATCCAAAGCACCAGCACTTGCCTCCAATTGTTCACTAGAGCCCCCGAATTGCTCACTTCCCCCAAATCAGTTTTCTGCCGCCGTGAAAAGGTTCTCACCGTGGCCAGTGCGCTTCAGGTCTGATCTTGTCCTCTGCTCTCTTGTTTCAGCACCCTTATATGCCCCTAATGCTCCTCGACCCGTTCAATTAAGCTAGACCGTGCTAGATCGCTGGGAACACTTCTGTTCTTCCGTAGTTCACGCTGTCTCCGTGAACGGGGTGATTTAGAGCCCAATTCTAGCAATTAAGTGAGGGGAAATGGTCGCGTAGGGTTGAATTCGGTGTCCAACAAAGGGGGGAGCAAGCCATTGTGTATTCCGGCCAATGCAGGCTCGCTGGAGCTCGTCCTGGCACGGTTCGCCGTCAAGGACCGTAGGTTGTAAAGAATTAGAAAGGGAGGGACCTTGATGCAAATGTCAGTGAGACAAAACAATAGTGTCAGAGACTCTTTCGGGTTGTTTAAAAAGCTAGGGTCTTCTGTGCAAAGTCAGCACCGCGGGCGCGGGCGCGCGTGTTTTCGCCTAGGCATGGATTGTATTGGGCCAGTTTCGGCCCAGTACTATTCATGTTTTTCCTTTTTCTTTTTCTCCCAGGGTTAGAGAATTCATAGAAAGTTGTAGAAAAATGCTAAAAATGCAAGACCAGTTTTGTAGGCTCCTAAAATTATATACTATTTAATAAAAATAGTTTTATAATTTTTAGTCCAAATAAGGAATTATGGAGTATTTAAAACAGCTAAAACCTATACTCCTGGAATTTTAGAAATTGTTTAATAACTCCAAAAATCACTAAACTTTTTAGATGAGCTTTAAATATTATTTAGAAGCCTTGGATAAAGTTTGGCATGATTTGGACAATGTTTGGTGCCTAAACCCCAAAACCCTAGTCTTCTAGTGATGCCTGCCCTAGGGATTACAGTTCTGACTCCAAAAACCCTAGTTTCCTGGAGTTCCTTGAAGGAAAATTATATTCAAGACCTAAGATAATATACCTTTATTATCTTTGCATTTTCATAAGCATTACATGAGCATTCATGTTTGTATATATGATATATATAGAAAACGAAGAAGAAGTAGAAGTTGAAGATACACCACCACCAAAAGACCCACCTGTCGGGAACTACTTTTATTTTGACATTTGTGGAGCAGAGCCCGACTCTCCTATAACACAAGGCAAGCCCCGGTGCATTTGCCACCTCCTTGCTATTTTAAAATCTTTCTCACTTGCTTGATGCATTAGGTGATAGGAGTTGTGTGCTAAACAAATTGATGCATTTCCTTCTTGAGAATTTGATTACCTTTCCTTGATCCCCTGTTTTATAAAAAGGTTTTTCTTTTGCTTAGTCTTGCTCTAGAAAAACAAAATGTTTTGTTTTGACAAAAGATGATGCTTCAAGTGGGATGGGATGTTTTCAAAATAAAACTTGATGGTGAATCCATCATGGCCATGATGGGTTCAACATCGGAAAAGATGTACCTCTGTCAGGTACCAAACTTTGGGTTAAAATGATAAAGCTGAGACCGGGCGGGTGACTTGCACGAGAAGAGAGTCTCGTTGTAGTGTCTCTATCTGAGTCGATTAAGGATCGTCTCGATGTAGGCTTGATGATCAAGGACCTTTTAACTGGTCACATGCCTCATCATTGGTAAGCTTTGCCTCGGGCAGACTAATACCAGAATAAGATAACACGCAATGGTAGTGGAGAGATGGCGAGAGTAGCGTGTACCCTCCGTGGCAAGAGGCTGAATAGTGGTGTATCTGTGCTCTCGGTTGGCGTGAACCTCATCTGGTCTTAAGAACCCCGGTGGCGAGTTGACATATGCAAGGGTTAAGTGCTACATATGTCGTGTGATTGGAGATCCCCAGCTGGGTATTAATCGATTCGGATCGCCATTACTTCTCGGACATGAAGACTTGGTCACTGAATTACACGTAGCATTCCAATGAACAAGAAGGGTTGATAAGAAAATGGCTAGTCTAGGCCAAGTGCTTGAACTAGGGTAGAAAGAACTCTAGATTCAGGTAATGACTTAACTTGCTAATAAAACTGGATTTTTAAGGATCCACTATTAGTAAGCATTTTTGCAAACAGAGTCTTGATTATTGATTAAGCCTTACCTTGACTCCCTTAAAGCCAGCATATCCTTGAGAATCTTTTATTTTGACGGGTAAGACTTGCAAAAGTATTCTTCGTACTCAGGGTTTTCGAACCCATGTTGTTGTAGGTGAGGAAGCAGCAAATTTTTGTTGCTTTTGTTCCAAGGTGGTGCCTAAGGAAGAAAACCAGGATTGAAGTCTTGGGAGGAAGTGTCCTCCTTTAAAAACTTTACTGTTATATGGGAGGGGTTTTTTGCCTCCCGAGTTTGTAATAATATTACTCCAGCACTCTTATATATTACTAGTCTGTAATAATAATACTCTTTCTATACTTTAATATAAAATAAGTTGTTGTAACTGCTTCCGCATATTCGTATATCTGATGTGTTGTAATATCTACGAAACGGGTGAAACGCTCTTGGGCAAGGTAAAGAATTTAGATACCGAACTTGTAAAGTGATCAGGTGCACCTGTAGGGTTGTCCGAGGTCCGATGGACAAGGACAAATGTAGGTGGGCCTAATGACTTGGGAGGTTCCGTCACAATGCCAGAGCCAACCCATGTTACTCTTAGCAATTAAGCAAGTGTCTAGTTTAGCTTGATTAAAATCAACTAAGTATAGCTAACCCTCTAGCACTCCCTTAAAGGCTATTGAATCATCACTTCTTCTAAAGACAGTAACACCTATATCAGTAAAAAGACAGTTGTAGCCCATTTTGCATAATTGAGAAACAGAAAGCAAATTGAAATCTAAAGAGTCTAGAAGAAAAACATTTGAAATAGAATGGTCAGGGGATATAGCAATTTTACCCAAACCTTTGACCAAACCCTGATTTCCATCTCCGAATGTGATAGCTCATTGGGGATCTTCATTTTTCTCATAGGAGGAGAACATCCTTTTCTCCCCTGTCATGTGGTTTGTGCACCCTCTATCAATTATCCAACTTGAACCATCGGATGCATAAACCTACAAAACAATTTTAGGCCTTGTTCTCAGGTACCCATGCAGTCTTGGGTCCTTTGACGTTAGACACAAGCACCTTGGGTACCCAAACGCATGTCTTGGAGCTCTTGTGTTTACCCCAACATATTTGGCAACTATTTTGCCTGATTTGTTAGTTAAAACATAAGATGCATCAAAAGTCTTAAATGAGATGTTATGTTCATTTGATGCAGTAGGAGTTTTCTTTTTAGGCAATTTAACATGAGTTGATTGCCTAGAGCTAGAAGCCTCATTTTTATACATAAATGCATGATGAGAAACAGTGTGAGGTTTTCTAGCATGAATTCTCCTAATTTTGTGCTCAGGATAGTTAGCAGGAACCCTCACTATCCTGAACCATGGGAGCCTTGCCCTTCACAAAGTTAGATAATCTCTTAGGGGCATTAACCTTGACATTTCTTTCCTATTGGAAACCAATGCCATCCTCAATGCCATGACGTCTCCCATTATAGGGCATGCTTCTAGCAAATTTAAACTTTTCATTTTCAAGTTCATGCTCATTAATTTTAGTAGTTAATTTAGCTATGTGATCATTTTGTTGTTTAGTCATAGCAAGGTGATCATCAATAGCTTCAACATTAATATCTCTACATCTAGTGCAATTGGAAACATGCTCGACAGTAGATGTAGAGGGTTTGCAAGTATATAATTCTTCTATCTTAGCATTTAAAATAGCATTCTCATCGCTAAGACAGGAAATAGAATCATTGCAAACATTTAAATCTTTAACCTTAGAAACTAAGCTAGCATTTTCATTTCTAAGGCTAGAAATTGAATCATGACAAATGCTAAGCTCCTTAGATAAATTTTCACATTTTTCTACTTCCTGAGCATAAGCATTTTTCAATTTAACATGTTTTTTGTTTTCTTTAATAAGGAAGTCCTCTTGGCTATCCAAGAGTTCATCCTTCTCATGAATAGCTTCTATTAATTCATTTAATTTTTTCTTTTGTTCCTTGCTGAGGTTGGCAAAAAGAGTAAGTAAATCATCTTCATTTTCACTAGAGCTACCCTCATCACTAGATGTTGTATATTTGGGGGTGGCTCTAGAGTGTACCTTCTTTTTCTTGCTGTCCTTAGCCATGAAACATTTGTGGCCGACATTGGGGAAGAGGAGGCCCTTGTTGATGGTGATGTTGGCGGCGTCCTCGTCGAAGGAGTCGGTGGAGCTCTCATCGGAGTCCCATTCCCGACATATGTGGGCATCGCCGCCCTTCTTCTTGTAGTACCTCTTCTTTTCTTTCTTCTTTCCCTTCTTGTTATCGTCCCTATCATTTTCACTAGACACTGGACTTGTAGTTTTTCCCCCTCCTTTGCTTGAGGATTTGGCGGAAGCTCTTGATGATGAACACCATCTCCTCGTTGTCGAGCTTGGAGGCGTCGATTGGAAGCCTACTTGATGTAGACTCCTCCTTCTTCTCTTCCGTTGCTTTGAATGCGACGGGTTGCACCTCGGGTGTAGAGGTGGCGCCTTGCTCCAAGTTGACAATATGTTTGGAGTCTTTGATCATAAGTTCAAAGCTCACAAACTTGCCTATCACTTCCTCAGGAGACATTAGTTTATATGTAGGATCCCCACGTATTAATTGAACTTGAGTAGGATTACAAAAAACAAGGGATCATAGAATAACCTTGACGATTTCATGGTCATCCCACTTGGTGCTCTCGAGGTTGCGCACTTGGTTCACCATTGTCTTTAGCCGGTTACATTGCTTGCAGCTCTTCTCCTTTGTTGAGGACGAAACGACCAAGCTCCCCCTCGATCATCTCCCGCTTGGTGATATTGGTCACCTCGTCCCCTTCGTGCGCCATTTTGAGGACGTCCCATATTTCCTTGGCAGTCTTTAATCCTTGCACCTTATTGTACTCCTCTCGACATAGAGAGGCGAGGAGTATAGAAGTTGCTTGGGAGTTGAAGTGCCATATTGGGCAGCCTCGTCCGAGTCATAATCCTTGTCCCCCACTTGTGGTACCTGCGCTCCAAATTCAACTATGACCCATATGCTTTCATGGAGTGAGGTTAGGTGATGCCTCATTTTATCACTCCACATACAACAATCTTCACCATCAAAATATGGTGGTTTGCCGAGGGGAACAGAAAGTAATGGAGCGCGCTTAGAAATACTGGGATAGCAAAGAGGCATCTTACTATACTTCTTGCACTCATGGCGCTTAGAAGCGACGGATGACTCCGAGCTTGATGTGGAGGGTGACGAAGAGTCGGTCTCATAGTAGACGACCTTTTTCATCTTCTTATTCTTGTCACCTCTCCGAAGCGACTTGGTGGAGGAAGAGGATTTGTAACACCCTGAATTTGGGGTATAAAATTTCTTTCTAATGATCACCCAAATTCTTGTGTTACTCTTCTCTCTCTCACCCTAGGTTCTATGTCTCTCTAGATTCTCTCTCCCTTTTACCCCTTTTAAGTAGAATTAGCCTAAGTTAGGGGAGGTTAATTATTTATTTTTGCCAAAACACTATGGGTCATGACATGTTGCACCATGCTGAGCTTAAATAATCTTTGAATTGTTGCACATGTTTGAATTAGTTTGAATTTGAAACTTGAATTGAATTTGGATTGAAAACCCTAGAGAAAAGAAATGGAAAAAGCAATTAGAAAATTTAGGAAAAAGGAAAAAGTCATTCTAGCCTAAACCAGCCCACCAGGCCTAGACCCGCGCGCCCGCGCCCGCGCGCCTACCGCCCTTGACAGCCGGGCCCCGCCTGTTAGCTCAAACTGTCCCGCGCTCTCTTCCCTCTCTCTCGCTCGCTGCCTAGAGTGGCCGAGTTGTCGGCGCCGGTTTCTTCGCTCGCGCGCCCCTCTTCCCTCCCTGCCTCGCGGGCCCGCTCTGCTAGATGCCTAGTCGTTGCCCCACACGCCCGTTCTCTCTCTTTGCGTCGTGGGCCTCCCCTGTCAGTTCCGCCCTCCCCGCGCCCGCCATGGATCAGCGAGTGCGCACTCGCGCACGTTGCTGGGATCCTTGGCCACGTCGCTATGCCCACGCCCTAGCTCCTTTTTGAGCCCCGCCCATGCTCGCACTCACTCCCCCGCCTCATTTCACGCGGTCCCGCTCCCGCTCTCGCTCTGCTCACACCGCCAGACCTCGCTGGAGACCTGCGCCCGCCTCCCCGGCCATCTAGCTCGCCGGAGACCGCGCCAAGCCACCCCAAGCTCCGCCTCGAGGTGAGACACATGTGCCCGTGCTCAGTTTCCCCAATTTCGCTTTGCTGTCGGCCAATTTCGGCTACACCGGAGTTCGGCCATGGCGGTCCACCGCGCCCGCACGGTGACCGACCAAATTAGCCTGGCCTAGTGCCCTGGCGTTGGTCCCTAAGGTACCCCTCCCTCTGCTAAAGCTATCACAGGCCTTAGCGCGCCTCAAGCCCTCTCCCCACAGCCGGAATCCCTCACTCGAGTTCCTCCGGCCCACCCGAGGCCGTTTCCCAGCCATTCCCCCTCTCTGACCTCGGATTTGTGGCCAACACCCCGCCACTGAGTTCGTCGTGTCGTTCTCCTCCTCTCTGCCCAATTCCAGCGACCTCGGAACCACCGTAGCCTGTGCCCGCCCCAACTCTAGCGACTTCACCGTCGCGAGAAGGAGCGGCGCCGCCCACAGCCGTTCACCCCCCCCGTCCGATCTTGATCGCACGACCCCGATCAAGGGATACCGCTTCGCAAACGCGCTCCCTACGCCCGGGCCCGCCTGTCAGCGCCCATGTCCCCTAGCGCTGGGCCCGATCGGTCAGTGCGCCCTCCCCCTCGGTTGCTGACACCCCCTGGCCCGCCTGTCAGTGCTCGCCCACCCGCGCGCGTGCCCTCGGCCGCAGATCTAATCTCGGCCGTTGGTTTCTGATCTAACGGTTTAAATCGCCCGATACCCCTTTGCATGGTAGTTTTATTAAAGAGACCCTCGGTTTGTTTAGAATCAACCCGCCGTCCCTGGTTTTCATGCGCAGGCCCCTGTAATCTTGTAGATTGAACCCTGGACTTTTAAATATTCATAGAATTAGACCTATTTTCATATTTTGAATTCTCAAACATGTTTATTTCATATCTTTTGCATATGAACTCCAAATTTAGTGATTCAAATTGCAAAATGTTCATAGGAATATTCTCTGTTTAAATAAATTAGTTCCATTTACAATCTGTACATTCCAATTTTATGGTTAACTATGGATTAGTATATGTGTAGATTTGTTTATTTAATAAAATAAATAAAAGGAAAACCTTAGGGGTTAAAGTATATTTAGTTTGGTGAGACTAATAACATGTATCACATGAATTTATCTCTGGTCTAACTTTTAGGTCACAATAAAATAAATTGAACTAGGTTATGTAATTATGGGCAATATGTAAAAAATAATCTATTTCTAAATGAAATTAGTTCATGCTATACTTTGATCTAATTATTCCTTAGTTAGTATTGTGCCTTTTTAAGATGTATTCTAATGTTTGTACATGTTTGGTTTGCTTTTCATTTGTGCTTTCCAAATGTATTGAATGCATGCTCGCTTTATTTAGACAACGAGCAGTCCGAGGTTCCTGAGCGTGTTGCTGGAGACCTCCCTGAGCAACAACCTGGTGAAGGCAAATGTCCTCTGACCTATTATGTCCTACATACTTTATGATTCACTGTCCCGCATTACATTACTTAACCTAAGGATTGACTAGTCTGTATTTACCTTATCCTTGTTTACCTTTTGGGTTATCATGGTTAGCATTTTGCTATTGCCTTAACTTAATCAATGAACATGATGTGATTATTTATGATACGATGATGTTATCCCAATGATGATATTGTGATACTCTAGGGGACTCAGGCCTTTTTCCTAAGTACCTCTTTGTAAGGACCTGTTCATGGAGTGACCACCCGGGATAACAGTGCAACAATGAGGCTGGAAAGGGATCACGACTCGTGGGTAAAGTGTGCAACCTCTGCAGAGTGTTAGAAACTAGTATATCAACCGAGCTCACGGTTAAGAGCAGCCTTGGGATCCTCTTTGATTAGAAGAACTTTGGATACTTTTATGATGATGGTTAACAATGATGTTATAAATCTGATCTCTCGTATTTCCTCTTTTGAGGGAGTACTTTTGGGTAATAACTGGGTTTATTTTTAAAACTTGGCTCTACTAATAATAATAAATACTTGACCAACTAAAAGCAACTGCTTAACCTCAACCCCACATACAGCTAGTCCACTTTAGCCAAACGGGACATTTCCTGAGTACGTTGATGTGTACTCACCCTTGCTTTACAAACCACCCCACCCCAGGTTGTCCCCACTGTACTCAGTGCTCAGGAGGTGATGCTAGCAACATGGAGGACTTCCAGGAGTTCCAAGATTATGACGAGTTTTAGTTTATTTAGTGGCAAACCCCCAGTCAGCTGCCTGTGTAGGCTTATCTTCTACGTTTTGTTTCTTCGCACTTTGATATTGATGTTGAACATTATGGCTATGTATTAGACTCTGTGGATGTCTTGGACATCTTGATGTAATTAAAGTACCTTTCTGCTATTTATTTCGAGCATTGTGTGATGATGTCTAATTATGTAATCGCTGTGTACATGAGTTTCTGATCCTGGCACGTACATGGTTCACATTTGGTTTGCCTTCTAAAACCGGGTGTGACATAAGTGGTAACAAAGCCTTGCTTACTGTAGGACCGCTAACTTAGACTAGAATGGTCGCTGTAGGAAACGGGTGATGCCTAAGAGGAGGGGGGGTGAATTAGGACTTCTAAAACTTTTACTTAACTAGGCCACAAATAAATCCCTAGAGCAAAACTATACAAATAATCAAACTAGAATGTGCAAACTAGGTTTTGTCTAAGTGTTGCTATCTCTACCGCAATGGCTAAGTTTCAATCTACACTATATACATATGGAAGGCAAGATTGAAACTTAAATGCTTAATATAAATGCGGAAACTTAAAGAGCAAGGTAGAGATGCAAACTCTCGTGGATGACACCGGTATTTTTACTGAGGTATCCGGAACCACGCAAGGTCCCGACTAATCCTCGTTGGTGCCCTTACGCAAAGGGAAGCCCACGCGAGGGCCAAGCACCACGGTCGAGTAACTCCATAGAGAGCCGCGGGCTTTCTCCACGCGCAAGTGGTGCTCGGCTTCCGGCTCCTCTCGGACGCTCCCCGCCGTCTCCACTATCGAGCTTCTGGCCGGAACGCCACGGGCCTCGTTCCCTTCAGTACACGGTGGCGGCCGTGACACAAACGCGGTTGCCACGGTCTCGCAAGACTCTCGCCCCACTCGGTACAATTACAACGACCCATGCAAGAGCCGAGGGGTTGTGTGGTTTATATAAACTCACTCAACTAACTAGGGTTCACCTAGAGCAAGCGCTAAAGAGGTCTAACTAAAATAAGCACTTCACAAAGCACCTACGCTAATCACCGAGTGATTCTATTAAGCACTTGGGTGTTTGAGCTCTTGGAAATGTGCACTATATGCCTTGGTATGTTGCTTGGGCTCTCACACCTTCAAATGGCCGGTTGGGTGAAGTATATATAGGCCCCAACTTCAAAATAGCCGTTGGAGAAAAGTTGCAGTTCTCTGCGGCACACCGGACAGTCTGGTGGTGCACCAGACAGTTCGGTGGTGCACCGGACAGCGCACTGTAGCATGTCCGGTGTGCCTAGCCGTTGCCCTGTCAGAGCAGGTGACTGTTGGCGCCGCAGGCTTTTCCACACCTGACAGTCTGGTGCTCACACCGGACAGTCCGATGGTCTTCTCTCCGGGTGCCACCTGGAACTAGCCGTTGGGCTGGAGTTCCTTGGTGCACCGGACAGTCCGGCGTGTGGGCACCGGACGGTCCGGTGCGCCTCGCACAGACAGTCCGCAGCAGCACACTTGGACTTTTCTTGGATCTTCTTAATGTCTTCTTTTGAGGTGTTGCTTTCCTCAATTCCTTAGTCCAAGTAAATCTTGCATCCTATGAACTACAATCATAAATACTAGAAAACTTATTAGTTCACGGATTGTGTTGTTCATCAAACACAAAAACTCAATTAGCCAAATGGCCCGGGGTCCATTTTCCTTACAATCTCCCTCTTTTTGGTGATTGATGACAACACAACCAAAGCAAGCAAATAATACAAGTATTTTAATGAAAATATGCAATCTACTTGCTAGGATGCATGTTTGTCCCCACAATGTGATATTATGGACTTAAGCCTCCCCCTAACTCCATAATTCACTTACTTCCTATTTTAGGACCAAATAACCAAAACCACTTGAAAAACCATTTGTAGATATAAAATTTTAAATTGGTGGTGTTTGGTGTTTGATATAGTTTTCATTGCTTTGGTCCCTAAACTTCTCCCCCTTTGGCATCAACCATCGAAAAGGAAGACATTAAAAGCACACAGGAAGTAAATAAAAGCTTGTCCTCAAAAGATTCCTCCTCCTAAATGAGTGTTCTCCTTTAGAAAGAGTCTTTCTCCCCCTTTAGAGATGAAGAAAAGCTCCCCCTGACAGAGATCTTAGGAAAAGGCATGTGAAAATTAGAGGTGCAAGACATGATTTGAAAAGACTAACTTCCCTTATGCATAGGTAACAGAATATGAGTTAACTACTTATGCATTTTTAGCAACATGGAAGCATATGATATGAAATAGTCTAATCAAATATTGGAGAAGACATGTAAATGATACTAGATGTAGTCTCAAAAGATACCAATTGAAAGTCAATGGCGAGCTTGAGAGACATGAGAGTTCTTGGAAATTTTGCAGTGGAAGATTGTTGTCTTTCTCCGAGGACCTTATTTTCCTTACAATGAGGCTATCACATGAAATAGACTTGAAAAGGTCTTAGTCTCAAAGTATTAGATTATAGAGTAACCTCCCCCTGAAGGTGTGCATACAAGAATACTTGTAGGAGACATGCACTTTGATTTGATATCAAGAGGGGCAAATTATCTATAATCCGAGCTTTGGCACATATAAGCTAAATGATACAACTTGTAGAAATCAAAATTTTCAATTGATGCATCATTTACTATGGAGTGATATAGAAGCTATGTGCCATGCTTAAATGAACATTTTAAGCCATGTAGGTTTGCTTAAGTATATGAATTGAAAGCAAGCAATCCTACCATGTGATTTACCTAGTATGCAATTGTTAATCTAAAGTATGTACCAAATGAATTAATAGGCATGAAAGGTAAAACTAGATACAGGAAAATAGATACGCATATATAAAAACAAGAGATACAATAAATCTAGTTACCTTAATCATTGGTGGGAAATTTGGGTCCAAAATTTTCACTAAACTACTTGGCAATTAAACTTGATCCAATATGATGTATCCCATGATATACATCCCAAGTTTGCCAAGTCTCCAAATTTCCCGATGACCTTTGGTCCACTCACTTCCCTTTCGGGATCCAAACCTTCTTGGTGCTTTTCATGGTTGAAATTATTTCCTTTGGCACCCAGATGCGTTTGGCCCCTTTTCCTTTGTTGGCTTGCTTGTTGGCTTTGATTGCTATCACCTTTCCATTCTTTTTCTTCTTGATCAAATATGGTGTAGCATCCTTTTTGTTCACCTTTTTGATGTAGGTGTTGGAGATTTTGCTTGAGGGCTTTTGCTTGAGCTTTTGCCTTTGTTTATCCCTGGTCATCGCCTTGCATTGGAAAGACTTGTGGCATTCCATGTGGCATAGCCTACAAATCACAGTTTCTCCCTCCATAGGCTTGTTCACTCCCGCAGTGGTGTTATCCTATGGAGGTCGGATTTGTTTGGCTTTTCCTTTCTTGTCATACAAAGCCTTGCCAAGGCGAGCCACTTCTTGCTTTAATTGTTCATTTTCCTTTGCAACCTCTTCTGAGCATGTTTCTACGACAATATTCTTAACAAGAACTTGGTTGCAGGGGTTAGAATGATCAATTAAATCAAAGCAGGAAGTAGAAGCATCTTTCTTGATAATTTCAGGTATTTCAACTAAAGATGTTGCTGGGGTGCTACCAATGTTTTCTAGCTTAGTGGTTAGCTCATTATTGTGTATGCTAAGAATTTCCATTTTCTCTAGGAAATTTTCAATAGCTTCTTGGGAGCTAGCTAACTTAGCCTGAAGTTTTTCATTCTTTTTAATAAGGCTATCATCGGTAGCAGTGGATGGAGCACTAGATTCTAATAGCTCAATTTTAGTTGATAGCTCACTATTTAAGTTTGCAAAACTTTCAAATTTTTCTAACAAACCTTTGTAATCATTTTGAGAGCTAACCAACTTATTTTTCAAGGTTTTAAGTTGAGCTTTTTGTTTAGTGCAAACATCCTGAAAAAATTCAACGGCTTTTGCAAGCTCATCTATGGAGGGCTTTCCCTCACCTTCATCATCACTACTGCTATCATCACTAGAGGATGGAATGCTTTTGTTACCTCTTGCCATAAGGCATTTGTGTGATGACCGTGATGAACGTGATGAGGACCTGTGGCTGCGCGTCCTTGGAGGTTCATCTTCACTTGAAGAATCATCCCAAGTTCTAACACTTGTTAGCGCCTTGCCTTTGCTCCTCTCCTTTTTGGGTTTGGCCATATTTGGACAGTTGTCTCTGAACTGGCCCTTCTCCCCACATGCGAAGCATCCTCTCTTCCTTTGCTTTTTCCTGTCAATATTAAAGAGAAGATCCTCGACCTGCAGGGGCACACCCATTAGATTAATCTTGCGGATCATCCTCATTACCTTTCCGACGCGTCGGATTGTTTCTTCGTCCTCGGAGGATGATGTGCATGGTTGATTATCTTCATCATCATCACTTTCTTCTTCTTCCTCTTCTTCACTTGAGGAACTTGGAGTGAGAGCCTTCTTTTTGCCCTTCCTTTCATCACATGCAAAAGCATATGGTCTTGATGAAGTTGGCTCCTCTCCCCGACACATTTTTCGCGACATCTCAAAAGCCGCAATTTTCCCAATCACAATGGTTGGGGTCATGTTACTCAAGTCCTCCATGTTGTGAAGGATGGTGATGATGCTCCCATATCTTTGTTGTGGTAGAAGGGAGATAATCTTCCTCACAATGTCCGCATCACCTATCTTATTAATGCCAATAGAATTGAGCTCATTGATAATTAGATCCAAACGAGAATACATGTCTCTAACAAGCTCATCATCTTTCATAGCAAAAGAATTATACTCATTTAAGACTAGGCAATGTTTTTGCTCACGGACATTGGATGTGCTGTCATGGAGCTCATGCAATTTTAGCCAAATCTCATTAGCAGTTTTCAAGGTAAATACTTGATTAAAAATATCCATGCTAAGTGATTCATACAAGCAATTTTTGGCTCTAGCATTTAAATGAATTTCTTTTTCCTCACTCGTGGTGGGTTTCTCAGGATTCTTGAGGGGTTTCATCCCGTCACGAGTGACTCTCCAAACACCTAGATCAACGGCCTCTAGGTAACAAGCCATTCTAGCACTATAATTTGGGAAGTTAGTGTCGTCGAAGTGTGGTGGCCTATGGGTATCCATCCCTTCCTCTAAAAAGCGTCGGCTCTTTTAGCGGTGAAGCTAAAGCGTTTCAAATGAGCCAAACCGGGCTTTGATACCACTTGTAGGAAACGGGTGACGCCTAAGAGGGGGGGGGGGTGAATTAGGACTTCTAAAACTTTTACTTAACTAGGCCACAAATAAATCCCTAGAGCAAAACCTATACAAATAATCAAACAAGAATGTGCAAACTAGGTTTTGTCTAAGTGTTGCTATCTCTACCGCAATGGCTAAGTTTCAATCTACACTATATACGTATGAAAGGCAAGATTGAAACTTAAATGCTTAATATAAATGCGGAAACTTAAAGAGCAAGGTAGAGATGCAAACTCTCGTGGATGACGTCGGTATTTTTACCGAGGTATCCGGAACCACGCAAGGTCCCGACTAATGCTCGTTGGTGCCCCTACGCAAAGGGAAGCCCACGCGAGGGCCAAGCACCACGGTCGAGTAACTCCATAGAGAGCCGCAGGCCTTCTCCACGCGCAAGTGGTGCTCCGCTTCTGGCTCCTCTCGTACGCTCCCCGCTGTCTCCACTATCGAGCTTCCGGCAGAAACGCCGTGGGCCTCGTTCCCTTCGGTACACGGTGGCGGCCATGACACAAACACGGTTGTCACGGTCTCGCAAGACTCTCGCCCCACTCGGTACAATTACAACGGCCCGCGCAAGAGCCGAGGGGATGTGTGGCTTATCTAAACTCACTCAACTAACTAGGGTTCACCTAGAGCAAGCGCTAAAGCGGTCTAACTAACCTAAGCACTTCGCAAAGCACCTACACTAATCACTGAGTGATTCTATTAAGCACTTGGGTGTTTGAGCTCTTGGAAATGTCACTGTATGCCTTGGTATGTTGCTTGGGCTCCCACACCTTCAAATGGCCGGTTGGGTGAAGTATATATAGGCCCCAACTCCAAAATAGCCGTTGGAGAAAAGCTGTAGTTCTCTGCGGCACACCGGACAGTCCGGTGGTGCACCGGACAGCGCACTGTAGCCTGTTTGGTGCGCCTAGCCGTTGCCCTGTCAGAGCAGGTGACCGTTGGCGCCGCAGGATTTTCCACACCGGACAGTCTAGTGCTCACACCGGACAGTTCGGTGGTCTTCTCTCCGGGTGCCACCTGGAACTAGCCGTTGGGCTAGAGTTCCCTGGTGCACCGGACTGTCCGGCATGTGGGCACCGGACAGTCCGGTGCGCCTCACACAGACAGTCCGCATCAGCACACTTGGACTTTTCTTGGATCTTCTTAATGTCTTCTTTTGAGGTGTTGCTTTCCTCAATTCCTTAGTCCAAGTAAATCTTGCATCCTATGAACTACAATCATAAACGCTAGAAAACTTATTAGTTCACGGATTGTGTTGTTCATCAAACACAAAAACTCAATTAGCCAAATGGCCCGGGGTCCATTTTCCTTACTGTCGCCCTAATGAACTAAAGACCCCTACTCTTACCTTGATCTTTAGTGTCATTTCAAAAGTTGGTCATCTTGACCAACTCTATGTTATCTACTTATCTCAAAAGTTTTGTCTCACTTTTCTTTCTGTTTACTTTCTGGTCTCATAGTTCTACTCTTACTCTTGTGCTTACGATGTCTTTTGTAGATGGCCCATATTAGGTGCACTGCACGTAAGTCTGTGATGCCCTTGCCCCTTCTTTCCTAGTGGAGCGTCCACTGCGACGCACGATGCCAGGTCAGTCCAGTCACCTGGAGAGACTGCATCGTCGCCTGCACGAGGAGCAAGAGCGACGATGCCGGGAGCTGGAGCAGGAGCAGCAGGACTCTTCCCCCTCGCCTCATCAGGAGGTGGAGTCGGAGAGGCCGCCTTCCCCTGCACCTCAGCCAGTGATGCCCCCTGCACCACCATAGGGCATCCTGGCTGTTGGAGGATACCCGGACGGAGACGGAGACGACGATGACGCTGGTGGCAGTTCGAGCCACGACATGGAGCTCTTGAAGGAGCCGGAGTTGGAGGGATGGATCGCTAGACCCATCACTCGTGATGCCGCTCGCGGGTGTCACTTTCACGATGCTCTCGACACCCTACTGCGTCGGGCCTTCGACCGACACACTTGGTCCATCGAGTACCGTTGTGTAGTCCACCAGCATCGTCGTGGGTTATACCCAGACCAGTGGGAGGCTACTTGCTTGGTTCACCATCCGGACGATGATCTCCAGGGTGCAGAGGCCTTCCTGGAGCACTATTCTATTACTGAGAGGGATACTTCCGAGGAAGCCATACAAGATGCAGCATGACGGGCACTTTCTCAGTATTTCTCGTTGTTCAGCAGGGTAGCTGATGGCCTTGACCTGAAGTACTACCCTCGCCGTTCGACCGGCAGTGCTGGAGGTGTGATTGTCTCGCTAGTTGGTGAGGGCAATCCCAGGCTGAACAGCATGGTCAACCTGGCTGCCGTGCTCAACACAGAGTTGGACCACACCCTTGACGAGTTGGGCAAGGTTCGGGCGGAGGTTGCGGAATTGCGTGCTGCGTGCGCAGCATGCCACTATCTGGATGGTGGTTCTCCCGCCCCTGTCGAGATTCCGCACCCTTACCGTTCACCGCCCCGTGGTCGCTTCGACTATGGTACCCCAGACTGCAGGACCCGGATAGATTTGGATCTATAGATCGACAGAGTCAGAGTCTATAATAATGCTTAATTCAGTGTCTTAGTTTAGTCAGTCTTAGTTAGAGTTAGTTTTCTTATCATTTGTTGGAATGCTTGTCATGATGAACATGTAATGAAGTTGGGTCTTTGTAATGGTTGTCACCAAGGTGTGGGTATCCCCGCAACTTGGTGTAGTTATTAATAAAGTCAGTTATTTAGTTGGGTAATCCATTTATTTCCACTTTCCTCTTTATCTAAGAAGCTGTCAGTGAAGATGGTCATTTGTTCAGTGCTATGAAGATTTTCTATACACCTTTTCTTATGCTGAAAGACTATAGAGTCAGATTTGATATATGTGTGTGATTTCTATAGATGTCTGAGAACAGGCGCAGAGGTGTGAGGTGTGCTCAGCTAGAACAGCAGGCACCCCAAGAGGAGGCAGCCCCGCAGCAGCACTTGCCACCGCCACCACCGATGACCATTGATCATATGTTCCTGATGCAAACTCAAGCAGTCCAAGCAATTGGACAGACTCTAGCAGCGATGCAGCAGGTGCAGCAGCAACCACCACCGCCTCACCCTCAAGTGCAAGTTCAGATGCCACAAGTGCCCAGAGACAAGCGGGCAGAATTCATGAGGGGTCATCCCCCAGTCTTTTCCCATTCCGCTGATCCCATGGACGCCGAAGATTGGATGCATACCGTGGAGCGTGAGTTGTACACTGCCCAGTGCAACGATCGTGAGAAGGTGTTGTACGGTCCCTGACAGCTGAGGGGAGCAGCCCATTCTTGGTGGGAGTCTTACCTCGCCACCCATGCCAACCCTGAAGCCATCACTTGGGAAGAATTCAGGGACAACTTCGGTCGCTACCATGTGCCCGAGGGACTAATTATAGTGAGGAAGGAGGAGTTTCTCGCCCTGAAGCAAGGTTCCCTGTCCGTCAGTGAGTACAGGGACAAGTTTCTTCAATTGTCGCGTTATGCCCCAGAAGATGTCAACATGGATGCCAAGAGGCAGTACCGCTTCCTGAGAGGATTGGTTGATCCCCTCCACTATCAGCTGATGAACCACACCTTCCCTACCTTCTAGCATCTGATTGATAAAGCAATCATGACTGAAAGGAAGCATCGGGAGATGGAGGATAGGAAACACAAGATTGGTGGATCTCAGGTCGGAAGCAGCAGCCGGCCTCGCTAATCAGGCAACCCACCTCAGCCATTCAAGCAGGGTCACCAGCACCAGCATCAGCGTCAGAACCAGCAGCAGTACCAGAGACAGTTTCCTTAGTAGCAGCAGCAGTACCGTTAGAATAACCAGCAGGGTGGAAATCAATACCAGCGTTAGAGCAACCAGGCAGCCCGTCTTCCTGCCCCAGCAACCAACCAGAACTACCAAGCCAGTGCCAGCGCAAGGAGGAAGTCGTGCATGTTTCCACTGTGGAGAACAAGGCCATTGGGCGAATCATTGCCCAAAGAAAGTAGCTCAGCAACAGCCAGCAACCAATGCCCTAGTTAGTCAGACTGCAATGCAGCAAGGAGGCAACAACCGTGGGCAGCCTCATGCCTAGTATGGAAAGGTGAATCACTTGGAGGCCGACACAGTCCAGGAGACTCCAGGAGTGGCACTAGGTACGTTTTCAGTCGAGTACCGTTCTGCAAATGTCTTATTTGATACTGGAGCAACGCATTCTTTTGTGATTGCTTCATGGGTAGAATCACATAATATACCAATAGCACCCATGTATCCACCTATGAGGGTTAGTTCAGTTGGTGGAAGAACCCAAACGGATAGATTTTGCCCTAGTGCAAGAGTTCAAATAAGGGGTATAGAGTTTATCGAGTGTCCGGACCCGAATTGGTGGAACTCAAGAAGCAGATTGATGAGTTGTCAGAGAAAGGCTACATCAGACAGAGTACTTCGCCCAAGGCAGCCCTAGTGCTATTTGTGGAAAAGAAGGATGGCACGAAGAGGATGTGCATCGATTATCGAGCTTTGAATGAAGTCACTTTCAAGAACAAGTACCCCCTGCCTAGAATTGAAGATTTATTCGATCAGTTGAGAGGAGCCACTGTGTTCTCAAAGATAGATCTGAGGTCAGGTTACCACCAGCTCAGAATCCGACCTCCGGATATACCGAAGATAGCATTCATCACCAAGTATGGAATGTATGAGTTCACGGTCATGTCATTCGGTTTGACGAATGCGCCAGTCTACTTCATGTACTTAATGAATAGTGTGTTCATGGACTACCTTGACAAGTTCGTAGTAGTGTTCATTGATGATATTCTTATATATTCCCAGAATGAGCAAGAGCATGAGGAGCATTTGAGGAAGGTACTTCAGAGGCTACGAGATTGTCAGCTGTATGCCAAGCTCAACAAGTGCGAGTTCTAGATCAATGAAGTCC
Organism: Zea luxurians; assembly: GCA_029449295.1. Lineage (NCBI taxonomy): Eukaryota > Viridiplantae > Streptophyta > Magnoliopsida > Poales > Poaceae > Zea > Zea luxurians. The sequence goes on from JAOPSE010001651.1 coordinate 84,678, forward strand.
TGTTCATGGGTCACATTATAAACCGAGAGGGATTGGCTGTAGATCCGAAGAAGGTAACAACTATCTTGGACTAGAAAGCACCAAAAGATGTTCGAGGAATCAAGAGTTTCATCGGAATGGCTGGTTATTATCAGTGTTTCATTGAAGGTTTCTCCAAGATTTCCAGGCCAATGACAGCCTTGTTGGCAAAGAAGGTTGAGTTCAAGTGGACCCCAGCATGCCAGAAGTCCTTGGAGACATTGAAGGACAAGTTGACAACGGCACCAGTACTGATTCTGACAGATGTTCACAAGCCAATCTCAGTATATTGCGATGCTTCGTACACTGGACGGGGATTTGTGTTGATGCAGGAAGGGAGAGTAGTGGCATACTCGTCCCGCCAGCTAAAGATTCATGAGAAGAATTATCCTACTCATGATCTAGAATTAGCAGCTGTGGTTCATGCATTGAAGACCTGGAGGAATTATCTTTATGGGCAGAAGTGTGATATCTACACGGATAACAAGAGCCTCAAGTATATATTCTCTCATTCAGAATTAAACATGAGGCAGCGAAGATGGCTAGAATTTATCAAAGATTATGAGCTAGAGATTCATTATCACCCAGGCAAAGCAAATGTGGTTGCAGATGCTCTAAGTAGAAAGAGTCAAGTCAATATGTTGGTCGCTCACCCGATGCCGTATGAGCTAGCGAAGGAGTTCGACAGATTGAGTCTCAGATTTCTGAACAACACCCAAGGGGTGATAATCGAGTTGGAACCCACTCTAGAGCAAGACATCAGGAAAGCTCAGAAGGATGATGAAAAAATCAATGAGATTTGGCAGCTGATCATAGATGGAAAAGGCAAGGATTTCCATGAAGATGCAGAAGGAGTGGTATGGTTCAAGGATAGATTTTGTGTTCCCAACATCAAATTGATCCGGGAACTAATTCTCAAGGAAGCTCATGAGACAACATACTCTATACACCCAGGTAGTGAGAAGGTGTACCAAGACCTAAAGAAAAGATTCTGGTTGTGACGGAACCTCCCAAGTCATTAGGCCCACCTACAGTTGTCCTTGTGCAACGGACCTTAGACAACCCTGTAGTTGCACATAATCACTCGACAAGTTCGGTATCTGTATCCTTATTTCCTTGCCCAACACCAATTCTGTAACACCCTAGGTGTTACCCAAGGCCCTGGCCAATGGAGCACACCTGTGGCCTCTAATCCAATATGTAAAATAGGAAGTGAAGGTACCAAAAGTTTTAGAATCATGGCTAAGCTAAGTATTGATCATAACAAGAGAAATACCATAGCCTTCATACATTTTCACTCTTGAAAAGATTGTAAAACCCTAAATCCTCTCTTAAGCCATTAAACCCTAAACATAGGATTAAAGGGAAAAGATTGGACAAATGGCCAAATCCTGGAAGGAAACCTTTACCAAAGGTGAAGTATATTAGAAAATCTACAAAATGTATTAAGGAAGATATTACAAAAAGGCCCAACAAAAACCCAAATCAGTTCACCAAGTGGAGAGCACACTAGAGCCACTCAAAATTCTCTAAGTCTCAAAACCAACCCTAGCCCAAAGATCAAATGTGTTCACCCTTGTGCTAGCGCCAAAACCACTTGGACCAAATAAAAAAAGGTGGCCAAATTACCCAAGGCACACCCCTGAAAAATTTGAAATTAAACCAAGGCCGTTTGACATGGTTTGGCATCAGTTTTGTCGCTGGTGAATAGTGCAGACAAACAAGACTTGGCGCCCACATATCTTGTAAACTAGGGCAGATCTTCCATTGGAACTTACACAAACTAGCTAGCCCTAGGTGCCAGGAAGAAATCTTGCACAAGACCTTTGGCGAGATTCGCACGGTTGTGACCTCTACAGGCACAAGAACTTGGGCAGATGAACATGGCCACGTGTTCGACGCGCCCTGGCAACGACAGAGCACGCCCTCGGCGCTCAGCCCGCGCGCTCAGCCCCCCGCCGTGCCAACCCCGCACCCACGCCCGCGCCCGCGGCTATAAAAGCCACCCCGGCCTCGACCGTACACCCCCGTGCGTCCCTGACCCAGCCCGACCACAACTTTGATGGCGTTTGCCTAGAGAACTCCGTGCCACTGGCCGCGCAAGCCATGGCGACCGTAGACCGGCCAAACTAGCCATCCTCTGCGCCGTCCGACCTTTGGGTTAGCTTCTATGGACCTCAGTGAAGCTCCCCGAGCCGCGGATTGAACAATACCTCGCCGGAGACACCGGATCAACGTCGTCGGACTTCAATTGGCTGTCGTCACATGTAGACCGAGCTCCACGGTAAGCCATTCGTCGATTCCTTGTATCTATAGCATCCTTAGCATCCTGTGAAGCTCCCCTGTGCCATTTGATTGAACCCTACCGCCGTGAGCAGGCTAGAGCACACGCCGCCGCCGAGACCGACCACCTGCGCGCGCGGTCAGCCCTATCCCGGCCATCGCCGTCGACGACCCGCACCTCGACGTGACCGCCAGGACCTCCCGGACCTCACCCAGCCCTTAACCGGACCTCCCTCGCCGCTGGTAAGCCGCGCCACCCTTTTTCCTCTCCATGGTTACTGTTTCAAGGGGGAAGGAGCTCGGGTTGAAAGAAAGAAAAGTCAGGGGGGTTTTTGCGCAGTCAGTGACTCAGGGGAATAGTTCTGCAGGGGCACCGTTGAAAGAAATAGTTAGAGGAAACCAGAGGGGCCTCGGTGCAAACTGGTTTTCCTTAAACCTTTTAAACTTTATTCTTTTTAAATGAATATAGAACTTGCAAAATTCATAACTCAAATTTTATGCAGCCAAATTTGGTCAAACTAATTTTGCTAGGTCCTAAATATTATGAACTACTTTGGAAAAATAACAAACCCCCCTAAGTACTGCAAGACTTTTAGAGTTTCAATTTAATTAAGTGTACTGCCCAAAACTCAATAAATAGAGGAAAAATAGAAACACTTTTGGACTGAGGGTAAGAAAAATTAGATACATGCTTAACTACTAACTACACTGTTGTTGGGGACTTGTTCTCAACTGCTATGAATTAAGAACAAGGCAACACAGAAAGAAGTTAATGGTAAATATTCTTCGTCCTCCGAATTGTTATTTCCCTTAGGATATAACGATTCTCAGACGAAGGTCATGAAGGACATACCTTCATCATTATAGTTTATACTGATAAAAGGAGAAGCATATGAAACATGAGAGAATAGCGTGAATAATCATACAACATTATTTCATGTCTTTATTATATAATCATGAAAGAATAAGAACAATATTAAATTACATTTGTACCTTCGGCTTGGTGGAAGGCAAAAACACAAGCGTGACGCACGAGCGTGTACAAGTCAGCATGAACAGTACAGGGGTACTGTTCATCTATTTATAGACGCAGGACACAGCCTGTGAAGAATTACAATTATGCCCCTCATAAAAGTTTACAACATTGACTCGGACCTTTATGGACTAAAAGGTCATTCTATCTTTAAGTCGGTTTGTAATACCGAAGCTTCATGAAGAGGAACCTTCGGTCATCTCCTGCAGACAGCTTCAGCCGAAGCTGCTTCTTCCTACTAGACCTTCGGCGCGACGAAGCATAGCCCCAACAGTAGCCCCTTTCGCGGCACTAGATCGTTTTTCGTAACGAGCTTGATCCGTGAAAAAAGTCTCTTAAGCTTCGGGGAGCCGAAGGTCCAAAAAACACCTTCCCTGAGCTCGTTGTCGAGAAACGATTCAGTTTCCGAGGACGTAGTAGTCCCACCTTACAGAGTTACTGTTTGGTCTCTGTGGTCCACCGCGCAGCGAGTGCAGGCGGCTGTCCGCCTGGTGTAAAAATCCTGGCGTTTCGCCTTCTTACCTGCAGCACTATATAAACAGACAGGTAGGTGTGAAGTTACCACAACATTCATTGCTATTTGCACTGTTTTGCTGCCAAAATTTTTAACCATAGCCGAAGCTTGACTCTCGGAATCAAACGAAGCACCAGCCTGAAGCCTACTTCGACATAAGAAGAAACTTCGGAAGAAAAAGTATTTAATTCCCGCAACTTGAGAATTAAATGGCCAGAGTGCGTTCTACTGCTAGAGTTGAGCGTGAAGGAGGCGAAGCTGAAGGCTCGGAGACTGTTCCCATCTCCGAAGCAATGCAACGATCTGGACTGGTAACTTCGGAAGAAATCTGTACTGTTGAAGCAGAACAAGCAACTGCCGAAGCAGAAGAAGAGAATGTTGAAGAAACTGATCCCGAAGATGATTATCGTATTGCCATGCCAAGTAAGCCCAGCCACTTGGACTTCGGAAAGTCGACCGTTTCGAAGGCTGATCTCTCCAAGATGGTAAAGTCAGGTTATTTCAGTGAAAGTCAGAAGAAGCTACTTCGCTTCGGGGGGGAAGAAACTACCCCGAAGCCAGAGAAGGATGAAATAGTCATTTCAAGAGCTTTCTAAAGGCTGGGTTGAGATTCCCCTTCATAGGATTATTGCAGATGTATTGAAGAGGTTTGGTATATACTTTCATCAGTTGACTCCTAACGCTATCGTTAGGCTTAGTGTTTATATCTGGGCCCTCTGAAGCCAGGCGGTGGAGCCGTTTGCCGACAGCTTTTGTCGAGTTCATGAGCTGCATTACCAGACGAAGGCTAGAAAGATGGATTACATGATAACTTTGGTTGCTACAATTTTGCCTATCGGAAAACCACAAAGTTTCCTGTAATCAGCTACCGAAGCAAATGGCCGGCAGGCTGGAAATCAGAATGGTTTTATGTGAAAGTTGACGAAGACAAGGAGAAGCTGGTACAAAGCCCTCTTGAATTGATCTTCGGAGAAACAAGACCACGATGTCAAATGTCATTAGAAGGTTCCACTTGGGCTGCACTGGCTGAGTTTAAAATTATTTCAGAGCATATCAGTACTAGGGACCTGGTTCAAGAGTTCTTGGCCTTCAGGGTTTTTCCTACTTTAAAAGAATGGGAAATGCCGAAGCTAGAGGGGGAGAAGAAAGAAGGGGAACTTGTGCGGTTACCTTACTATTACAAGTTTAAGAAATATTTTAAAAAACCTTGCCAAGAATGGCTGGACACAGTTGAAATAATGTGCAATGAAATACTCGGTAATTACTCCAAAAAAGAAGATCAGTTGATGACCGTGGCCTTCGGTACCCGTCCGAAGCGAAGACTGAATCGAGTGCTGGATGCCCTGGGTTTTGAATACCCTGACTACGAAAATCTGAATAAAGGTGCCGAAGGTCGGAAAAGGAAAAGGGGAGCCGAAGCTTTAAATGAAGATGAGGAAGAACCACCAAAAAAGAAGAATATTCCGAAGAAGAAAATATCATCTCCGAAGCGAAAAGTATCTGATGAAGAGGAGACTCCCGCATCACCCTCCGCCACTGACGTGGAGGAAATTTTGAAGGTAATGACTGAATCCCTGCCCGCGAAGCTAAGTCCATTGGGGCCTCAACTGACAAAGTTTTTTCAGAAGGAAAAGGAGCCCGAAAAAAACGAAGAAGACGACTAAAGTAAAGAGGCAAAGAATTATCACTATGACAGAGGTTATTGACAAGACACCACCAAGAGCTTCGGCTCAGAAGACACCAGCGGCTGAGGAAAGAACAAATATTGAAATCACACCTTCGGAGGTCGCAGCTGCCGAAGCTGCCTCAACTGAAGATGTGAACCTGGAAAGCACAATCGAACACATCAACAAAATACTGCTAGACATGGCCGCAGAAGAAGCTACCGCTGCCGCCAAAGAGGCCGAAGCCGCAGCGTCGGAGAAAGGAAAGGAGATTGCTGACGAAGCTTCAGAGAACGAAGCCTTCATGTTTCAAAATTTAATTGGAGAAAAATTGTCAAAACCCGAAATAGAAGAGCTTAAAGAGTATGCCAAATCTTGCGGGTACAAACCAGGAGCACTCCTCTTCGGAGGTATTGATGATGAAAAATTAGATTGTATCCGAAACCAAACTGGAGCCAAAGTTATCGGTACTCTGTCAAAGAGTATCGGTTTTCCGAAGCTGGAGATGGACATTAGCCGCTACCGACGACAACATATCGTTGGTAGTTTATTTTATTCCAATTTCAAGGTGAACTACTATTCCCTTGACTTTTATTGTTTTTAATAATGAAAACATGTCTAACGAAGGTTGTTTTCGTGCAGAGTATGCTGTTGAGCAAGGCCTTGAGAATGCAGCAAGATTTTGAAGACAAGAAACACGAAGTTATAATTGAAAGTTTAGAAAACAAAATAAAGGAGCAATCAGCTGACATTGAGAAGAAAAACTTTGAGCTCCAGGCAACTGAAGGTTCATTGGCGGAAGCCGAAGCAAAAATAACAGAACTGAACACGAAGCTTCTTTGCCAATCTAAGCAGTTTGACCAAGAAAAGCAAGAACTTAAGGCAAAACTTGAAGCCGAAGCTCAACAAAATTCAGATTTGAAAAAACTATTGGCGGACCTTCAAGAGAAATGCTTGGAATTTAGCAACAAATGCATTCAACGACTAAGAAAAATTTTTCACTCAGTTGGAGCCAGCAGTGACAAATTCACCCCCTCAGCTGAAGATTTACCGAAGACCTTCGAACATATTGAGGGTGAAATTGACGAGCTCGACGAAGTTATAGCTGGGCACGGTGACTTCTGTGCCTGGGTAGCTTCTCGGGGCACTGCTGCAGCTTTCCTAAAAGCTGGCTGCGACCATGGAAAGATTGTCAATAGGCCCAATTTCACTTTATCACCATCAATCCTAGATGACATCCCTGATCTTGCCCGAAGTATTTCCAATAGATTTATAAAAATGATATGGACAAAAGGCGGGCGAGAAAAGGCTGGAGATGAAGCTCGAAGTCATCTTGAACCAGTAAGAAATCATACCTTGTGCTTACCTCTTCCTTCAAGCTCGATTTTGACTTACTACAACTTGATTCATGCAGGATGACGAAGCCGAAGTCGATGATTAGAAGAGTGACGCCGAAGCTAAAATCCCTCGAAGATTAAGTAGGAGTAGACTGTAGACGGACTCAGGAAACTTTTGAGATAACTTGTGTAAATGTAACTAAGCTTGTCTTTAATGAGTTCTGTTCATACCTTGTATTATGCTCTTACCCTTCTATTAGTGTATGTGAAGTGTTTTGGTGCGGACGAAATATCTTTTTTGAGCCGAAGGCGAAAAAACACCTTCCCTTCTTTTCGTTCACAGCAAAGCATAGAAAACAACATCTCCCTTTCTTCCGAAGCTCTCTTTTTGTACACGAAGAAGCTCTTCTCTTGTGCCGAAGCAACCACTTATGCCATGATGATGATTGTCCTATATATGCCTGAATGAATGTTTATGAATGCAAATGCTATGATGTAATGTGATGTGCGAATAAATGTTCAAACACATATCCGAAGCCATACCCTCAGCCATTATTTTCTTAGAAATAATCACACATCAGCTCTGCATTCCCTTAGGAACGACTTTGGAGCTTCTTCGCCTTTTACTTTCGGCGTAATCAGCGTTGACTTTTCGCTGTAAGCTCTGCATTCCCTTAGGAACGACTTTGGAGCTTCTTCGCCTTTTACTTTCGGCGGAATCAGCGTTGACTTTTCGCTGTAAGCTCTGCATTCCCTTAGGAACGACTTTGGAGCTTCTTCGCCTTTTACTTTCGGCGGAATCAGCGTTGACTTTTCGCTGTAAGCTCTGCATTCCCTTAGGAACGACTTTGGAGCTTCTTCGCCTTTTCAGTTTTCGGCACTCGATGGTGCGTTCTCAGCTTTTACATTTACATTCCTTGGGGGATTTTGTTCTTATAGAACTAAAAAAGGAAATTACATATGATGGCCCCATTAAAAACATTTCTCCCCCTTTAGAAAGGAAAAGGGTGCCATGAAAAAGAAAAGAAAAGACATAAAAGTTACATCAAGTTACACATAATATCGCCGAAGCTCATCCGCATTCCAAGATCTTGGAATGTCGTTGCCGTCCATGTCCTTCAATCTGTATGAACTAGGTCTTGACGAAGATGCTACTAAGAAAGGTCCCTCCCATTTCAACTGTAACTTGCCCACTGTGTCTGGGTTGGCCACTCTCCGAAGCACCAAGTGTCCCGGCTCAATATTCTTTAGCCGAACTTTTCTATCTCGCCATTTGACTGTTTCGGCTTGATATTTATTAATGTTCTCCACAGCTTGAAGCCTGATCCCTTCTAAAGCATCTTTTTCCACAAAACAAGCATCTTCAGGACCTGATTCTATCGAAGCTACTACTCTTATTGATCCAGTTTTAGCTTCTTCCGGAGTTATTGCTTCGTCACCGAATAATAACTTGAATGGAGTAAAGCCTGTAGACCTTGATGTTGTTGTATTGTGGCTCCACACCACTTTGGTTAACTGATCTGGCCACTTTCCCCTGGGCTGATTGAAGATTAATTTCATTATTCCTGTCATTATAATGCCGTTGGCTCTTTCAACGAGCCCATTTGACTCCGGATGCCTGACTGATGCAAAATGGATCTTCGTACCGATTTGATCACAGAAATCTTTGAAAGCTTCGGAGTCGAATTGTGTTCCATTATCTACAGTGATGGCCTTTGGTACCCCGAAACGACAAACAATATTCTACCAGAAAAATTTTTGGACAGTGGCCGAAGTTATTGTGGCTAATGGCTTTGCCTCAATCCATTTAGAAAAATACTCCACAGCCACTACAACATATCTTAAATTCCCTTGAGCCGGTGGCAATGGACCTAACAAGTCAAGGCCCCACCTTTGCAATGGCCAGATGGGTTGTATGAGCTGTGTTAGAGACGAAGGTTGTTTTTGATCTCTTGCACATTTTTGACAGCCTTCGCACTTTTGAACTAATTCCGCTGCATCCGAAGCTGCCTTCGGCCAATAAAACCCTTGGCGGAAAACTTTTCCAAGTAACGGCCTAGATCCAATGTGAGATCCACACAGGCCTGCATGTATTTCTTTCATCAACTCTATACCTTCGGTTCTAGATAAACACTTGAGTAGCGGAGCGCAAACTCCATGCTTGTACAACTCCCCTTCTATCATGACATATGGACGAGCTCTTGCCTCTATCCTCCTGTTATAAGCTTCGTCATCTAAAAGGAGCTTACCCTGAAGGTAAGAGATGATCTCAGTTCTCCAATCTTCGCTATAAACAGGAGATATGTTGAGGACTGCTCTTTCAAGGAGTTCCACTAAAGGTGCCTTTATTGTTTCGAAAAACACATCCGAAGGTAAAGGCAGCCCCTGTGCTGCTGACTTAGCTAGCAAATCAGCATTCTCATTTTGTCCTCGAGGGATATTTTTGACAGAAAATCCTTCGAAGGAAGCTTCGATTCTTCGGACCGTGTCTAGATATTTTTCAAGCTTCGGATCTTTGGCCTTGCAACTCTTGTCGATATGACCCGAAACAACCTGGGAATCAGTTTTAAGGATGGCCCTTCTGATTCCCATTGCTTTCAATTTCCGAAGGCCCAAGAGCAGGCCTTCGTACTCAGTAATATTGTTTGTACAGCTAAAATCAAGTCTTGCCGCATAACAAGTTTTAACTTTGGATGGTGAGACCAACACAGCGGCTGCTCCTGCTCCGAAGGTTCCCCAAGGCCCATCGCAAAACACTGTCCACACTTCGGCATCTTTATTTGTTTCTTCATCCTGAGCCCCTGGCGTCCAATCGGCGATGAAATCTGCCAATGCTTGAGACTGGATCGAGGATCTATGCACATAATCAATGCAAAATTCATTGAGCTCTGCAGCCCATTTTCCAATCCGTCCAGTAGCTTCTCTATTTCTCATAATATCCTTCAACGGTTGCGAAGAAGGAACAATAATATTGTATGCTTGAAAATAATGCCGAAGCTTCCTGGATGCCATCAAAACAGCATATAATACCTTCTCCAATTCTGTATAGTTTTTCTTTGATACACTAAGGACTTCAGATACAAAATACACTGGAACCTGCTTCTTGACTTGGCCATCGAGCTTCTCCTGGACAAGTGCTGCACTTACTGCTGAGTGCGAAGCTGCCACGTATAACAACAAAGGAGCCCCTGGCGTTGGTGGAGTTAATGTTGTTAAATCTATCAAATATTGCTTCAGCTCTTCAAAGGCTTTTTGTTGGCTTGGTCCCCATTGAAAGACTTCAGCTGATTTCAGCACTTCGAAGAATGGTAAATTTCTTTCTGCTGATCTAGATATGAATCTATTGAGAGATGCCAGCCTCCCTGTCAATCTTTGGGCCCCCTTTCTTGTAGTTGGTGGCTCCATTCGAAGTATAGCTTCAATTTTACTTGGATTAGCTTCAATTCCCTTTGTTGAAACCAAGCATCCAAGAAATTTCCCCTTCTTTACTCCAAAGACACATTTTTCCGGATTCAACTTTAAGCCAGCTTGTCTGAAACTGGCGAAGGTCTCCTGCAAATCAACAATATGATTTTCCTGTTTCGTGCTTTTTACAATGATGTCATCAATATAAGTTAACACATTTCTGCCTATCTGAGACTGGAGGACCTTCGCAGTCATTCTGCTGAAACTTCCTCCAGCGTTTTTGAGCCCCTCACGCATCCGAAGATAGCAATACGTGCCACTTGGGGTTATGAAGCTAGTCTTCGGCTCATCTTCCTTCTTCATCCAGATTTGGTGATAGCCTGAGTAACAGTCTAGCAGACTCATGAGCTCTGAAGAAGCTGCTGCATCAACTAAAGAGTCTATCCTTGGCAATGGGAATTCGTCCTTCGGACAAGCCTTGTTGAGATCTGTAAAATCGATACACATTCTCCACTTGCCATTGGCCTTCTTTACCATAACAGTGTTAGCTAGCCATTCTGGGTACTTTACTTCTCTGATAACTCCTGCACTGAGGAGTCTTTTTACTTCATTACGAGCACCTTCGGCCTTATCATCAGACATTTTCCGAAGCCTCTGCTTTCTGGGTCTGAAGGATGGGTCAACATTGAGTGAATGTTCAATAACATCCCTATTTACTCCACAGAGGTCATTAGCTGACCATGCAAAAACATCTTTGTTGTTGAACAAAAACCTTATCAAGGTTTTCTCCTGTTCTTCGGATAATTGAGAGCCCAACAGCACCTTCTGCTCTGCTATGTCCTCACATAAGAGCATGGGCTTCGGCTGATCTGCTGAAGCTGCTTTCTCCCTTCTGAATTTGTACTGTTCACAAGCTTCAGCTCCATCTATGCTATGGATTGCTTTTGAGTCAGTCCAGTTTCCTTCAGCCCTTCTGGCAGCTTCCTGACTTCCATGAATAGCGATGGGTCCTTGATCCGAAGGTATCTTCATGCAAAGATAGGCAGGATGAAGAATTGCTTCGAAAGCATTGAGGGTACCACGACCAATAATTGCATTGTAAGGGTATTCCATGTCAACAATGTCAAACACAATTTGCTCAGTTCTAGTATTGTTGATGAACCCGAAGGTCACTGACATGGTGATCTTGCCCAGCGCTACAATCTGTCTTCCTCCGAAGCCACAGAGAGGGTGCGTAGCGTCATGAATCTTATCTTCTGGCTCTTGCATTTGCCTGAAGGCCTTAGCAAATATGATATCAGCTGCACTGCCTGTATCAACCAAGACATTGTGGACCAGAAATCCTTTGATAACACAAGAGATAACCATGGCATCGTTGTGTGGGTAGTCCTTGAGCTGAAGGTCCTCTTGGGAGAAGGTAATAGGAATGTGAGACCATCTCGACTTGATGAAGGGTCCTTGCACCCCAACATGATGTACCCTTCTCTGTGCTTCCTTCTTCTGCTTCTTGTTGGCTGGCTCTGAACATGAACCGCCTGTTATCGGGAGTAGCAGCTTCGGAGCTGAAGCAGCTCCAGCTTGATTGTTGAACGAAGCCATCAGCTCAAAAAAGTGGAAGTGAGTTCACCGGAGGTGGGCGCCAATGTTGGGGACTTGTTCTCAACTGCTATGAATTAAGAACAAGGCAACACAGAAAGAAGTTAATGGTAAATATTCTTCGTCCTCCGAATTGTTATTTCCCTTAAGATATAACGATTCTCAGACGAAGGTCATGAAGGACATACCTTCATCATTATAGTTTATACTGATAAAAGGAGAAGCATATGAAACATGAGAGAATAGCGTGAATAATCATACAACATTATTTCATGTCTTTATTATATAATCATGAAAGAATAAGAACAATATTAAATTACATTTGTACCTTCGGCTTGGTGGAAGGCAAAAACACAAGCGTGACGCACGAGCGTGTACAAGTCAGCATGAACAGTACAGGGGTACTGTTCATCTATTTATAGACGCAGGACACAACCTGTGAAGAATTACAATTATGCCCCTCATAAAAGTTTACAACATTGACTCAGACCTTTATGTACTAAAAGGTCATTCTATCTTTAAGTCGGTTTGTAATACCGAAGCTTCATGAAGAGGAACCTTCGGTCATCTCCTGCAGACAGCTTCAGCCGAAGCTGCTTCTTCCTACCAGACCTTCGGCGCGACGAAGCATAGCCCCAACAACTGTTTAAAAATATTAAAATCTCCAGTATACTAGATTAAGGAAGGATTAACCACAAAAACTTGTTTGGGTCCAAACCTTAAGAAAATGAAAAGGGGAATGAAAAATAAGAACCAGAGGGCAACCACATTTTTCCGAGCTTACTTAAGTAACATAGTTCACAAGAATTTTTTTGAACCCTCTGTTAGTACAAAAGAAATGCATCACATTTTATTTCATAAAAACATCCAGATCTTAGGAAAATTTGAGAAAAATGACCCTAAGGAGAAACCACCCCAATCCTTGGGATAACTGATAATATACTAGGATGAACTTAGGAAAAATATAAATTCTGTTGTTTGATATTTTTCAAATGACAGGTTAGTTATAAGTGCCCTTTTGACATTAAACTTTAGAAAATCACAACAAATAACCATTAGGCCACTTTCTGTGATTTTTGGCACAGACACCTATTATCACCCATGAATCTTAGCAAAAATAAATTTTAGTCTAGAACCCTCACCTAAATCAGAGCTATAGTACAAAGTGACTATCTACCCCTCACTTTTGTTATTTTTCACAAGGATTATCTGAATTATTTCTGACCTCAAATTTTTAGAATAAACTACAGAGACTAATGTTTAACCACTATAATTTTTATAACACTTATGGAAAATTTTAAATTACCATGGTAATTCAAAAGCACTCAATAATGAGCATAAATAGAAAGTAAGAAAAAAATTCTGGAGGAAATTAATATTATACCACTAAGTCTCCCTAAGAGTCCACTAAAACATGAAGGAGATGATTAAAATCCTGAAGTTCACTAAGACCCCAAAATAGTTGTATACCAAACACTAAGAGCACCTCCGATAAAGAAACCCTAGCATAACCACTATTTAGTGTTGCTTCACCATGTGTAGCATTTACAAATTGACATGTCATTAATATACATGTATCTTATTCATTGCATTCGATAGATTGTAATCTCGCTGACGAGGAGTACATCCTCGTTCCGGAGCAAGGAGTTGCTCAGGAGGTAGTCCAGGAGCCAGCACCAGAACCTGCCATCGAGGATCTGCCTACCCCAGCTTTGGAAGGCAAGCCCCGGTTTTATGCATAACCGTTTATATATGCTATTTTACTACACTTAATGTTTGTAGGCTTGTACTGTGCACTTAAGTGTACGAGTTGCCTGAAAACCTAGTTGCATGAACTCAGGATTTCCTTTTGAGATGGATACTAGTATGCTAGGTCGAGTAGCTGCTTTGCTAAATAGGGATCTCGGTAGAAGTCGAGTGATTTTCTAGTACTCGCGCAAGGTCAGGAATTGGTTGTATCCATCTTTGATAAAAGAATGATGATAGTATATGGACACAGATCCATGGGGATGCGTTGTCTACGAGATGAAAATTGGAATAAGGATTAACGTGTGGATACCTGTGTCAAGCATTTGAACGTACTAAGCACATGTCAAGAAATATGGTAAATCGATAAGCCTAGTACCTGAGTGCACCTGCCCGCAGACTTTACTCCTCATGGGACCTGAGACATGGTCTCCCATTCCAGTTATGGTGGGTACAAGTGCGGTTACTGCACGACGGTAGTCGGGGTCAGTGAGGCATTGTATGCCTAGGCGGTGAGCCCTGTTCTGTTGATGGGGATTCGATGGGGACGGTTGATGTGTGTGGGGACGGAGTGCCTCACCACGTCGTGTGTTTAGGTTTACCTTGCAAGGTTTAAAAACTCGATTCAAATCGTCTATTTCTCACAGCTAATGAGACTGCTTGATCCATTGTACTGCATTGAGTAATAAGTGGAAATGAGTTGATTAGCAAGAAATGTTGATTGTTAAAATGCTTGATACCATGTATGATTAGCTAGGTACACATCTAGTCTTAAGAGAATCACACTAAAACATGAAAAAGCTAAAACTTGATTTTAGACTCAGCTAGTGCTTTTGGCAAACCAAACCCCTCAGCCAAACAGCTGCATGTCTAGAGGTAGAGGAGTAGACTCTTTACACCGGGTAAGTCTAGCTGAGTATTAGTAAACTCAGCCTTGCTTGTGTCATAATTTACAGGTTCTCTGGAGGATATGGTTGCTGGAGTGACTCGGCCGTCTACCCTGCCACCGGGTTGGACAGTCGAGTGGGACCCTACCTCAGCAGGAGAGGAGCAAGAGGAGTGATGGCCCAGGCTTCCCCATCCTCCCTTATGTATCGTTAAATAATTTCCTCTGCAACCCGAACAATGATTTCTACTTTCGCAAAACTCCGATGATGTTGTAATAACCTTAAGTACTCCTTTAAATTGTGGTTTTATGCTTTATTGTATTTGCTCTGTGCCTCACCTTCAAGTGAGTACGTGGTACTTGATCCTGTTAGTGGCCTTGTCGGACTAGATCCGAGGGACTGACGTTTTATTCCTATTCAAGTGTAGTCTAGCCTCTAAGGCGGGACTGAGGCACTTAAGTTGGAATAATTCGGGCGGTTCCGCCACAGCTGGTATCGGAGCTTGTACCACCACAGAGGAATCAATAAATCGTAATTACCAACCTTTTCAAAAGTAAAACTTGCCTAGAAACCAAAGTTAAATAGCAGTTAGGACGATAAGGATAGACCTAGGACGTGAAGCCTTAGGATACTAGATGGGTAGCTAGGTGGCTATTTGAATATGCCCTACAGGCTGCTATAATATAGGTGGAGAAATTTCCATACCCCCCATGTACTTGAGGTGAGGTCGTTTAGGACGAGCATGCATGCATTGTTTTTCTAGCTACTTAGTAAAAGGTCAATATTAATAAAAAGCTATATAATCAAAGAGACACTCGTAATAAGAATTTAAGTCTACATCGAAAATCTCAACTTAACCATGGGGAAAGCCAAGCACTAGTGTCCTTTTATTTTTTGTAATTCTTTTTCTTTTTTCGTTTACGCTTGCCCTTACACAGATGACTTCACACGAATCCATGAAAGGAGGGAACGAACATTCCCACACAGACGGGCTTGCACGAGAGGGTTTTCCCAGTATTTTGTGGGAGGTACTGCAGGGAGCCGGTTATGCTACGCCTCCCCAGTACGCGGTGCAGTTGTTTGAGGAGCACCGGGTACCCCGCTGTAGGGTGAGGATGACCTTGGAGCCTCATCCCTTGCAGCCCGGCTGGCGTTCATTGGACTCTAAGTCTTTCGGTTTCAAGGCCGAAGATACCATTGAGTCCACCGCTCTACATGTGTTGACCACCTTCTGCGGCTTTCACCCCTTGGAGCTATCAACCCACCCCATTGGCTTGTTCCCCGCTGAGAAGGAGGATGACCCAATGTGGAAGGATCGAGTTGAGCACGCCAAGGATGTGTGGGCTCTCTACCCTGGACATACCGCTCACCTGACGGTTCGATGCATGAATGCCCTGTATTGTCTGCAGGCATTACGAGGTGAGGCAATGTCACAGTTGATGGGATTAGTGGAGTCTACCAAGATCACCCTAGATAACAGGGAGGACCTTGTAGTCGACTTGTCCACTGAGCTGGTGGAAAAGGATCTCTAGGTGGAGCAGATGGCCACCCAAATACAAGAGCTTGAGGATTAGGTGGAGGCCAGGGAAAAACACCATCGAGGTTCTGGAAGATTAGCTGCATACCACATAGCAACAGCTTGAGGAAGCCAACCAGCACTTGGATCTGCACCATCAAGAGATTGAAGACATGGAGGCAGAAGGTGCCGATGAGGATGTCGACATCAAGGGAGGAGGAGTAGGAGCCTGCATCCAGCTTGGAAACTGCTGGCTCGGGAAGACCACCTTCCCCCAAGTCTAGCGTTGCCTCATTTGCTCAGTAGATTTCAAGGCTAAGATAGAAGTGTGCGGCGGTAGAACTCCTCGAAACTAGCTTAGCTTTTGCACCTTGGAGGTACTAGGCTAGGGAGAGTTGAGTATTTTGGGCACTGCTGTAACCATTGGAAAAACTCTTTTGGCATGATTAATTGATGGATGGTTTCTACTTTTATGTATGAATGAAATTATATTCTGTTGGTACAATTGTGGAGGCAAGGAAATAATTGAAATCTTACAAACCTGTTATTTAAGATCCCTTATCATGTGCAATCACGGATTTCAAAGTGTGACATTAAGAACATCCTACATTTCAGATGGCAGGAAGAGCGCGCTGTGGACAGAATGAGCGCATTCCTCCACCACCGCCGCAGCCTCCTACCATGCAGGAGCTGATGGCTTAGCAGAATGAGATTCTGTGACAGCTCGCTCAGCGTCAGCCACCGCCCCAGCATTATGGTGGTGGTGATCACCATCAACGTCCCCTAGTAGTGGCAACCTATCAGGAGTTTCTCAGTACTCAGTCGTCGTTGTTCACTCGAGCAGAAGACCCACTCGGCGTTGATGTTTGGCTCAGGGTGGTGGAATCAAAATTCCCACTACTTAATGGAGATTGTTCAGATGTGACCAAGGTCCATTTTGCCACCCAGCAGCTTCGTGGTCCTACGCGGACATGGTGGGACCATTTCCTTGCCATGCAGCCGGTTGACCATGTGGTGGAATGGGGAGAGTTCAAGGCAGCATTTAGAGGGCATCACATACAAGCAGGCATCATGGACCGCAAGCTCAATGAATTTCTAGCACTCATTCAGAAAAGTCATACAGTGTTGCAGTACACCCAAGCCTTTAATGGTCTGTGTCAGTATGCAGGCTACCATGCTGACACGAACGAGAAGAAGAGCGACATGTTTAGGCGGGGCCTTAGTACTAAGCTCCGTGTCCGTCTCAACACCGTCAGGGCCAACAACTACAATGAGTTAGTCAACATGGCCATCTCTCAGGAGGACTGCATCACAGCCCGTCAGGCAGAAAAGAAAGAGAAAGACCCCTGTGACAGGACCTTCAGCTCAGCCTCAGGGCTTCAGGATTGTGTCCGACACTCAGAGTAGGGGACCTCAGCAGTAGCAAGGACGATGGGTGATCTGGCCACAGCAGCAGTACCGTTACAGCAATGATAACAGGTGTTTCACTTGTGGCAGCACCAGACATTATGCCAAGAATTGTCCCAAGAACCAGCAGAGGCAGGGGCAAAAAGCAAATCAGAACCAACGCAAGAGGCAGAAGGTGCAAGTGAGGCAAGGCAGGCTGAACTTCACCACATTGGATGACATTCCAGAGGGAGCACCTGTCATGACTGGTATCTTTTCTATTTTGAATTACCCTACTATCATTCTTTTTGATTCTGGTGCATCACACAGTTTTATCAGTGCCAAATGTCAGTTACGCTTTCACCACACAAATGGGGGCATTATGATTGCAACACCGGGAGACAGGGTTGCCACCTATCAACTCAACTGGCAGGTGCCCATAAAATTGGGTAGTCTTATATTTAAAACCACCCTCCTTATCATGGGATAGGAAAGCGTGGATATCATCTTGGGAACTGACTGCTTATCACGTCATCAGGCCTTGATTGATGTCGCAGCGAGAGCCATAGAAATACACTCACCTAATTGTGGTGAAATCACATTGTACTTGCCTAACCAGGGTTGTACCCATTCTTGTGCACTCACCGTGGTAGAGTCACCCATGGGGAGAATTCCAGTGGTCCGTGAATACCCTGATGTTTTCCCAGACGAATTGCCAGGGATGCCACCCAACAGAGACATAGAGTTTGCCATCGAGTTGCAACCTCAGACTGCACCTATATCCAAGATACCCTATAGGATGCCTCCATCAGAGTTAGCAGAACTGAAGAAGCAGTTAAAAGAATTGTTGGACAAGGATTCATTCACCCAAGTACTTCATCATGGGGATGCCCGGCCTTGTTCGTAAAGAAGAAGGATGAGAGTCTGAGATTGTGTGTGGATTACCGCCCTCTCAATGCGGTAACTATTAAAAATAAGTATCCTTTGCCCCACATTGATGTGTTGTTTGATCAGTTGGTAGGAGCCAAGGTGTTTTCCAAGATAGACCTTCGCTCTGGCTATCATCAAATCAAGATCAGGGCCAGCGATATTCCGAAGACGGCTTTCTCTACCAAATATGGGCTTTATGAGTACTTGGTGATGTCCTTCGGGCTGACCAATGCCCGGCATATTTCATGTATTTGATGAACTCAGTATTTATGCCCGAGTTGGACAAATTTGTGGTGGTTTTCATTGATGATATTCTGGTCTATTCAAGAAATGAAGATGAGCATACTATGCATTTGCATATAGTACTTCAGCGACTGCGCGATCATCATTTGTATGCCAAACTCTCCAAGTGTGATTTCTGGCTGATGGAAATCAAATTCTTGGGCCACACACCATTTCTCAGGATGGGATATCAGTTGATCCTGAGAAGGTGCAAGAAGTAATTGGATTGGAAACCTCCTACCACTGTGGTGACAGATTCAGAGTTTTCTGGGATTGACAGGATACTACCGGCGGTTCATTCCGGATTTCTCTAGGATTGCTAAGCCAATGACGGAATTGTTGAAGAAGGGAGTGAAATTTGAATGGAGTCAGAAATGTGAGGATGCCTTTCATGCATTAAGGCAGCATTTGACCACAGCACCCGTGCTAGCACAGCCTGACAACACTAAATCTTTTGATGTGTATTGCGATGCTTCAGGCACTGGATTGGGTTGTGTTTTGATGCAAGACAACAGAGTTATTGCCTACGCATCTAGAGCACTTAGACCTCATGAGCAGAACTACCCCACAAATGATCTGGAGTTAGTAGCAGTAGTTCATGCTCTGAAGATATGGAGACATTATCTAATGGGAGCTCATTGTAACATCTACACTGACCAAAAGAGTCTCAAGTATATTTTCACTCAGGCCAATCTTAATATGATACAAAGAAGGTGGTTAGAATTGATCAAGGACTATGATCTGGAAGTACATTACCATCCTGGCAAGGCCAATGTCATGGTAGATGCCTTAAGTCGAAAAGCCCAGTGCAACTGCGTAACTATGGATTCTAAGATCGCCACTCTGTGTGACGAATTGCGCAAGCTGAACATGGAAGTTGTTTCCCCAGGTACCTTGGATTATATCTCCGTGGAGCCAATTCTACAAGAGCAGATAGTCCTGGCACAGATTGGTGACAAGGGTGTTCAACTCATTAAGGAAACGCTCGAACAAAAGGTGGTTAAGTATAAATGCTTTCGTCAGGACATCAAGGGAGTTCTATGGTTTGAAGACCGATTGGTTGTTCCTAAAGATCCAGAACTCAGGAAGAAAATATTGGACGAAGCTCATCTTTCTAAGTTTTCCATGCACCCCAGGAGTAATAAGATGTATCATGACCTCAGATCCTTATATTGGTGGACCAGGATGAAGAGGGAAATAGCTAAGTATGTATCTGAGTGCGACACTTGCCAAAGAATCAAGCTAGTCATTTGAAGGTAGCAGGTACCTTACAGCCTCTTCCCATCCCTTTCTAGAAGTGGGAGGACATTTGCATGGATTTTGTTGTGGGATTGCCAAACACCTCCTGGCACCATGATTCCATTTAGGTAATTGTGGATAGGTTAACCAAGACAACTCATTTCTTGCCGGTACATACCACCCACAAGGCGGAAAAGTATGCAGAGATCTATATTGACCAAATATTGCGTTTGCATGGAATTCCAAGGACTATTGTGTCTGATAGAGGAGCACTGTTTGTGGCACGTTTCTAGGAGCAGCTACAAAAGTCACTTGGAACCACCGTGATAAGAAGCTCAGCGTACCATCCTCAGACTGACGGCCAAACGGAAAGGGTAAATCAGATTCTAGAAGACATGTTGAGAGCATGCGTGTTACATTATGGCAAGGATTGGGATAAGTGCCTCTCTCTAGCAGAATTCTCTTACAATAACAGCTACAATCTAGCCTAAAGATGTCACTTTTCGAGGCCTTGTATGGGAGAAGGGTGTAGAACATCGCTAAATTGGTCGCAAGCGGGAGAAAGGGAGATTTTTGGACCTGACCTAGTGCTTGAAGCTGAGGATAAAGTCAGAGTCATTAAGAAGAACTTGGAAGCTGCTCAGGCCAGGCAGAAGAGCTATCATGATAAAAGAAGGAAACCTCTATAATTCGAAGTGGAGATCATGTATATATCAAAGTGTCACCCACCAAAGGTGTTCAGAGATTTGGATCAAGGGCAAATTAGATCCTCGCTATATTGGGCCTTATGAAATCAGGGAGACTTGTGGACCTGTAGCATACCAATTGAAGTTGCCACCCCATATGTCAGTAATTCATGATGTGTTCCACATATCTCAGCTAAGGAAGTGTGTCCGCTTACCCACGGAAGTGCTACCGGAGCCTGAATTGGAGGTAGAACCAGACTTGTCATATCAAGAGCACCCCGTCAAGGTATTGAACCAAAAGGAAAGGTCAACTCGAGCAAGTTCAATCCGAATGTATAAGATTCAGTGGAGCAACCACTCAGAAGAAGAGGCTACTTGGGAAACTAAGGATTTTCTGCGCTCTCACTTCCCTGATTTTCTGCCCAAAGGAATCGGTACGTAACCCAAAACACCCACCCCCACCTGCCCTTCGAATCTAAATATAAGAGAAAGGAAGTTAATAAGAACCGAGTAAGTTGTGGAAATAAAACTAAAAAGGACTTCCTTCTGAAGTTACAAAGAGAATGACATTCGAAGAGCAGTTTACTAGAGAATCTTGACTAAAAGGAAACACAATACACCAACACGCACCTTCTTAGCACCCCGCTAAAGGATCCCTACCCAATCTCGGGACGAGATTCCTTTAAGGGGGGAGGGCTGTAACACCCCAGGTGTTACCTAAGGCCCTGGCCAAAGGAGCACAACTATGGCCTCTAATCCAATATGTAAAATAGGAAGTGAAGGTACCAAAAGTTTTAGAATCATGGCTAAGCTAAGTATTTATCATAACAAGAGAAATACCATAGCCTTCATACATTTTCACTCATGAAAAGATTCTAAAACCTAAATCCCCTCTTAAGCCATTAAACCCTAAACATGGGATTAAAGGGAAAAGATTGGGCAAATGGCCAAATATGAAAGGAAACCTTTACCAAAAGTGAAGTATATTAGAAAATCTACAAAATTTATTAAGGATGATATTACAAAAGGCCAACAAAAACCCCAAATCAGTTCACCAAGTGGAGAGCACACTAGAGCCATTCAAAACCAACCCTAGCCCAAAGATCAAATGTGTTCACCCTTGTGCTGGTGCCAAAACCACTTGGACCAAATAACAAAAGGTGGCCAAATTACCCAAGGCACACCCCTAAAAAATTTGAAATCAAACCAAGGTCGTTTGACATGGTTTGGCATCAGTTTTTGTCGCTGGTGAAACAGTGTAGACAGACAAGACTTGGCGCCCACATATCTTGTAAACTAGGGCAGATCTTCCATTGGAACTTACACAAACTAGCTAGCCCTAGGTGCTAGGAAGAAATCTTGCACAAGACCTTTTGCGAGATTCGCACAGTGGTGACCTCTGTAGGCGCAAGAACTTGGCCAGATGAACATGGCCACGTGTTCGACGCGCCCTAGCAATGCCAGAGCACGCCCTCGGTGCTCAGCCCGCGCGCTCAACCCCGTGCCCACGCCCGTGCCTGCGGCTATAAAAGCCACCCTGGCCTCGGACCGTACACCCCCCGCGCGTCCCTGACCCAGCCCGAGCACAAGTTCACCGGCGTTTGCCCAGAGAACCCCATGCCAGTAGCCACGCAAGCCACGACCACTATAGACCGGCCCAAAGTAGCCATCCTCCGCCCGTCTGACCTTTGGTTAGCTTCTACGAACCTTAGTGAAGCTCCCCGAGCCGCGGATTGAACAATACCTCACCGAGACGCCGGATCGACGTCTCCGGACTTCAACCGGCTGCCGTCGCACGTAGACCGAGCTTCACAGTAAGCCATTCCTCGATTCCTTGTACCTATAGCATCCTTAGCATCCGTGAAGCTCCCTGTGCCATTTGATTGACCCATACCGCCGTGAGCAGGCCGGAGCACATGCCGTCGACGATCCCGACCGCCTGCGCGCACGGTCAGCCATATCCCGGCCATCGCCGTCGATGACCCACACCTCGACGTGACCGCCAGGACCTCCCAGACCTCACCCAGCCCTTCACTGGACCTCCCTCGCCGCCGGTAAGGCCGCGCCACCCTTTTTCCTCTCCGCAGTTACTGTGGCAAGGGGGAAGGAGCTCGGGTTGAAAGAAAGAAAAGCAGGGGGTTTTTGCGCAGTTAGTGACTCAGGGGAATAGTTCCGCAGGGGCACCGTTGAAAAGAAATAGTTAGAGGAAACCAGAGGGGCCTCGGTGCAAACTGGTTTTCCTTAAACCTTTTAAACTTTATTCTTTTTAATGAATACAAAAATTGCAAAATTCATAACTTAAATTTTATCCAGCGAAATTTGGTCAAACTAATTTTGCTAGGTCCTAAACATTATGAACTACTTAGGAAAATAACAAACCCCTTAAGTGCTGCAAGACTTTTTAGAGTTTCAATTTTATTAAGTGTACTGCCCAAAACTCAATAAATAGAGGAAAATAGAAATACTTTTGGACTGAGGGTAAGAAAAATTAGAGACATGCTTAACTACTAACTACCTTGTTTAAAATATTAAACTTCTTAGTATACTAGATTAAGGAAGGACTAACCACAAAACTTGTTTGGGTCCAAACCTTAAAAAATGAAAAGGGGAATGAAAAATAAGAACCAGAAGGCAACCACATTTTTCCTAGCTTACTTAAGTATCATAGTTCACAAGAAAATTTTGTTGAACCCTCTGTTAGCACAAAAGAAATGCACCACATTTTATTTCATAAAAATAGTCAGATCTTAGGAAAATCCTAGAAAAATGACCCTAAGGAGAAACCACCCCAATCCTTGGCATAACTAATAATATACTAGGTTAAACTTAGGAAAAATATAAGTTTTGTTGTTTGATATTTTTCAAATGAGAAGTTAGTTATAAGTGCCCTTTTGACATTAAACTTAGAAAATCACAACAAATAACCATTAGGCCACTTTCTGTGATTTTTGGCATAGACACCTATTATCACCCATGAATCTTAGCAAAAATAAATTTTAGTCCAGAACCCTCACCTAAATCAGAGCTATAGTACAAAGTGACTATCTACCCTCACTTTTGTTATTTTTGCACAAAGATTATCTGAATTATTTTTGACCTCAAATTTTTAGAATAAACTACAGAGACCAATATTCAACCACTATAATTTTTACAACATTTTTGGAAAATTCTAAATTACCATGGTAGTTCAAAAGCACTCAATAATGAGCATAAATAGAAAGTAAGAGAGAAATTGTGGAGGAAATTAATATTATACCACTAAGTCCCCCTAAGAGTCCACTAAAACTAGAAGGAGATGATTAAAATCGTGAAGTTCACTAAGACCCCAAAATAGTTGTATACCAAACACTAAGAGCACCTCCGATAAAGAAACCCTAGCATAACCACCGTTTAATCTTGCTTCACCATGTGTAGCATTTTACAAATTGACATGTCATTAATATACATGTATCTAATTCATTGCATTCGATAGATTGTAATCTCACTGACGGGGAGTACAATCCTCGTTCTGGAGCAAGGAGTTGCTCAGGAGGTAGTCCAGGAGCCAGCACCAGAACCTGCCATCGAGGATCTGCCTGCCCCAGCTTTGGAAGGCAAGCCCTGGTTTTATGCATAACCGTTTATATATGCTATTTTACTACACTTAATGTTTGTAGGCTTATACTGTGCACTTAAGTGTAGGAGTTGCCTGAAACCCTAGTTGCATGAACTCAGGATTTCATTTTGAGATGGATACTAGTATGCTAGGTCGAGTAGCTGCTTTGCTAAATAGGGATCTTTGTAGAAGTCGAGTGATTTTCTAGCACTTGCGCGAGGTCAGGAATTGGTTTGTATCCATCTTTGATAACAGAATGATGATAGTCTGTGGACACGGATCCATGGGGATGCATTATCTACGAGATGAGAATTGGAATAAGGATTAACGTGCGGATACCTGTGGTCAAGTGTTTGAACGTACTAAGCACATGTCGAGAAATATGGTAAATCGAATAAGCCTAGTACCTGAGTGAACCTGCCTGCAGACTTTACTCCTCACGCGACCTGAGACGTGGTCTCTCATTCCAGTTATGGTGGGTACAAGTGCGGTCCCTACACGCCGGCAGTCGGGGTCAGTGACGCATTGTACGCCAAGGCGGTGAGCCCTGTTCTATTGACGGGGAATCGATGGGGACAGTTGATGTGTGTGGGGACGGAGTGCCTCGCCACATCGTGTGTTTAGGTTTACCTTGCAAGGTTAAAATCTCAATTCGAATCGTCTGTGTCTCGCAAACTAATGAGACTGCTTGATCCATTGTACTGCATTGAGTAATAAGTGGAAATGAGTTGATTAGCAAGAAATGTTGATTGTTAAAATGCTTGATACCATGTTTGATTAGCTAGGTACACATCTAGTCCTAAGAGAATCACACTAAAACTTGAAAAGCTAAAAACTTGATTTTAGACTCAGCTAGTGCTTTGGCAAACCAACCCCTCAGCCAAACAACTGCATGTCTAGAGGTAGAGGAGTAGACTCCTCACACCGGGTAAGTCTAGCTGAGTATTAGTATACTCAGTCTTGCTTGTGGCATAATTTTATAGGTTCTCTGGAGGATATGGTTGCTGGATTGACTTGGTCGTCTACCTTGCTACCGGGTTGGACAGTCAAGTGGGACCCTACCTCAGCAGGAGAGGAGTAGGAGTGATGGGCCCAGGCTTCCCCATCCTCCCTTATGTACCATTAGATAATTTCCGTAGCAACCCGAACAATGATTTCTACTTTCGCAAAAACTCCGATGATGTTGTAATAACCTTAAGTACTCCTTAAATTGTGGTTTTATGCTTTATTGTATTTTCTCTGTGCCTCACCTTCGAGTGTGTACGTGGTACTTGATCCTGTTAGTGGCCTTGTCGGACTAGATCCGAGGGACTGATGTTTTATATCTATTTAAGTGTAGTCTAGCCTCTAAGGTGGGACTAAGGCACTTAAGTTGGAATAATTCGGGCGGTTCCGCCATAGGTGGACCCGTCTCGCAGATATTACAACACATCGGAGGAACGAATAAGCGGAAGCGAATTACAATAACTTAATTTACATTCCTAATAACATAGAAAGAGTGTTATAGTTATTACAAAACCAGGGGGTATGAGTGCATAAGTATTATTATTACAGATTTGGGAGGCAAAACCCCCTCCTGCATGAAAGTATATTGTTTTTCAAGTGGGAGGCCAACATCCTCCTGCGGCTTCACTGCTGAGGTTCTTCTTTGGGCACCACCTTAGAGCAAAAAACAGCAAAAGTCTGCTCTTTCCTCACCTACAACAACATGGGTTCGAAAACCCTGAGTATGGAGTGTACTTTCGCAAGTTTTACCCGTCAAAATAAAAGACTCTCAAGGATATGCTGGCTTAAGGGAGTCAAGGTGAGGCTGATCAAGTAGCAAGACACTATTTGTGAAAATGCTTACTAAAAGTGGATCCTTAAAAATCTAGTTTTATTAGCAAGTTAAGTCATTACCTGAATCTAGAGTTCCTTCTACCCTAGTTCACGCACTTGGCCTATACTAGCCATCTTTTATCATCCCCTTTCAGTTCACTAGAATGCTACGTGTAGGGCAGTGACCAAGTCTTCATGTCCGAGAAGTAACGGCGATCCAAATTGATTAATACCCAGCTAGGGATCTCCAATCACACGACATATGTAGCACTTAACCCTTGCATATGTCAACTCGCTACCGAGTTTCTTAAGACCAGACCGGGTTCACGCCAACTGAGAACATAGATACACCACTGTCCAGCCTCTTGCCACGAAGGGTACAAGCTACTCTCGCCATCTCTCCACTCCCATTCCGTGTTGGCCTTTCTGGTATTAGTCAGCCTGAGGCAAAGCATACCCATGATGAGGCATGTGACTAGTTAAAAGGTCCTCAATCAGCAATCCTACATCGACACGGTTCTTAATTGACTCATATGAAAAACACTACACCGAGACTCTCTTCTCGTGCAAGTCACCTGTCCGGTCTCAGCTTTATCATTTAAAATCCCAAAGTTAGGTAACCTGGCAGAGGTACATCTTGTCCGATGTTGAACCCATCATGGCCATGATGGATCCACCATTAAGTTTTATTTTTGAAAAACATCCCTTTCCACTTGAAACATCATCTTTTGTTTAAAACAAAACATTTGTTTTTCTAAAGCAGGACTAAGCATCAGAAAATCTTTTAATAAATAGGTAATCAAGGAATGCTAAATAGTTCCAAGGAAGGAAATGCAGCAATTGGTTTAACACACAACTCCTATCACCTAATGCATCATATAAGGTGATAAAGATTTAAAACAGCAAGGAGGTGGCAAACCGGGGCTTGCCTTGTTTTGTAGGAGAGTCAGGCTCTATTCCACAGATGTCAAAATAAAAACAGTTCCCGGCAGGTGGATTTTCTGTTGATGGAGCAGTCTCCTCTTCTTCAACAGTTATTTCATCTCGTTCTCTATACATAACCATATATACAACCATGAATGCTCATGTGATGCTTATGAAAATGCAATTATAATAGAGATACATCAGTTGTATCTTGATACAACTTTCCTTCACGGTGCACCAAGGAAACTAGGGTTTTCTGAGTCAGTATCTCATTTCCCTATGGTAATTATTAATTAGAAGGCTACGATTTTGGGTTTGATGATCAAACAATGTCCAAAACATGTCAAACTTCAACCAAGGGTCCTAGGTACCATATTGGACTTATCTAAAAAGTCTTGTGATTTTTGGAGTCACCAAGTATTTTCTAAAATTCCAAAGGTATAGGTTTAAGCACTTTTAAATACTGAATAATTTCTAGTTTGGGCTAAATATCTTGGAACTATTTTTATTAAATACTAGAGGAATTTAGGAATCCAACAAAATTGGTCTCATATTTTTATCATTTTTGTATAATTTTCTATGGATTTCCTAAGTCTGGTTGAAAAAGAAAAAGGAAAAGCATAAAGAGTAACAGGCTTAATCTAAGCCCGAGACGGCCCACGACAGGGCGAAACGCAACCCTCGCGCGTGCTCGCAGTGTTCACTTTGCGCAGAGGACCCTGCTCTTTTAAATAACTCGTAAAGACTCCTGCGCACTATTCCTATGTGTCACTGACATTTGCGTCGAGGCCCCTCCCTTTCTATTCCTTCGCAAGTTGAGGTCCCCCGACCATGGACGGCGGTGCAGCAGCTCCAGCGAGCCTGTACCGACTGGAAACACAACGACCGACACTCTGGTGTGGCTGACACTTAATTCTACCCCTAACGACCATAACTCCTCACTCAATTACAGAGTTCTAGCTCACAATCACTCTGTCCACGGTGGCGATGGAAACCGGAGATAACTCAACGTGTTCTAGGTGATTCAAGACGGTCTAGTTCAATCAGATGGTTCTATGAGCAACAAGGGACATGAGGGAGGCTAGAACATCCCACAGAAGAGCATGAGCTAACCTATAGACGTCGGGCCACGGCGAGCTCACTCACGGCAGAGTTTTGACTGATTTGGAGAACTTCAAAATCGAAGCGCTCTGGTGGACAATCTGAGGCACGGGCTGGTGCGTTGGGTGTGTGATTACTTAGCGAAGCTCACTGGGGCAGCAATTTATAGGTTCCATCAGCGGTGGCGGCTAATTTTGAGAAGACGTGCGGCGGCCGGAAAAGAGAGTGAGTCATCGTAGCGGTCTGCTGTGGCGGTCACTAGGCAATGAGCTACGGCGGTTACTGGGCAGTCACTAACGGCTCACGACGACATGGTAATGGCCTAAGGCGTGGCGCAACCGCGGTGAATGGTGCATATTCTGGTGACGACCGCTCGGCCACGTCGTCGGCGCAAGTGGTCATGGCAACAGGGCGAAACAGTGGCCCGGTTCATCCTCAACGCGATATTTCTTACCCCGAGCAGTTAGCTGCACTTCACTGAGCATGAATCGCAGCGGCGGCGACAATCATGGCGTGGGATCACCTGCGGCGATACACTGAATCTGGCGATCTTCGTCAGGTCACTGTACCATGGGAACTTGATTCAGGCGCTTGACGGAGCAGGTTTCAGGGTCTTGATCTCAAATTTTAAGTGATAACTTGTTATCCTTCCTGTAACAAAGTTGTTGATCTATACTCCAGGCTTAATGTTGCTATAATAATCATAGTCAAACAATCACTGGATCATGGTCAAATCCGATCTCAAATTTACCTAACTTCACTGTTAGCCAATATTCAGTTCAAAGACTGACTGTCAGCCCGACTTTAAGTCCTTTTATTTCCATTTCTGTACAATACTAATGCTTAGTCACTTAATTAAATTTGTACTCCTAACATAGCTCTACAAGTTTGCTATGTTGACCAAGAGCAAAATCCTCAAGAATTCTGAGATATGGAGTTCCAAAGTGACCCCAATCAACTGAATTTAGACATAGGCATATGAAGTGCATGGGGCGCTTTTTGCAAATAAGTCCAAATCCCACTATTTGACATGCAAATCCACAAATATAGAAAACACATGATTTGTGGTGTTCTATCACTTTGGTATTTGCACTTGGGACCAAAAGTGCACAAAATTTACAACTAACCCCTAGGGTTTCAATTAGGGTTTCTAGGGATTTGTTTTTAGGGTTTTGGGCACACTAGGGTTTTGGTGCCACCAAAGTACATCAATTGTGATGCCTTATGATCATTTCTCATGTCTTTTGAGGTTTTAACTTATTTGGGCTTCACTTTCACCCATAAGCCCTAATTTACGGTTAAACACTCTACCCTAGGATTAATCATACATCAAGTCACATCATTACAATTTATTTGAAATTTTTACCCAGTGAATGCACTCTAGGTGTACTAACACATGATATGCCAATGCTCATGATGTTATGCTCAAGTTTTAGTGATAGTAATACCAGGGTTGTTACATCCTTTCGCCCATAAAAGAATCTCGTCCTAAGATTTAAGATCCTAGGGTAAGTATGGAAAAGGAAACACGTCACATTTTTATTTCCTTGTTTCTCATACAAAGCAGGGGGTGGTATGGGGGTCTATTCCATCTTTACAAACAAATGTACATATCACACAAGTTACATGAAGCTAAAAACCTAGGAAAATTCTTTTCCAAGAAATCTTGAGTCTCCTAGGTAGCTTCATCTTCAGTATGTTGTTTCCATTGTATCTTATAGAATTTAATAGTTCTTCTTCGGGTGACTCTGTCCTTTTGATCCAGAACTCGAATGGATGTTCTGAATATGTTAAGTCTGGTTCCAAGGTAACATCCACCACATTAATGGTTCGATCTGGAACCCGAAGACACTTCTTCAATTGGGATACATGGAACACATTGTGCACTGCAGACAATGTTTTGGGTAGTTGGAGTCGGTATGCCACTGGTCCCACATTGTTCAAGAATAGGGAACGAACCAATGTATCGGGGTGCAAGCTTTCCTTTTACACCGAAACGGGTCACACCCTTCATTGGTGATACTTTCAGGTACACATAATCTTTCACTTGAAAGTACAAGGGTCGGCGTCGTTTGTCTGCATAACTCTTTTATCGAGCTTGTGCCTCTTTCAATTTATGTATGATTCGTTGAACCTTTTCTTCCATATCTTTAACCATGTCAGGCCTAAAAAACCACCTTCTCCTAGTTCAGACCAATTCAAGGGGGTACGACACTATCGTCCATACAATGCTTCAAATGGTGCCATCTTAATACTTTCTTGATAACTATTGTTATACGAAAACTCTGCCAATGGTAAACATTCATTCCCATTTCTGCGGAAACTCCAGAACACATGCCCGCAACATGTCTTCAAGTATTTGACTTACTCTCAGTTGTCCACTTGTTTGAGGATGATATGCCGAACTATGGAGCAACTTAGTACCCAGAGATTTGTGGAGTTCTTCCCAAAATTTGGATACAAATTATGGTCCGCGGTCTGACACAATTATTTTTGGGACCCCGTGGAGGCTGAGAATATGAGCAATGTAAAGTTCCGCATATGTGGCCACTGTATACTTTACTTTGACTAGAAGAAAGTGGGCGATCTTTGTAAGTCGATCAATTATTACCCAGACAGAGTCAAAACCTTTAGCGGTTCTGGGTAACCCCACGATGAAGTCCATGCTAATGTCCTCCCATTTCCACGTTGAGATGGGCAAAGATTGCAGTGGTCCAGCCGGTCTTCATATGTATTGCCTTGACACGTCTATAGGTGTCACATCTCGCCACATAGCGTGCAATCTAAATCTTTATTTTTGTCCACCAATAATGTTGCTTTAAATCTTGATACATCTTAGTGCTTCCGGATGAATGGAATATCGACTAAGATGAGCTTCATCCAAAATTTGTTAGCGGACTTCCGCATCCTTAGCACAACTATGCGATCATTAACCATACTATGCCTTGATCATCCTTTCTGAAGCAATTAGCTTTGACGACTACTATTTTCTCATGAATATGTTTCATACCCTTATCATTTCTTTGGGCATCAATAATCTTTTCCAGAAGAACTAACTCAAGCCTTAATTGGGTCAAAGTTCCATGTTGAATCATTCCTAGGTTTAAGTTCTCCATTTCTTGACATAATGTGATGTCAGGGGTTCTCATTGTAAGACAATGGTAGGAAGCCTTGCGACTCGGTGCATCTGCCACCACATTGGCCTTTCTTGGGTGATAATTGATTTCTAAATTGTAATCTTTAATCAGCTCAAGCCATCTTCTCTGTCTCATGTTTAGTTTTTACTGGGTAAAAATGTACTTCAGACATTTATGATCTCTATATATATATGGCAGATATTTCCTAGCAGATAATGATGCCATATTTTAAGGGCATGAACCACAGCAGCTAATTCCAAGTCATGAGTTGGATAATGCTCCTCATGCCGGCGTAGCTGTCTTGAAGCATATGCTATAATTTGACCCTCCTGCATTAAGACACATCCCAGACCACTGCCCAATGCGACAGAGTATACATCAAAAGGCTTTTCAATGTCCGGTTAAGCCAATACCAGAGCAGTGGTCAACAATACCTTCAGCTGCTCGAAGGCTTCGTTGCATCTTGAGGACTAGTTAAATTTTGTATCATTCTTCAACAGACTTGTGATTGGTTTCACAATCTTGGAGAAATCCGGAATAAATCTGCGGTAATAACGAGCCAGCCCAAGGAAACTTCGATCTTGATGTACAGTGGTTGGTGGTTTCCACTCTAGAATATCCTTGACCTTGCTGGGATCAACCGCAATCCCATTTGCGGACAATACATGTCCCAAAAATTGGATTTCCTCCAACCAAAACGCGTATTTGCTGAATTTAGCATATAATTGGTGTTCCCTTAACCTCGTTAACACGATTCGTAATGTTTAGCATGCTCCTCTTCATTCTTGGAATAAATCAAAATATCATCAATGAAGACCACTACAAATTTATCCAACTCCGGCATAAAAAACCGAGTTCATTAGATACGTGAAGCGGGCTAGAGCATTTGTTAATCTGAAGGACATAACCAAATATTCAAATAATCCATACCGCGTAGTAAATGCGGTCTTTGGTATATCTTCGGGTCGAATACAGATCTGATGATAGCCAACCTAAGGTCAATCTTTGAGAATACCAAGCTCCGATAAGTTGATCGAATAAGATATCGATCTGGGGAAGAGGGTACTTGTTCTTGATAGTGACCTCATTAAGGGGTCTATAGTCCACGCACATTCGAAGTGTTTTGATCCTTCTTCTTGATAAAAATTGCGGGACATCCCAAGGTGATGAATTGGGCTGAATGAATCCTTCTCAAGCAAGTCTTGTAATTGAGTCTTGAGTTCAGCCAATTCATTTGGTGGCATCTGGTACGACCTTCTAGAAATAGGAGCTATACCGGGCTTTAGTTTGATCACAAACTCTACATCCCTTTCTAGAGGCAATCCAGGCAAATCTTTAGGAAAGGACATCCAGTAATTCACATACTACCGGAATATCTTGGATTTCTAGTATGATAGCTTCATAGACCCGTCCAAATGGTTTGGCTGGGACCGATACAGGGATGGATAAGAGAACCTCTTCTTGGCTATGGCTCAACTTGATAGTACTTATGTCCGTGTTGAGGATTGCTTTATGCTTGGCTAACCAATTCATGCCCAGAATTATATCTATGTCTTGGCCTTTTAAGACAATCATGTTGGTGGGAAAGTCATGTTCAGCCAATGTTACTGGCACATGGAAGACTACATCCTTAGTAAATATTTACCCCCAGGTGAATGGATAATAAATCCTTCCTTGATTCAGTGCAAAGAATGCAATGCTTTTCCATGAATTTC
Organism: Zea luxurians; assembly: GCA_029449295.1. Taxonomy (NCBI): domain Eukaryota; kingdom Viridiplantae; phylum Streptophyta; class Magnoliopsida; order Poales; family Poaceae; genus Zea; species Zea luxurians. Next base: position 117,490 of record JAOPSE010001651.1, read on the forward strand.
TTGCTTATGAATGTATGTGAAGCACCAGAATCAAAGAGAATAACTGCTGGGTGATTTGCCACAAGGAACATACCGATCATTACCCGGCTCTCCTTCCGGTGTAGTGGCCACTTGAGTATAATAAATTCGCCCAGTCTTCTTAACATTTTTGCCCGCTGAATTATTAGCCATGTTCCCTTTGCCTTGATTGGAGCTCCTAGAGTTCTGTTGATTGTTGAACTTATTCTGCTTCGGATATGGACAGTCTTTTATAAAATGACCTGACTTTCCACAGTTGAAGCAGCCAGTAGAAGAACTAGGTAGAGCGGGGAAACAAGCACCAGGGGCACTCGGCTGATTTGTAGAAGTGGGGGCAGTGGCAGGACGAATGGAAACAGACTGTTTGAACGGATAGGAGGGTGGACGAGGCGAAGAACGATTCTGATTAAAAGGTCGGATTACCAACCTGGTTCGCTTCTCAGGTCCCTGATTAGACTTGTCACCTCCAATCCCTTTGATTTACCCTAGCCTGTGTTCTTGGCTTCTACTGCCAGCGCTATGCTGACAGCTCTGCTGTAACTAAGATCCAGACAGGTGGCCATTTTCCGTTGAAGCCAGTCGTTGAGTCCCCTCATGAAGCAATTCTTTTTCTTTAGGTCAGTGTTCACTTGATAAATAGCATATTGGGATAAATGGTTAAACTTGTTGAGATACTGCATTATAGTATCTCCCATTGCTTTAGTCGAATAAACTCCTCTTGTTTCATGTGAAGCACTCCTTCTGGAACATAGTGTTCACGGAATGCTAGCTTAAATTCATCCCAAGTGACCTGATGTCCGGCTGGTTGAACTGCCACGAAATTTCCCGACCAGGTACTGGCAGGGCCTCTCAGTTGTTGGGCAGCGAACAACGACTTCTTTGTTTCTGTGCAACGGACCAATCCTAACTTTTGCTCCATTACCCTTATCCACTCATCAGCTTCAAGAGGGTCTTTGGCTTTAACAAAGAGCGGAGGACGCGTCTCAGAGAATTCCGTATACGAGGTTTCACGCGGCCCTTGTGGAGGAACTCTCCCGCCATGTTGCTGGAATTGATTACCCGCCATCTCACGCAAAATGCGGGTATTATCTGCAGTCGCATTGACCAAGGCGGTGATAGCCTCGGCCAGTGTTGGTGGTACTGGTGGCAGATTAGGAGTATCTTCTCGACCACGGGAAGTCCCTGCACCATCGTGCGCACGAGTCTGCGATGGCATCTGAGGCAAAGAGACATCTGGGAAAAATATAACATGCCAACACATACCATCACATTACATTACCAAAATGTAATTATATAGACTCAAGCGTACAACTTGACTTCAGTACTTATTTTACGTAAGTATTACATCTAAACTATACTATTTTAGACTTCATCATTCTTTGCTGCTCCATTTCCTGCCGCAGGGGACCGTTCGTCAGCAATGTTCATGGAAGGAGGAGGCCTAAAAAGATCCAACTCCTCATCATGTCCTTCACCAGCTATCCCTGATGGTCCGGCTCCCATTGCAACAGGGTCGGCAGGCACGTCTAGGTGAAGTCGCGCATACAGTACATGTACTTCCTCATATAAAGTATTGCAGTACACCTGCAAGTTGTCGAGGGCCACACTAAGCTCTGCCACACGAGCACGAGCTTTGGCTTCGCGGTCCCAGGCAATCGAACGTGAGTTGACATTCCAATCAACCGCCAAATCTCATTCAGCAAGCTCGTCTTGCAAGCGTCTGACCTCAGCTGCCAACTTAGTTTTACGCTGACCGTCCTGTGCCCACACCCTATTTCAGTGATGTAGCTCCGTCTGAAGTTGTTCCACCTTAGCTTCTAAGTCTCCGATTGGATCGTTGCTGCCTCTACTGCTTCCCTCATGTCGGGAAGCCAACAAATGACGAGGCACGCCAATAGGTCCAGTGGACTTGTGTGTGCCATATCTCCATAAGAGGGGAAGATTTATTAGTATAATTTTAAACATGATGCATGCATAATCCAATGATTACGAAATCAACCTTCGTTGATCCCACTTCCTATATATTGCACTCTATTACCTGGTCTTATAAGATGAGAACTTCTAGAAAGTGGCAAGGTAAGAATGAAAGAATATTTCTTGATAAGTATTTAAAAATTCTTTTTGAAATGCTTCGTAATATCTGAAGAGATGGGCTTCGCTCCGATACCAGCTGTGACAGAATCTCACAAGTCATTAGGCCCACCTATAGTTGTCCTTGTCCAACGGACCTTAGACAACCCTGTAGATGCACATAATCAGTCGACAAGTTCGGTATCTGTATCCTTATTTCCTCGCCCAAGAGCGTTCACCCGTCATGCAGATATTACAACACATCAGAGGAACGAATAAGCGGAAGAAAATTACAATAACTTAATTTACATTCCTCAAAATATAGAAAGAGTGTTATAGTTAATACAAAACCAGGGGGTATGAGTGCATAAGTATTATTATTACAGATTTGGGAGGCAAAAACCCCTCCCACATGAAAGTATATTGTTTTTCAAGTGGGAGGCCAACATTCTCCCGTGGCTTCACTGCTGAGGTTCTTTTTGGGCACCACCTTAGAGCAAAAACAGCAAAACCCTGTTGTTTCCTCACTTACAACAACATGGGTTCGAAAACCCTGAGTACTGAGTGTACTTTCGCAAGTCTTACCCGTCAAAATAAAACACTCTCAAGGATATGCTGGCTTAAGGGAGTCAAGGTGAGGCTGATCAAGTAGCAAGACTCTGTTTGCCAAAATGCTTACTAAAAGTGGATCCTTAAAAATCCAGTTTTATTAGCAAGTTAAGTCATTACCTAAATCTAGAGTTCCTTCTAGCCTAGTTCAAGCACTTGGCCTATACTAGCCATCTTTTATCATCCCCTTTCAGTTCACTGGAGTGCTACGTGTAGGGCAGTGACCAAGTCTTCATGTCCGAGAAGTAACAGCGATCCAAATCGATTAATAGCCAGCTGGGGATCTCCAATCACATGACATATGTAGCACTCAACCCTTGCATATGTCAACTCACCACTGAGTTTCTTAAGACCAGACCGGGTTCACGCCAACCGAGAGCACAGATACACCACCATCCAGCCTCTTGCCACGGAGGGTACATGCTACTCTCGCCATCTCTCCACTCCCATTGTGTTTTGGCCTTTCTGGTATTAGTCTGCTAGAGGCAAAGCTTACCCATGATGAGGCATGTGACCAGTTAAAAGGTCCTCAATCAACAAGCCTACATCGACATAGTCCTTAATCGACTCAAACGGAGACACTACACTGAGACTCTCTTCTCATGCAAGTCACCCGTCCGGTCTCAGCTTTATCATTTAAAATCCCAAAGTTTGGTACCTGGTAGAGGTACATCTTATCCGATGTTGAACCCATCATGGCCATGATGGATCCACCATCAAGTTTTATTTTTGAAAACATCCCTTTCCACTTGAAACATCATCTTTTGTTTAAAACAAAACATTTGTTTAAAACAAAACATTTGTTTTTCTAAAGCACGACAAAGCATCAGAAAATCTTTTAATAAACAGGTAATCAAGGAATGGTAAATAGTTCCAAGGAAGGAAATGCAGCAATTGGTTTAGCACACAACTCCTATCACCTAATGCATCATATAAGGTGATAAAGATTTAAAACAGCAAGGAGGTGGCAAATGCACCGGGGCTTGCCTTGTTTTGTAGGAGAGTCGGGCTCTGTTCCACAGATGTCAAAATAAAAACAGTTCCTGGCAGGTGGATTTTCTGTTGATGGAGCAGTCTCCTCTTCTTCAACAGTTATTTCTTCCTCGTTCTCTATACATAACCATATATATAACCATGAATGCTCATGAGATGCTTATGAAAATGCAACTATAATAGAGATACATCGAGTTGTATCTTGAATACAACTTTCCTTCACGGTGCACCAAGGAAACTAGGGTTTTCTGAGTCAGTATCTCATTTCCCTAAGGTAATTATTATTTATAAGGCTAGGATTTTAGGTTTAGTGATCAAACAATGTCCAAAACATGTCAAACTTCATCCAAGGGTCCTAGGTACCATATTGGACTAATCTAAAAAGTCTTGTGATTTTTGGAGTCACCAAGTATTTTCTAAAATTCCAAAGGTATAGGTTTAAGCACTTTTAAATACTGAATAATTCTTGGTTTGGGCTAAAAATCTTGGAATATTTTTATTAAATACTAGAGGAATTTAGGAATCCAACAAAATTGGCCTCATATTTTTATCATTTTTGTATAATTTTCTATGGATTTCCTAAGTCTGCAGAAAAAGAAAAAGAAAAAGCATAAACAGTAACGGGCTTAATCCAAGCCCGAGCCGGCCCACGACAGGCGAAACGCGCCCATGCGTGCCCGCAGTGTTCAATTTGCGCAGAGGACCCTGCTCTTTTAAATAACTCGTAAAGACTCCTGCGCACTATTCCTATGTGTCACTGGCATTTGCGTCGAGGCCCCTCCCTTTCTATTCCTTCGTAAGTTGAGGTCCCCGACCATGGACGGTGGAGCAGCGGCTCCGGTGAGCCTGTACTGGCCGGAAAATGCAATGACCGGCGCTCTGGTGTGGTTGACACCTAATTCTACCCTAACGACCATAACCCCTCACTAAATTAAAGAGTTTTAGCTCACAATCACTCTGTCCACGGTGGCGATTGAAATCGAAGATAACTCAACGTGTTCTGGGTGATTCAAGACGGTCTAGTTCAATCGGATGGTTCTGTGAGCAACAGGGGACATGAGGGAGGCTAGAACATCCCACAGAAGAGCATGAGCTAACCTGTAGACGTCTGGCAACGGCGAGCTCACTCACGGCGGAGTTTTGACTGATTTGGGGGAACTTCAAAATTGGAGCGCTCTAGTGGACAATCTGAGGCACGGGCTAGTGCGTTGGGTGTGTGATTACTTAGAAGAGCTCACTGGGGCAGCAATTTATAGGTTCCATCGGCGTGGCGGCTAATTTTGAGAAGACGTGCGGCTGCCGGAAAAGAGAGTGAGTCATCGTAGCGGTCTGTCGTGCCGGTCACTAGGCAATGAGCTACGGCGGTTACTGGGTAGTCACTATGGCTCACGACGACGTGGTAAATGGCCTAAGGCATGGCGCAATCGCAGTGAATGGTGCATATTCCGGTGATGGCCGCTCGGCCATGTCGCTGGCGCAAGTGGGCATGGCAACAAGGCGAAACAGTGGCCCGAGTACATCCTCAACGCGATATTTCTTACCCCGAGCAATTATCTGCACTTCACTGAGCACGAATCGCAACGGCGACGATGATCACGGCGCGGGATCATCGTCGGCGATACACTGAATCTGGCGATCTTCGTCAGGTCACTGTACCATGGGAACTTGATTCAGGCGCCTGACAGAGCAGGTTTCAAGGTCTTGATCTCAAACTTTTAAGTGATAACTTGTTAACCTTCCTGTAATTGTAACACCCCTAGTGTTACTGCCACTAAAACTTGAGCATAACATCATGAGCATTAGCATATCATGTGTTTGTTACACTTAGAGTGCATTCACTAGGCAAAAATTTCAAACAAGTTGTATTGATGTGACTTGTTATGCGTGAACCCTAGGGTAGGGTACTTAACACTAAAACAGGCTTAGGAGTGATAATGAAGCCCAAGCATGAGAAAACTTCAAAACTCATGAGAAATAATCATAAGATTTCACATTTAATGGACTTGAGTGGCATCCAAACCCTAAAAAGACCCCTGGAAAACCCAGAATTGAAACCCTAGGGGTAAGTGTAAATTTGGTGCACTTTTAATCCAAAGTGCAAATTACCAAAGTAATACAACACCACAAATTATGTATTTCTCACATTAAAGGATTTGCAAGTCAAAAAGTTGGGATTTGAACTTAAGTGCAAAAAGCCCCTCATGCACATCCCTATGCCTAAGTCTGAAAACCAGTGCCTAGAACCAACTTTGGAACCCTGTATTTTTCAATTCATGAGGAATTTGCCTAGGGTCAACACATCAAACTTGTAGAGCTACTTAGGAGTACAATTTTGCTTAAGTACTTAAGCCTTGATGTCATGTAAAATTTGGAGTAAAATGGACGTTAAGTCGGGCTGTCAGTCCACTCTAGAACTGAAATTTTACTGACAGTGGCTTGGGATGAACTTTGAATTCGATTCTAGCTCGAGAGAGTAAGTAGATGGGCAAGGTTTCTGTAGTCGAACTGTAGTTGATATATAGGACAACAACTTTGTTACAGAGGGCTTATCAAGTTGTCACACAAAAATTGGAGAACCAAGGTCTTTAATCTGCTCTGTCAGGCGCTCTGATGAACGGTTCCAATGGTACAGTGAATGGATAGGATCAGATTCAGTGAACCTCGCCGCTTGCAACCTCCGTGCAAGGATTCACACTGATCGCAGTGATTCGTGTAGAATTCAGGCAGGATAGCACCGGGAGGG